>JAUZSZ010000095.1:36830934-36844255 GCA_034780575.1 Labeobarbus marequensis | reverse complement strand
CTCTCTCTCTCTCTCTCTCTCTCTCTCTCTCTCTCTTTGTAACTGTAATCAGAAACAGTTTCTTGTTGTAGGCCTTTTTCATACAATGCACATATAAAAGCAATAAGCCACGTGAGGCTTTCATGCATTACATTAAATACACCAGTGTACAATACTGTAATTGTGTAGTGTGACATATATAACATGGTCTGGGTTGCAAGGAAACCTGTTTGCTCAAATGAATCAGTATTTGAAATATTTGTAAAATGGAATCATACAAATTAACCAATTTGTTCAAATGAATTAATTTAATGAAATTGCCTGAACTTAGCAATTTGTTCATATGAATCAGTGTTTTAAACTGTTTAATTAAATGCAATTGTTTGAATGATTCAGTTTGCACATATGAATCAGCTGGTTGGTTTAGCTACAGTAAACCATAAAAAAAAATCTTATTTGCTCAATTAAATTAGTGTTTTGAAATGATTTAGCAAATTTGACCTTCTGTACTAATAATATTATGTAATATTTTGAAACGATTCACTAAATTGAATATTTAAAAGAACTGATTTGTTCCAATGGATCAATATTTTGAGAGCTGTTAACTTTTCAAACAAAGCAATTTGCTCATATGAATCAGTGTTTTGAACTGGCTTATGAAATGGAAGCGTCCGAATGAAGCAGTTTGCTCAAACGAATCACTTTTAATGAAATCAGTTTAATTAAATTACCTTTAATTATTAAATGATCCCAACTTAGCAATATTCTTATATGAATCAGTGTTTTGAATTGCTTTAGTAAATTGAACTGTCTGAACAAAGCAATTTGATTCATATGAATCATTAAATGAACCATCTGAACAATCTGATTTGCTCAGTTAAATCAGAATTTTGGATTGGTATAAAATTGAACATCTAAAAGAAACAATTTACCAATTAAAAGAAACAATTTAACAATTAACAATTTACAATTTAAGTAGATCACTATTTTGAACACTTTGACTCTTAACAAACCTGTTTGTTCAAATGAATCATTTGTCCCAGCACTAATATTTTGTTCCAGTTGTAGGCCTTTTTTTTAAACAATGCATAAATAAAAGCAATAAGCCATGAGAGGCTTTCATGCATTACATTAAATGCACCAGCGTGCAATATTGGAATTGTATAATGTGACAAATATCCTATATAATATGATCGTGGTTGGATCAAGACCCTGTTGTTTTTTAAACTGTGGAAAATTTGGAATTCTTTCCAAGTTCTAAAAGGCTGGAATGTGGCGGAATCCTTCATTTTTAAATTCATTGTCTTCTTTAAGAAAGCACACTAAAGACTTCCAGAATGTTCCCCTGTGTTGAACTCTTCCCGGTGCAGGCCCAGAGCGTTTGATAGCATTTCCAAACCCTCGCAGGTGCTGGAGTGGCAGTGGAGTGCTGGATCAGGGTTTGTTGTTTCTGGAGCGTGGCTGGGCTCCTCGCCGCTATCACTTTCAGGAAACGCTCCTTCAGGGCTGGAAGAGAGGTAGAGAGCGCTCCAGCCGCAGGACCATGCTGTTTTCCTGTGTAGTTCAGGTCAGGTCACTGATCTAAACAATCTCTTTATTTTTCTGTCAAGCTGCACATTTGAGAAAGTAGTCAGCAACACTTTATTCCACAATCGTTATGTTGAACTGCTCGAATGAACCACTTTAATCAAGTGAATAAAAATGTTGAACTGATTCACAAAAGAATCATTTTGCTTAAATGAATCACTATTCTGAACTGTTTGATTAACTAAAATTTTGTCCAAATCAGTTGCTTGAATGACTTGGCAATCATCCAAATTAACCAATTTTTCCAAATGACTCATTTTATTAAATGCTTTTATTTTGTTTAAATGGTCTGAATCTAGCAGTTTGCTCACATGAACCAGGATTTGAACTGTTTGGTTAAAACCAACTGTCCAAATGAAGCAATTTACTCAACAACGAGTTAGTATTTTTAACTGATTCGGTTGATTGAACAGTCCAAACAAACCTATATACTTAAAATGAATCAGTATTTTGAAGTGGCTTATGAAATGGAATTATCCGAATGAACCAAATTGCTCAAACGATTCACATTTTTGAACCATTTGATTAATTGAAATTTTCCAAATATAGTCATTTGCTCAGTGTTTTGATCTGTTCGATTAAACTGAGCCATCCAGATGAAGCAATTTGCTCATATGAATCAATATTTTGAACTGGTTCTCTAAAGTGAATATCTAAAAGAACAATTTTCTCAAATGATTCACTATTCTGAACTGGTTCTTTAAACTGAATTGTATGAACGAAGCAATTTGCTCATATGAATCACTGTTTTCATTTATTAAACCGATTCATCCAAACCAAATGATTTGCTCAGTATTTTGAAACATCTGAATCAACCAATTTGCTCAAATTACTTTTTATTTAATTAAATTGTCCAATTTGTTTATGAATCAGTGTCTTGAACCTTTTACTTTAAATTAATCATACAATCACATTTGCTCAACTGAATTAGTACTTTGATCTCCGAACTATCTGTATGAACCTATTTGCTTGAACGAATCAATATTTTGAACCAGATCACTAAACTGAAATAAGAACCACCACTAAAAGAATCACTCAAAGAATCAGTTTACTCAAATGGATCACTATTTTGAACAGTTTGAACCAGCTTTGCTCACATGAATCAGTGTTTTGAACTGGTTGTTTTTAATTAACCGTATGAACAGTCACTTGTGCAATTAGAGCAGTGTTTTGAACTGTGTCCTTAAAATAAACCAACTGAATAAACCTGTTTGTTCAAATGAATCATTCATCCCAGCACTATTATTTAGTTACAGCTCAGGCAGTTGAGCTGCTCCTCCTGCATGGGTGTCAGCACATCTTATCAGCCCGCTTTAACCACTCCTTCTCTTCCTCGCCTTCATTTTTTTTTCCAGATGTCACTCTTTAAACCCATCTGTCATTCTGTCCATATATTCCTCAGTGTTTATGGACTGAAATCTGACAGGAGTGAAAACGCAGATGTGAACGTGTTGTGCGACCAAACTCTGACTGTTCTTTGGCCCGCAGACCCTCATTTAGCAGAGATTTGCTCAAACAGAGCGCTGGATGAAAATCTCGGCCATCCTGACCAGACAAAACGATCATTTAGAAGATTCACCTAGAGCATCGAGCTCTGTTTGCATAGCTGCTCTCTCTTTACGTCTGTGTGTGTGTGTGTGTGTGTGTGTATGGATGTCTTGGGCATTAAAATGAGTAGTTTGTGAAAGCCTGTCCTGAGTAATTGGCACCGTGTGTTGGATGAAGGTCGTATGAAGACCGCCTCAGAATCCCAAGTAGGGATGGGAATCGTAAGGAATTGAGCGATTTTGCTTCTGATTTGGTTCTTGAATCTTCTTAACTTGTAGATTCAGTACTCCAATCCACAGTTTGTGAATGAAAAATGTTCATAATCCATCAGTTACTCACCCTTGTGCCATTCCAAACCTAGTTGATTGTTTATTTTTGTTTTTATTTTTATTTTTGGACTGGTTAAAGACGTAAAGAACTTCAGCATGTGCTAATGTTTCTCAGATTGCGCATTCAGCATTTATTTTATTTTTGTTTTTCAGCAATTTTTATTTAATTTAATACATTTGTATAAATATATATATTTGTTAATTTTCAGAAATGTTTGGACATCACATTAAATTGTATTATATTATCATTTAACATTATATTGGCCATCACTCTGCTCGCTAAAAATAGTCCATATCTGTAGTTCATAATTTTCCTCATACAGCAGCTTAAAGGAGTTGATTAATGTGACAGAAAATTAGTTGTCCTTTTGGTTATAGAAGGCTCCATTTAATGCTGATTTGTGTGCACACAACCGTATTTAGCCGACCAAACACCCGTATCACACTCAGAAACACACCAGGCCACTCAACCTCGCCTGGCCACAAACAGCCCAGCGGCCTCATTCAGAATTAATGGCACGTTCTTAATCAGCCGAGTCTGTGAGGGCCGCTGAGCTGTTCCACATGTGCGAGGAGGAGCGTCAGATCGAATTAGAGGCGGACAAAGCCTCTTTCTGCACACAGGTGTACGGTGAGTGAAGTGTTAAAGAGATCTCTTATGCGGGACGCCCCCCTCTCCGAGCGGCTGCTTGAGTGAGACTCTTTGTGCTGATGTAGCATTTGCGACGTCTGGCACTTGTTGTGTTTGTTTACGTCTGGAGCATAATTGAAAAGGCCGTTTAGGCTGGTCAATCGATTCGCACACAGAACGTGCCGCAGTGTTTGTGCTTTGAAAATTTGTCATGAATATGGATTTCCAGTGGAAAAGAAGGGACACACACCCTTTTATATGAGGAATTGTTAATTGTTACTTTACTATAGTGCATAAATCAGTGTGTTCTGAGTTGTTTTGGGGCATTGCTAGGTGGTTACTAGGGTGTTTAGGTGATTTTAAGGCATTGCTATGTGGTTTATAGTATGTTCTGGTTGGTTTTAGGACATTTAGGTGGTTGCTAGGGTGTTTGCGGTACTTACATGGTTGCTGTTGTTTGTTGGGTGGTTTTAGGGCAAATTATGTGATTTTTAAGGTGTTCTGGGTGGTTGTAGGGGTGGTTTCTATTGTGTTTTGGGTAGGGGTGTAACTGTACACTAACATGACGGTTCGGTACGTGCCTCGATTTTGATGTCATGGTTCGGTATGATGTATGATTGCGGTACAGCAGGGGAAAAACTGAGCACATATTTTTCCTTTTTCTTTTTTTTTTAAATTAAACGGTGGTTTATTGAACAAGTTGCTCTTTCTATAAATAAATTGTTATAATTAAAATTTTCTTAGTGATAAAAATCTACCTCAGCTTATGCTTTAAACTACAGGGAGCCTTTTTACATTACTAGGTTACAAATAAAAACAGTGCCCAAACTTAAATTGAATGACTATTTATTTTTAAATATAATAATAATAATAATAATGATAATAATAATAATAATAATCAGCACTCAACAGTGCAAACAAGTAACTTGTGCATAATGCAGTTTTTAAATGAACTTATAATATTTCAATGTTGTTGAAATATACTGAATTACACAGTGGCTGTCATAAGTTGTTTTCTAACAGATTCATTTAAACAGCCATTAAATAATAAAGACATCACTAACAGGTAAAGTCAATTATAGTATATAGTATATAGTCTAATATTTTGAGAAATCCTCTTCTCTAGACTTAATTTCTCTAGCGAACTAACAAGCGGTGGACGCTGATGATATGCCTGAGGTAGCAAAATGAAATGCTACATGACATTTTGTTTAGAAGCTGCAGTTGAAACCCTGATTGAGCGATTACATGAAGCATGAGATGTTCATTTATGTATATTTCGTGTTAAAATAGTAATAAAGAGGAAGGAATGATCGCGTTCACTCGTGCTCCACTCTGCTGTTAGAACGGACCCCATTTACACTGCACAAGTCTGAGGGGCGTTACGGCTTCGACGTGGCCACCGGAGCTGATTGCAGCCACTCTAATAAATGCTTGTGTTTATACCAGCCGCAACTCAGAAGCGGCTCGCCGAGGCGTTATACAGTGATCTGTCATGCCACATCAAAGACTGTCAAAACGTTTATTGTTTGCATTTCCTGGAAATAATGCTGTATTTGTTCGGTACACACGCGTACCAAACCGAAGGACCTATACTGAAAATTTTCATGTACCGTTACAGTCCTAGTAAATGATGACAGAATTTTCTTTTTTTGGGTGAACTGTTCCTTTAAATGGATAATGCACCATGTAACAAAGCTCAAATCATTTCAAACTGGTTTCTTGAACATGAAAATGAGTTCACTATACTCAAATGGCCTCCACAGTCACCAGATCTCAATCCAGTAGAGCACTTTTGGGATTTGGTAGAATGGGAGATTCACAACATGGATGTGCAGCTGACAAATCTGTAGCAACTGCACAATGATATCCTCAATACAGACCAAAATAACTGAATGTTTGTAGCACCTTGCTGAATCTATGCCACAAAGAATTAAGGCAGTTCTAAAGGCAAAAGGAGGTCCAACCAATAAGTGGCCAGTGACTGTATTCTCACCTTGGTCCATTTTTGTACGTATAGTAAAATAATCTATAAAAGCACATCTTTATAAGACATAAGTCAGCGTTTGAACTTCTTTAAAGTGTTTTTTTTTTCTTAAAACATTTTTGTTAGATATTTGAAACTTAATACTTGCATTTAAAAGTGTGATCCAGCATTTTCTCTCATAAAAATACTGTCTTCACCAGTGTGCAATGAATCTTGGGACAGTCTGTGTCGCAAAAGATCCGTTCTTTGTATCCTTCATGGCCTAGGAAACAAAGGCCGCATTTGAAGGAGTATTTGAATTGGGACACCTTTTTGTTGCGCCGCTGTGACGCATTCGGTCTTGGAATGCAGTCTCTGAATTGGGACACAGCTAAACATAGAATTGCTGAAATATTATATAAAAAAAACCTTTCAAAAACATTTACACTATTTATTCAAAATTCACAAAAAAGGGTCAGATTATCACTACTTCTTCCTTTTTCTCTGGTGTCTATCCACCTGTAGGAAGTCAGTATTGGTTGTTCAGAGAAGCCAACCTGGAGCCTGGCTACCCTCAAGAACTGATGGACTATGGCAGAGACATCCCATATGACAAGATAGAGACGGCCATCTGGTGGGAACCTTCTGGCTTCACTTACTTCTTCAAAGGAGACTGGTGAGGGGATAGTCTTATTTTTTGTCCCACAGATAATTCTGCCTGTTTATTGCCTAATCATTTCCTTGAGTTGTTTTGGATGCCTTACTGACCCTGTTTACACCTGCTCTTAACATCAGTCTCAGGTGACCTGATCACAAGCGATCAGCTGAGACAGATTGATGTTTACTTATAGTATTAACATGTCTTGCATGCTTCTTCAGTGACCACCCCAGATCGGATTTCATCAAGAAGAGGGGATCAGGTTTTTCTGACTATGTGAATCCATTTTTGATTGACAGTACACCCCTTCTATTATATTATTATTTTTTCATTTCTAAATGGAAAGTTAATTTAAAATGAACTGAAAATTAATTTAAACTTTTTTTGGGGGGACGCATAAAGTCAAAAATGTGAGGATGATACAATATATGAATTGTCAATAAATCATAATTCATATCATAATGAAAAAAAAAAAACTAAGAAAAATAATTTAGAAAATTAAAGAAAACCTTAAAGAAATGTTTTAATATAAATTCCCAGAAAAAAATACAGTATTTTAATAAAACTACCTCAATGCTTATTAATATTTGAAAAATCAAGTCATGTGGTGCGACTAACATGCAGAAAAACAGGAAATTATGTTCAGATCAGATAATTACACCTCTTTATGACAAAGCAAGGTTATTTTATATTGTAAGAAGACATGAGGTGTGATTTACCCAAAAATGTTTAAAATGTTTTAATTGAAAAATACATTTAAAAAGAAATAATAATAATAATAATGGGCAAGGCAAGGCAAGTTTATTTATATAGCACACTTGGTAATTCAAAGTGCTTTACATAAAATGGATTAAAATAATAATAAAAAATAATCACAACAATAAAAGCAAGGGATTCAAATTTTAAAATGATTTAAATGAATTGAAACAATTAAGAATAGAAAATGATGATACATAAAATACAGTGCAGTCAGTTTGGATAATACATTTATATTTTAATTTAGAATTTAATATTCCAATTATTATACAACCTTTTTAGAAAATAATTAATATGTGTGTGCTCAAATGTATTCAAGGTGTTTATAAAATATTGCATTTTACTTAGCTGCAACATATAATTAAATTTTAACTTTTGTTGAAAATGTGATAAATCTAGATGATGTCAACCTCGTTCATATATATTTGGCACAAAGATAAAATGTTACATAAGTATACTTGTTTTCAGTGTTTGTGTTGCATCGGCATTTATGATAAAAATGCAAAGTGACCACATTGAATATGGTTAATTGTTTCAGTGCTGTGCCCTTGTGATCGGTTCATCTGTGATGAATGTTAATAGCATGTGTAAATGGGTTCACTGTGCAGTTGCTTAAATGGCTGCATCAAGAAAAGGCAGAATGATTTGCATTGAGGTGTGTTTGATAAACTACAGGTACTGGCGCTTTAATGAGCACTCCAGAGCCGCAGATCAGGACTACCCTAAGCCAATTAGTGTGTGGGGCACTTCTGTGCCATCCTCTCCCAAGGGGGCCTTCCTCAGCGATGATGGAGGTGAGTGAGTGAAATGGTGTGTTGGTGTGGTAGGGTTGAGGGGTCATCCAGTGCCTGTCACCTTAATGTACAGGATGGATAAAAATCAATCAGATGGTGAACCAAAGGAAATGAGAGAATGTAATGTATGAAATGTGATTTGAGGAAATAATGTGATATTATTGGGATACATTTATATCACTGAAAAGCTTTCCCATTTAATAGAAATCTTCCTGGCTTAAAATAAATTAAAAAGTGCCACAGATCCTGTCAACATGCAATCGATTACCATAGACTATAATTTTGATTTAAGTCTAAAAGTCCTAAGTTTGAAAAAATACAGCAATGCACATGCAATGGTTTATGAGTGTAAAAGCAGAAGTGTGCAGCTTGTAGTTCTGTTGAAGCAAACATTTATTATTTAATGCTATTTCATGTTATTTGAGCTGTACATTTCTGTCTGAATTGTCCTTTTATTGGATTCAATTCTAGTTTTGTGTTATCCATGTGATTTGAGTGGCTGGATTTGTCTGTGTGAATGGTCCCCTTCTGGTATTCCTGTAGGTAATATGTGAAAAGTATAGAGTTTCATTACAAAATTTGAGACGGCTAGCAATCTGATTATTTAGACCACCTCAGGATCACCTCAGCTGTTTGCCAATATAAAAAAAAGTTAAATCTGTTGCATATACCACAAAAATAGTAGTTCATTTTTATATTTATTTATACTGCACGTTTACATGGTCAGCTGTAAATGTAGTGCGCATAACCTGAGATGGCAGTCTGATCCATCAAGAAGCATGAGGTGACTAACTGTCAATAGGCCAAGTGTGTATTTTAAAGTTCATACCATAGACTTCCATTATGAACATTAACAAAAATGTACATTTACAACCCATATGGGAATATATATATATATATTTATTTATTTACTTTTTTAAATATGTTTCAGAATATATTTATGGAAGTATATTTTCAATGTTTTTTAAATGCATTTTTTTTTTAAAAACACTTACATTTCTTTTCTCCATATTTAAGATTTGATGAAAAACTTAATTTGTTGTCTATAAAATGAGTGAATTTTATTTAAATCACTTTTAAATAAAAAACAACAGGGAACATACTTTACAATGTTCCAAAAATTTTACATTTTTCAATATATAAAAAATCATTATAATCTAGTTCCTATCTGTAGTAGGCTACTCTATCCCTCTATCCACATATACATGTGTGCTACTGAAAGACTGGAAATGTTGTTTTTTGGCCCCTGAAATACATTTTGAAATATATTTTTGGTATATGAAGGTTGAAACCAAATATATTTTCAATTTCAAAAACAGATTTCATTCAGCTTCACTGTTTGCAACATATATTTCGCATATATGTAAAATATATTTTGGCCAAAAACAAATTTTGATTTATTTTTTGTATAGTTTTATAGTTTACAGTTTTTAGTTGTTATTTCAGTCAGGGAATAAAGTAATGACCATATAAGCTTTTTAAGTAATGTCAGTTATGCACTTTAACACATTTTTCTGTCTCTAATCTTGTTTGTCTCTCACACAGCTTATACATACTTCTACAAGGGTACAAAGTACTGGAAATTTGACAACCACAGAATGAAGAGCGAGCCTGGCTACCCAAAGTCCATTCTTAGAGACTTCATGGGCTGTAACGTGGACCTCAATCCTGACAGAGACACCGATGTGGATCCGGGACGCAAGGTGCCTGACAGGCCACCCTTCAACCCGGACGCTGGCCGAGACAAAGACAAAGACAAGGAAAAGGACAAGGACAAAGACAGAGACAATACCAATGATGTTGACTCTAAAGAGGAGACTGAAGAAAAAACGAATGAGGTGGATGTGGTTCTGAAGATAGACGAGACAGTGCGCACCATGAACATCATCATGGTGACGGTACCCCTGGTCCTGGTGCTGTGCATCTTGGGATTGATCTACGCGATCATTAACACACTACAGAGGAAAGGAGCACCCAAGTATTTAGTTCACTGCAGACGATCACTGCAGGACTGGGTTTAACCTCTCAGAATGATCCCTGTTCTGCCCTTTCATTTCACACGTCCAAAAACTTTGCGCACACAAAACACAACCATAAACATGCTTACAATCATACACACACATACAGATACTGACACACATCATGTTCATCTTCACCCTTCTTTTCCTTTCCCATGGTGCTCTCCTAACATGTTGACTAGTCTATTTATATCAGAAAGTTTGCACATTTTATTTTTTTTTGTTCGTTTTTTCTTTTCATAATATTTTCTTTTCTTTTGAATCAGTTGTTTGTTGGGTTTTTCTTAATTTCTAATTTTAGGATGTCACAATTAGTCATCTGCAATCACAACGTGAATGATGAACGGGAAGTCTTGCAGAGCAAAAAGAGAAGAAAAGGAAAGCGGAGAAAGGAATACCTCTCTTAGGAATATTTCTGCATCCATTCACCTTTTCTCAGGACTCTCAGCTGTGGTTTTACAACTGACCGGGCAAGTCATAATAGATCATCATAAAGACTGTAAGGACTGTGGTCACTTGCATCATAACTTGATAAAATGTTGATATACAATCGGGTTCAAACGTCTGAGACCACATGGTAAGTCTGGGATTCAAAATCTAACTGAAACCTAAAAATAATTAGGAAGTTTTAGGATTTAAAAAAAAATTTGTTCATGCAGCTTGAGTGAAGAAAATCATGGTATTTTTTTTTTCAGCTCAAATTGTTATACTAATAATAGTTTAATATAGAAATCGTTTATTGCATAAAAAAAAAATATTGCATTAACCTTTTCAACTATAGGTCTTCGACTTTTCAACCTGTTTTGATGTCATAAAATAGGGACTTTTCACTAAATTTTGCTTACCAACTGCGATCATAACAAAAAGTCACATTTTATTGCCCCTTGTTTTAACAACTGTGCCTTCGTCGTGCCAGCCAGACATGTTTTATGTGCTTCCATCCATATTTTTAGAGCCCTCCTGATTTCGTCCTTGCAAGCTGAAGTGTTTTTATCTCCCAAAAGTCCCATGATACTGTGGCAATTATAAATTTTATTGTCTAGAAAACATAACACGTAGGTTTCTTTCATTTAAAGGGTTTGAAAAAACTTGAGGCATTGAGCAAGATCTTACTTTGCTGGTGCTGAAGCCATTTGCTGCATGCATATTTATATAATAGCATTTTCATATTTTCATTTGATTGAACAAAAGAGCTATAAAATGAATACCACTAGCGTATATACACTAATTTAAAACCCTGTAAAATACACTTGAGAAAGCTTCTCGGGCTCAATTAGAAATAAAAGCCTTAGTGGGGCCCACTGTTGTAGGGAATGTTAGGTAATAGTTTAATTTTAAAAACAGCAGGAGGTGAAAGTCATTGCTAACCTCTTTCTTCCCCAACCCAAAGCTCTCCCTACCAAAGAAATATTACTTACATTGACATAGGTGGGCTGAAACGAGAGGGAAAGAAAGCAGGGGTAACTGTGAGTTCAAAAGAAAAGGGTTTAGATGCAGAAACCTTATATCTTAAGTCTTTGTGAAAGGGCTTATGGTGTGTTAGTAAGAGTCTGAACTGGATTGTATTACAGTGATGGGATATTTTAGGGGTGGGGGTGTAATAAACAAGCAGGAGTGGGATAAACCCAGAGCAAGCTCCCTCTAGAAGGCTGAAACATACTCGTATGCAAATATGTGGACGTGTTTATTTAGTTACCTTTTTATGTTGTATTTTCCAGCATTTCCGCAAGGGGCACTATAGCGTATATTAGCATAACTGTAAAAGTAAATTAATTTCCGAATAGGATCTTCTGTGGCTAGATGTTTTTTTTCAAGCCTCTAACTGTTAGGAAGCATTAGTTTGAAGCGAATTTTGCTGAGCAAGTTTAGGTTAGTTAAACCTTCTACATGTATAAAACTTTCATTAATACTTGACATTTCAAGGTAACTCCATCACCTTACCTTGAGTACTGAAGTTTGAATATGAACGCACATTAAATATATTTGACGAGACGGTCCACTTGCTGTGCATTGGTCTAGCATTCACATCTACATTAGCATACTTGCGTAGAGTATATTTTTGGCCTAAGCTTGAGATGCTTGGTAGATAGTATGTGTAGCAATATCATGCCTATATGAGAGCTTGCTGGCACACAGTTCCATGGCCCACATTGCCAGGGTCCACTGCCAGTTATTTTTGGAGCGCATTCTTTGACCAGCAGCGGAAACAGGATCCTTGTTTCATTCACGACTTATTCATGTTGATGTGATCTACTAGGCAAAGTAGACAAATTAGGCAAGTTTCCTAACATTGTAAGATATAACCGCTGTCAGGTAGGTCTGTGTTTGCTTTCTGTGGTGTTTGCTTAGTCTAGTGTCTAACCTACATAAACTCAGCTAGTATACTCGGACACGGAAAGCATTAAGAAACAAACCGCCGCCACTTTTTAAAGTGCCTCTGACAAAATCTCAGTCTTCACAATCAGCGAGAGAGGAGACGTAGAGGAGAGAACGAAAGTGAGCGGTATTATAAATATTGCCCTGTCAGACAAGGTAGAGCGAAAAAGCACTTTGATAAATATTATTGGAAGAGTAGAGGAGACACAGGACAGTCATGATCGGAATGCTGTCAATGATGAATCCCGCCGAATATCGTTGCCAGGCGATCCGCCCCTCCTCGCAGTGCTCCTGTCGTCCGAGAAGATTTGGAGGAGAGTTAATCAGACATAAAAGCTCTTCCGTCCCTCCCCTGATGCCCTCTACCTTCTCCTCCAGTTGCCCAGATCAATGAGGAATACATAAACAAGCTTGAAGGATATCTGAAACGCTCACTCTCAGGGGCTCACTCAGGCCTTATGGCTGTCTTATTCTCACTTCAGCCCGTTCTTTGTCTGATTTTCACACTCCTTTATGGCTTTTTTTCATAATTTGTCACTTTTACAAGGTATTTGCATAGTATTTTGGAAATACTTTTGTACCACGGTAATACCATTTTTGGACAAAACCAAAGGAACCAAAAGATCATGGTTCCTTGAGGCCCCTAGGCAGGCATCTTTGGAGCCCCATTCCTCCTAGT
>JAUZSZ010000095.1:36793476-36804759 GCA_034780575.1 Labeobarbus marequensis | reverse complement strand
ACGCAGTGATTATTAGCTCTTTGTTTTTTTGGTTTCTTTGGTGAATGGTGTTTGTGTAGGCTACAGTGGCCCAAAAAGTATTTATAGGCACTTGTTTGTTTCTAAAATGTGGCTTTTATTTTAACGAGATGTAGCGAAAACACACATTGCAAGCAAAATATTTCATAAAGGGAATTTTGCTTGCCTTCTGATTTTAAACAGCACATTCTGTTCATTAAGACAAAACGTCCTGTGACACTTTGGGGTTGTAAAACGTTAAGTGAAACATGCTCATATAATGTGATGAAATAAACTTGTGATTATTACCCTGAGGACTTCATACATCCACTTAAAACCACTGAAAAACCGGTAATTGCAAAAATGGCTCAGAAAAGTGAAGTAGTTCTGGATAAAGCCCTGCTACAGATGCGTTGACATTCATGCACTTGTAGAGTTTTTACTTTAGGGAACATATTACTTCTGACACTGTCAACCTGCAAAAAGTGGAAGTGAAAATATTTGACCCAGTGTTCCCATGATTCTTTTTGAACTGTTTATTTAGGATTTGTGATGGCACATGGTACATATTGTTTAAGTTTTAAACTGGCACTCTATAAACTATGAATTCATCTTTCTTGATGTAAATTAGAATTTTAGGTCACAGTTCACATTGTAGTATCAATTGCTGCTGTGTGAAGCTACTGCTTAATAATAAACAACAATAAAACTTCATAACTGTCTTTAATCAAATGTTTTAATTGTAATTTTTAGTGCTGTTGTGAATAAGTATATTAAAATGTAAGGTAAAAGGATGCTGTAATGTGAATTTTTTCTAAATATCAGTACCACACCACTTTCGTTTGGCTTTTGTGTGCTTTTGACTTATGTTTGCCCTGATTGCGTATACATCCCCTACTCCATATCCCATTTCTTGGCGGACACTACCCCTATTGCTGCTCTCTCGTGAAAGCCCCTCTGCTTCCACAATCATGTAGGTCAAAGCAACAGAGCTGCCAACGAACAGACTGAAGTCAAGTAACAAAGACTGTTCAAATGTTTGTACTACAGAATCTCTAGGGAAATATTGGAATATGGAGAATGCAGACCTGAGAAGTTATTTTAGTCTTTACTCTTCTATAAGTGTATTATTCTGGTCAATTGTTTGAATATAATGACAGCCTTCAGCTTGCTGTTATTAT
The DNA here is from genome assembly GCA_034780575.1 of Labeobarbus marequensis. NCBI lineage: Eukaryota > Metazoa > Chordata > Actinopteri > Cypriniformes > Cyprinidae > Labeobarbus > Labeobarbus marequensis. The sequence continues at coordinate 36,803,581 of JAUZSZ010000095.1, read as the reverse complement.
GATAATTCATGGATTTGTTTCTTGAATTATTCAATGTACAGTTCAATTACTTTGAAAGTCACAGGAATTTAAACGATTTTCTTATTAAAACTTATGCAAGTGCAAAATAAAGAGCAGAAAGGTTACAATGTTCCGGTTGCAAAATTGCAGTCACAGTCACACAATCCTGAAAAAATCAGTGCATAGTAAAATCTTTGGGTATTTTTAAAGTTTTAAAGTAAACTATGATATATTGTCTGTGTTGTTTGGTCATATATTTAGATGATAATAAATAGTACATCATATAAAACGTAATCATTTAGTGTTTTGTAAAATACATAAGACACATACATAGATTTTGACATGTTCTGGGGGGGGAAAGCTTATTATCAGGGCAGAGTGGTTACCAGAGTGTTGCTTTATGATTTCTAAGATGTTAAGAGTGGTTGTTAGCTAGTATGCTAAGTTGCTAGCATGAGCTTGATAGTCGATGTTTAGTTTACTTACTAGATTACGCCAAAAGAGGTCATCCATCTCAATGATATTCTAGTAAGGCTGTTACATAAGCTGTAAGCCTAGTTGTAAATAGGCACTAAGTTTATGCACTGCTAAATATTTGAGCTTTTGCATCATTAAACTTAGTTGAAGCATAACACTATGTATAACTAAATATTTACAGAAGCCTGCAAACAGCAGAAACGGCTGGAATAATGAGCAGATGTCTTGCCTGGCAGACAGTAATCCTTTAATTCATTTACATTTGGGAGAACATTATGTGAATATCTGAGTTGTTTGAGCATAATACCAATTTGAACAATGCACTTTCCTGTGTATGCCATTTGTGCATGCAAGGCTTAAAAAATGTAACTAAAAACTGAAAATGAATGTATTTTTTTTCCCAGGTTGTTGTATTAGTATTTATTTATCTTACCACTGACAATTTTCTAAGGCAGAATAAGTTGAAGGCTGTTTGTTGGATCAATAAATGTCATATCATTCAACTACTAATTACTTTAAAGAGAGAGTTTACTAATCTATTTGAGTTAACCAAATTGATAGCTAAAGAGCTAGGTAGTAGTTACAAGGCCCAAAGTGTGAACTTGACATTTGATAAGTAAGAACGGCAGATGCAACATCTTTTTTTCCCCATCTGTTTTGTGTTATAGCACCATACTATTTAACCAATCCACTTAACATGTGGGGGCTTTTTATCCTAATAGTTATTACCCTGGTGTTTTTGCAGATAGTTCTCCTAATGGATTTCCTAACAACGAAGTTGTTCATCCTATCAGAATAGATTCATCGGGACATTTTTTGTCCAATCATGTGTCCCACCGTGTGAGTCGAATTCAAAGGAGAGAGACATCAAAAAACAAAGAGAGCCTGGCCCAGGTTTTTTACCATCTGCAGTATGGTGGTCAAGACCTGCAGTTTAACCTCACCCTAAACCCTCATCTACTAGCTCCTGGATTCCTCACAGAGTGGAGATATGGTGGTCTGCAAGGGTCTACATTAAATAGCCATGGCCACTCTCTCTGCTACTTCCTGGGAGATGTCTGGAGCAGTACATTGAAGTGGGGTCAAGCAGCTCTGAGCACTTGCAATGGCCTGGTGAGTCAATAAGCATGTGTGTGTTTTGATGTTCTCATGTAGAAGTATAAAAATCTGTAAATATTTGATCAAGCAATGATAATAATATTTCTTATTGTCACTGAACAACATTCTGTTCTACTTATAATTTACCTTATATTTTAGAGATATAAAGGAATTTGATTAAATTCAAGCCCGAGGTGATTGCTTTTTGTTGGTGGACACCCAATAATGAATCTATGGGCTCCCCTAGAGGTCCTTAATGACCCCTTCATAACAGGGCCTTGGCAACATTCCCAGAAGTCTCCCGTGATGACAGCTTTATAGATAGGTTAAGGTTAGAGGTTAGAGCAAGGGTTAAGGTTATGATTGTTTGGAAGAAACATCGTTTCAAGCCAAACAAAGGATGTTGATACAGGTGATCCATATAATCCAGAAAAATGGCTCACTTGGTTAAAACCCATCAAACCACTAACACAAACAGCTGACCCTGTCTTTTCTATATAAATAGAGAGCAAACTGATTTAGGGTCACTGGCATAACACTTGTTTTCACGGTCAATTTATTTTATTACATAAATCCATAAATTGATTTCTTGTATAATAAGTAATTTCTGTATTAATTTATAAATTATTGTGGAGGGGTAGCAAGGGTGTGGGTTTGATTTTGATATTGGTGAGGACATAAAAGTAGTAAACCCCTAACCCTCCTTAATACTATATATGTTGACATGTTGCTTCATGTCATCTAAAGCCTTTATTTACAGATAAATATTCAAAACACTCACAAAGTATGTTCCTCAGACAATAATTACATATTATTCGAATTTCAATTCTGTATTTCATGATACAGTATATGCTTGTAAAGATGCATACATCATTTAATTTTAAAAATGAGAGTTGGTTCAATGACAAACACAACTTTCACATGCATTTGATTAACAAATGAACAGAGCAGAGAATCTAGGCCAGGGCTAACAGAGCCCAGAGATTCCTAAACTCAGTGAGACAATCCTTGTTAAATAAAAAATTAAAATAAAACCCACAAGATATTGACAGACAGCAGTCTCTATATATGAATATATTTTAATTGTTTTATCAAAATTATTACAAGGGACAGTTCAGTGTTTGCTGGATGTTGATGGGACATGCTCCTAGCATCCCTAAATTCTACAGCCTTGAGGGGTTGGGAGGGTTGTTGCTGCATAAAGTAAAAATATGTCAAGGTGATGCAACTTTCCTGATGATAATGATAAAAAAAGCCTCTTTAAAAGAATGAAATTTTGGAAAAGAAAACTATTAGCAGTGTGGGATAATGAAAAAAAAACCTTTGTCAGAAATGTCACATGGTTCACCTAGCAAGCAAAAACATGCAGGGGAAAACAATTTTCACAAGGTCAGTAAGTGTTCTTAAAACATCAGAAAATGTTTTAACAAAGGTAAGGTTGTTTCATGTTATAAAAATTAATGTAGTGTGGCTCCCATAAAACATTATAAATTAATAATTCATTGGTTTTTTTTAAAAATACATTTTACCATGAATAATTTATTTACAAACCTTATTAAAAAGAATTTTTAAAGATTTTTTTCTTTGTGTAGTTGATTACTGACCCTCACTGATGGAAAAAGCACCATTCTGAGTAAAACTGTTTAACACTTAGGAATAATAAGTAGTAGGTGCCCTGTGGCAAAACATGCAACCGTAGTGAAACGAGACAGTGAATGTGGATTGCATGGGTATACACTGTTTAATTTTATGTCACGTTACTTTGACCTTGTATTCTCTCTAGACAGGGCTGTTCAAGCTCTCAGAAGAGGAATTCTTCATTAGTCCGCTGGAGTCAGCACAAGAAAAGTCAGCCCCACAGGCTCACGCAGTCTATAAGCGACATGCTGTCCAATCAGAACACCAGCTGGTGCAGCCTCTGTTTGGGGAGCACACAGCAAACGCGACCTGTGGGGTCAGAGGTAAGACTTTGGGGCGTATGATTCAGTGGGGCTAAATAATTTATGAACAGATGTCTTTCATGATTAAAGCACATCATTCACTTTCATGTTTAATCATCTTTAGATCCTTTAGGAGGAACAAAGCAGGTGGAGAGGCAAAGAGAGCGCTGGGAGAGACGGCAACGTCGCAGACGGATTAGACAGCGCTCCATAAGCACTGAGAAGTGGGTAGAAACTCTGGTAGTGGCTGATCCTAAAATGGTGGAGTACCATGGGAGCAAAGGAGTTGTGAGCTATGTGCTCTCTGTCATGAATATTGTGAGTAACAGTTCTATCTGTAAATAATTCATGGTGTTTTCCAAGGCAAGCACCACTATTACTGTTGCTCATACTTATTCTAAACCTTAAAAGAGATCACTGTCCTGTTATCATTTACTAACCCTCATGTCACTCCAAAACTGTATGTATATTTTGAAAAAAAGATTTTTTTCTTTTTTCATAGACTAAAAGTCAGTGAGGTTCAGTGTTGTTTTGACCTCACTGACCTTAATGAATTCTGGTTTACATCTCACAATTCTGTGTTTTTTTAGGGGTTTAAGCACGTAGAGCTGAAACCCTATTGTAATTGTTAAGATTTTCAAAGATCAGCATTCTGACCTAAAAGTAATCGGGCAGACCAAACCATAAGGTGTAGAGATTTCAAACTTTAAAGGGATGGTAGTACCTAACCCCTCTACAGCATCACCAAGGCTCGTCCCAATCAACCTGATGGGGGCACTACAGTGATCAAAAGGACAAAATCGCTCATAACTCCAAAAGCACTTGTTGCAGACTAAAGGAGCTAATATCATTGGAATCATTTGGCCAAGACAAACAAAACACACGTGGATTCTGATTTGATGGCCACCCTTGCCAAAATTTTCGGCTATTTTGGATTTTTTGAAAAACCTACTTTCGCAAACTAGCCATAGGTTTTTTGCCCGATCAGAACCAGACCTGTGCAGAAAATTTCTCTGAAGAGTGAAAGTCAATAATTATCAAAAAACCTTGAGTTTTCGACTTACCGTTGCAAAGGAACATCAAAACATTTGAAAGCGGCGGGGCCACTTTTCCTGAAATGGCTACAACTTTTCAATGGAATGAGATATTTACACCAAACTCCATGCGCACATGTAAGACCTCAGTCTGAGATCACATGAGCAAAATTGCGGAGTCTGGCCACTGTGAGGCGCTATAATAAGACAAAAACTTTAAAATAGCTACAGTATAACAATGCATCCATTAGTCCGATTGACTTGAAAATTCCAATGCGGTGTCTGTGTCCAAAGTGCCATGGCTATCTATGAACACATTCATGTATCTCGAAAAACATGGTCGCCATCGGTCAATGAAGTTCAAGCACCTATTAGACAGGGTTAACGGAGGCCGATCAGAACTCAATTCTGTGGGCCCGTTTGAATTATGGCCCTTGACTCACAAGAGACATTTGAAAGAAATAGGCCACTGGGGGGCCAATTTCAAATTTTTCAAATGTGTAAACGATTGTATGTTGCTCAAATTTTCACACTTACACACAATATTCCTATCGTACAGTAAATCTCCTCATTGTTCTGTGCTGCAGATGGCACAATAACAGTTAAAAAACATCATAATTCTTCCACTGCTCACATTTTCTAATATATATACTGTTTTATAAATGTAGTTGTTCATACTATTCATCCAGCTTATGCTTTTAACAATTTGTGCTATTGCTGAAAATTGTAGTAGATTGTGATCTACAGTACTTCTAATCATAAGCTCCAGTGTATGATTAGACTTGTTTCTAATGTGAATAAACTGTCAGTCGTCTTCCCTCTTAGTTTCCACCTTGTCAGGAATTAACACCCAAAGAAAGACATTTCACACATTTTTCTTTTTTCACTCTTAACTCTGATGTGTTGTTTCAAACTATCTCTTCACCTTTCACCTCGCTGACTCTCTTCTGCTCAAATAGCTACAGTGTGCCATTAGGCAGCACTCATTCTACTATGTAGTTGCTCCTGAGCTGGATCCAAGTCAGCTGACCATGTTACTGATCCAGTCTGTTAGGTATATTTTCCAAAATATCCTCTGGCTTCTGTTTTTGAGGAGGGAAAAGCCTTCAGGGAAAAAAGGTTTCCATACCAGACACTTGGTTGGTATTGAAGAACATTCTATAAAGGGGAAATATTCCATTATCCTCAGTTTCCTGCCAAGCAGATTCTCTTGTAGGTCTGTCCTGCTAGTTACAACATGAGTTGGCAGGAGTTTAGGTCTGGCAATATAGACTCATTGCTGCAGGGTTTTACTTGTTTTTATGTATTGTTGAGCAGGCAGAGGGTAATAAACCAATTCAGAACCAATTTTCAAAGTGAGGAATACAGCTGCAGTAAGTAAAAGATGCTGTTGGATAAATGATTTAGACACAAAGTCTGTTTAACTATGTTTAGCTCTGCTGCACATTTTACTAAGCTACCTTTCTGTCCACTGCTGACATAGGAATGAATATTTTAAAAGTGCTTTCACATTTACCATTGCTCTGCAAATTTTCAAATTTAGTCATTTCATTCAGTGTAAATGAATATTTCACGTGAGGGCGAAAGATTTCTCTTTGCAGATTCAAGTCGATCACATGGATTTGAATCTTTGATCTATTTTTTTGGTATTCTCTTGGGAAAAATTGATAGAATGTGGTCCAACATGTTAATTTGAAGTGATTTTTCAAAAAGAAAAGCTAAAAAAATAGGCAAACACATTGTACTCTGTTAACTTACTGTAACTACTATAGCCTCTAGTTTGCAGTTTAAAGAATCAGTAGAGAGGAAGAATTATTTGGGCTTCAGGCACCATTGAGCTCTCGAAATCCTCTGTCCTACAAACATACTGCACCACTGCTGATATGTATTCACAGTGCCTTTTTACCAAATATGTCATTATAATGACAATTTCAGAATTACAACTAGAGGTTTACAGCTTCTGAACATAATAGGATTTGTTATGCAATTCCTAAGATATTCTGAGTGGTTGTTATTACATTGCTATGCAATTGCTTGGGTGTTCTGCTGGTTGACAAGCAATTCCTAAATGGGTGCTAGGGTGTTCTGGGTGGTTACTAGATGGTTACTTACTGGTTCAAGTCAAAAGGGGCCAACTCCAAGTCTCTGTGATATTCTGGCCTCTGTATCTTGGGTCTCTTAATACATGTAAATCTTAAAGACTTTCATGTGTTTTATCTGTCAGGCAAAAATTGTTAGCCAGATTGCTTAAAAAGTAAAAGCACACCTCTGCATGAAAAGCAACATGGTATTAGATTTCATTCATGTCTGTAGCCTAAGCAATATGAGTTATGGGGGGGCTTCAGCTCCACTGTCGTTCATCTAAGCTCCTCTAAAGATCTGCAATTAACTCGGCTGTCATCGCTCCTAAAAATCTGTCATTATGTGATCTCTCCTCAGGCTTGCTGAAAACAGCGGCTGCAGTAAGCTATCTGCGGTTACTTCACTCTAAATCCTTCCCATACCAGTCATTAAGAACGTTACAACATTAAGTATTAGTGTTCCATCTAGTCAGTGGCCAGATCACAGGCAACATAAGGCTCCACACGCAGCTGTCACAGATACTCTATCCATTTCTCTAACTTTCATCCAAATGCTCTCCATTCCAGGGGAATCAAAACAAACTGCCATTACAGCCCAAAAAAATTTGCCCCAGAATGTATAAACCACTGCAGCAGAAGGGTTGTGATGTTAGATTAGCTTCAAATCGAGATGACATTTTCAGAAAATATTTTAATTATTTAGAATTTCATATGTAAGAATGTTGTGTTTTATAGGTGGCAGGGTTATTTCGGGATGCCAGCATTGGAAATGCCATCAACATCGCTGTCGTGCGTCTCATTCTGCTGGAAAAAGACAAGGTAAGTGAAATGACAAAGCAGTGATGCAAACCCTTGCTCTAAAAATACATGGCAGACAGTCTGAGTCAATATCGCTGCTGCAAAACAGACTTGGTGCACTATGACCACGTACACACTGCAAGGTTTTGGTGGTGATGACTGCATTTAAACATGGGAATGAATCACCTAATTCAGGGGTCTGCAACTGTTTTTGATTTAAGTTGGTAATCACTGTTTGCCACTTTTTGCTTTGGTGGCTTAATCTGAGGAATATTCCCCATGTGTGTCACCACATGGGTTTCTGAAGAGAAAAAAGGGAAAAAATACTATCAAAAAAGCATATTTTAAATTTGGTATATTGATGGTGGAGTTGTAGCTGTTAGAAAACATTATTATATTAGTATTATGTAGCAATACTTTGCAGTTAAATAATATTTCTCACTCTCTCGTGCCAGTATCTAACCCTTTTACATACATGCCTTAGATTGCAGAGTTGCTCCTGAAATTTGTTTATTGGCATAGTGATAACCATAGCAATTGTTTGGATTCATGGCTGCAAACAAGAAACACGAGTAAGAACAGTTTATGTCATTGGGTGTTAGTTTCTTATTCCCAAATGAATCTTAATATTAACCACTGGACAACACTGGTGAGAACACTGAACAACTGGTTTGAGTTACACAGAGAGCAACTCATTGAAAAAATACAGACTTGGAAAAACTGTCAAGACATCATTGTGATTTGCTTCCTCCACATCTGGAGAACAGAGACACACATGTCTGATGTGCTTTTAAATCCGTCATTAAAACTAGTTGTTCAGTTTGTTTGTTTCAGACTTGGTGTAAATATGGTTGTCACTCCTGTAAATAACCAAATTCTGTCTGTGCAAAGTAGGATTAAGCACTCAGAAGAAGAGTGACAACAGTATTTCAGCTGTTCAATGTGAATCTTGTTACAAATTTTTTTTCAAAGGTTTTAGTTTGGGTTATTTACTTGACCCCCCTTAACCCTTTCAAGTACAGAGATGGAATTTATTCCAAATATTCGCTCATTTTGCCATGAATTAATAACAAACTTGCAAATTAACGTGGGTATATGTTTAAATCTGAAAGTCTGGGGCCAGGGGTCATTTTTAAGGTGCTTTCTCCTAGTGATTTATGCATTAAAGCAGGACTTCTCGACTCTGGCCCTCAAGGTCCACTTTCCTGCACTTTCCTGAGCTTGGCTCTAACCTTGATCAAACTCACCTGCCTGTAGCTTTCTAGTAATCCTGAAGACCTAGATTAACTTGTTGAGCTAAACTCCACTGGAAAGTGGACCTTTAGGGCCAGAGTTGAGAACCCTTGCAGATTAGTTCACCCAAAAATGAAAATTCTACATCAATTAAAATTACTTGCGCTCATGTCATTATAAACCCATAAGATTTGGGTTTTATTCCTATATCAACACTGATTATGCACAGAACACATCAAATATGATAAAAAAAAAGCTCAGCTGTGCTTGCTTGATGTGCGAAAACCAATAAGGTTTCATGCAAGCACAGTTGACTTGAGTTTGATGTGCTGTATGTACTGTCTGTGCGTTGATCAATATTTATATGTGAATGTGTGTAACAGTAAACACTGAATCATTGAACTATTTTGGTAATAACGGAACTTGAAACAATAGCTTGCTATCAGTGCTTTGGGGAAAAGTACCCAAGATTGGTTTGAAATGCAATGTGCTCAAATATTCCTCCTTCAAATAAGCACATGGTTATCAATTTATAAACTGGGCTAGCTGAGGCTGTAAAATCCACAACTCACCAAATATTTCACCCTGGACCACAAAACCAGTCATAAGTAGCACAGGTATATTTGTAGCAATAGCCAACAATGTACAGGTCAAAATTAGTGATTTTTCTTTTGTGCCAAAAATCATTAGGATATTAAGTAAAGATCATGTTGCATAAAGATATTTTGTAAATGTCCTACCATAAATATATCAAAACTTAATTTTTGATTGGTAATATGCATTGCTAAGAACTTCAGTTGGACAACTTTAAAGGCGATTTTATCAATATTTAGTTGTTTTTTGCACGCTCAGATTCCAGATTTTCATATAATTGTATTTGGCCAAATATCGTCTCATCCTAACAAACCATACATCAATGGAGAGATTATTTATCCAGTTATCTGATGATAAATCTCAGTTTCGAAGAATTGACCCTTATGACTAGTTTTGTGGTCCAGGGTCACATATGGAAAACTCTTTGATTGTTTTTTTGGCATTGTGGTTTGCAGTGTGTAACCACCACATTGTATTTATATGCGTAGTTTTTGCCAACATTTAAAAGATAATGCATTTTAGAGTTGTGTCATTACTTTCATAAATTCTCATTCCTCAACATGATACCTTCAATAAGCTCCAATAAATCAATTTTTATTTGCCTTTCATATTAATAATAAAGTAGTAATATGTCTTTAAACTCAATAATTATGTCATACTTTATATATACAAACTTTACATATACAATTTTCCCAATTTATGCATTTAACTCTTTTATATGTTATCAGGAGGATTTGAAAATTACCCATCATGCAGACAACAGCCTGAACAGTTTCTGTAAGTGGCAGAAAGGCATCAATATGAAGGATGATGATCATCCAGTCCATCATGATGTGGCTGTCCTCATTAC
>JAUZSZ010000095.1:36636990-36647065 GCA_034780575.1 Labeobarbus marequensis | reverse complement strand
AGGGCCAACCACAGTGATTAGAAGTGTTGATTTAGAGGACTATCGGATGAACTGGAAGAGGAATCTGAGCTGGTTTTCATTAAAGACTGTAGCAGCCTCTCTAATACACATTCGCAAACAATCAGAGATATGACAGTGCGCCATATGTGATCCTTCTACATGAAAGCGTTGTGTGTTCTGGGTCCACGTCACACAGAAAATGCCTGGGAGACTTGTTTTGCTTTCAAATCAGCACTACTCAAAATGCAACCAACATTCATGGCCAATAAGGGTTATCTGCCCTCAGTCGCTGCTGTCAAACATCTGCTCCTGTCTCACTACTGTGGTCATCAGTTTTTAGAGTAGGAGATGTCGTGATTCAGTAGGAGTCTTTTGTGATTTGGGCCTTAGTGAGATAGACAAGTAAATCCATATTTTGGAGAAGCAAGGTCTATTCTGTGAGGCACCAGCAGACTGAATCAGACTATTTTTATAAGGAGATATGTATGATAATAATGGCTTTAACCAAGTGAGAGCGGACAAAAAAAGAAAAAGAAAAAACAAAAACCTTCCTTTGAGAGCGAACGGTTGATGAATCCTATTAGAATGTAGTTAAAATGCCCCCAAAATGCAGCTTGAATTTGTCTTATTTATAACATATTATATAATGTTAAACAATATCACATGCATGCATGCTGTTTTTTCCTGAATATTCATTCAGTGACCTGTTCATGAAATCAGCCATTTGAAAAAAATCAAATGAACGAATGACTGCATTATTCACTCGTTTTAATTTCATATTTTAAGTATCATTACAATATGTATTCAATTAAAAACTCCATTAGCATTATTTATCTATTTATGCAATTGTATGCTGAGCTGCATCTGAGCAAACATACTGTCTAAATATCTACAGATGCCACCTCTGCAATGCAAAGTTGGATTTTGTTGATATTTTGCGATGCTATGATTTTAAATGATTAGCAATATCCCTATAGTGTCTCAATATTGTAACTGAATTTACTGATTAAATGTAGGAAATTGGCATAAAAGATGATGCATACTTCTTATAGGGTAAGAAAAAGAAACGTATAAGGTATAAATGCCACTGTGAATCGACAATATTCACAGTGTTGGTTAATTTGATATTGCCAGTAAAGTCATCACGCATATTTCTTGAATATACAATAAATCAGCCAGCTCTAGTTGGAAGGGTAGAAAACTTTTATTTGTGGTTATTTGAATGACTTGACTCTATATCTGCAAGGATTTTAGGGTTTAAATCTGTAAGCATATGAAGTTCAAGGAATTTATAAGGTCTACACAAATGGTGACTGATTTTAATAAAAGATTTTAATAAAAGAGTTTGCTACTCCATTATTTAAAGATGACAGGAGAACAGAGTCCTAATGCTGGATAAAAGCTCTGAAAACCCCATAGCTGGTTCTAATTATGATGATGGAGCATGAAAAAGTCCTTGAGAAACACATGACTTTGCTGTGAGCTTCATTTGAGTGAAGGGATGAATTAAGAAAACTAGAAATGTTAAAAATTAAAACTGAAGTAACTCTTTAGGAAGGCCCCAAAAAGAGACCGCAAAAAGATCTTTTTATTTAGACACTGACTACGTCTACTTGAACATCATTCCATCTGGTTTATTCTGAAAAAGACATTAACATTCACCACAGCTAGGCTAATATTTATTATACCGCATTTAGTCATTTTAAAGTATTGATTCTCATGTGTGTCCTTAACAATAACACGCAACATGAATTGCTAAATGTAGGTCATGATGCCTCTTATAAATTTTGTCATACACAAGTAAAAAAGTCTCCTAGCTTAAAAAACTGTTCAGCCTGACTGATTTTTAACAGCCTTTTGCCTAACATTATCCAAAATGACTTCATACTGGTTACATCAATCAGGTTAATGCATTTAAATGACAAAATTAAAAGATTTTTTTTCTTACCTCAGCCAGTTTGTATGGGACTATCAGCTTCTCGCCCACTGTCACTGTTTTCCGTGTTGTCAGGGCATCAAACAGCATTTCCTCCTTGACCTATCATGATACAAGACAGGTTTCTCATTTTTAACATACAAAGGCACAATCAGACAACTACTTAGACTTGTACAGTCTGCATTCATTCATACTATATCGCAAAATCTCTAGTTTCTTCAGCAGTGAAACATACGGATCACGCTACAGCTTTAATTCAAGATGTTACATGGATGGACATGGAGCAAAACATTACTAGCACCAAGCTGTACTAATGGTTGTGGGAAAGATTTATTTTCAGTTGTTGACTTTGGGGCCTGCAATGTTGAATTGTCCTTTAAACATCCGGTAGCACTCAGAAAATTGGCTTTTTGGGTTGTTTAAGACAGAGAGAGACTGCAATGCAACACAATGAAGTTATCCTCATCCACTTCTATATTCTAACAATAATATAGTAAATAAAAACAATACAGCTATAATAATATTAGAAAATAAACTACAGTATATTGCCTTAGCAGTATATCAATACATCTGTTCCAAATCAAAGTCTGCGCACATGGTGCCAGAGAAAATGTGGACAATCAAGGGACCTCAGCACAGGCCAATGCTTGTTCACTGACACATTAAAGAATCGAAACGAACCCAGCCGTGAACTGTGAAAAATATGTGTCTGGTCTATGCACACTGGCAAAGATGTCTACATCTAATATACTAATTATATAAACTCTTTGGGCCTGATGTTGAGTCATTCTACTCTATAATTGTGAACAGATGTGTAAGGGCTCATCAAAGCTCTGGACAGGCCTCATCTGCATATATTACAGTGTTTTCAATGTTCAAGCAAACATACACACAAACGCACTTCCTTTTCTCTGCTGTCTGAGGGCAAATGTAAAAACACTTGAGTGGTCATTCTCTCTTTTCTTCAGAGAGATTCATGAAGGTGTGTCTAAAGATAAAGGTCAGGTTTGCTTTGATCATGCTATTAGGCCACAAGAGGTCCTGGTATAGAGAGGTATGTACATACATTATGTATGTGTTGAGTTCAAAGGTTCCAGGCAATCACATCCTATTTCCTGTAGGCCCATAGTACAGGGCTCCATGGTCTTCATACAGGAACTCAATCTACTTCCTTGAGTAGGCCAGTTTGCTGACCAAATCCTTTGCAAAAATATCTTGAAATGTGTGTATGGTGAATGTGGCAAGTCTGAACATATAGAGCTTGAAACGCTATATTCTAAATCTTGCTCAAACGTGGCAGCTTTGAGCCCATCCAGATGATTTAATTGACCCTACACACATTTATACTAGATAGAAAGTAATTTTTTTAATGGTTGCAAAGCAAGTTCTGAGAGTATGTGAATTTGCTTAATTAATTTATAAAAGAGTTCTTGAGTTATAACACACTTACTCACTGGTAGCGGTGGTTTTGGGGTAAAAAGCACATTGGAGGTAAACATTAAACATTACATCAGTGAATAATCAGCTATATCTATGGGAAATATCAAACAAAACGTTGTATGGACTACTGTCATGCTACTTCGGTGTCCTAATTGAAGTGTGAATGCTCCTGTCCTCTTACACCATTACACTGAAATGAGTGACCAGTACTGTTAACTCTTGGAACTTCCTTTTGTATTCAATAAAAAAGAACATGCAGGTTCTGAATAACATGACCTAAAGGAACTCTGCTTAAAGTAGAGTTAACTATGTGTTTTGTGATTCAGTGATCCTGTACCTCAAGCAGCTCTGATACCACAGGCAGAACTTCAGGATTGCAGATGTCAATGGAGTCATCCCGGTATATCTTCTTCTTGTATCGGATATTCCCTAAATGAAGGATAGCTGACAGCAGAGAGAAAATCCTGCAAGGGAAAAGAATATCGTTCATTTCTCTTACACAAACACATCAATTCACTTCAGAAGGCCTTTATTAACTTCTTGGAGCCGTGTGGAGAACTTTTTATGATGGATAGACACTTTATTTTGCTTCAAAATCTTAAACCCAACTCACTGCCATTATAAAGTTTGGATAAGCCAGGACATTTTGTAACATAACTCTGACTGTATTCGTCTGAAAGAAGAAAGTCATATACACCTAGAATGGCTTGTAATTTTCATTTTTGGGTGTGCTATCCCTTTCACTTATTGGTAAACAAAATTTTTAAAAAATCATCTTTTTATATAATCTTTACAGGTTGGTATAGGGAACTTTTTCTTTTTTTGGGTCATAAAAATTGCATGAAATATTTTTGTGTGTGTGCATGAGGGGGCAAGTGTTTTGGACAAACTCACTGTTTACGCGTGGCGGGAAGGAAGCCCACCATCTCCATAGCCAACTGCAAGCGCTCAAAGTCATGTTTAAGATCCTCCCCTTCAACTGTGAAGCAATCCTGCTGGTTTCAACAAGAAAGAAAGGTTACCAGCACTTCAAACAATTAAACACCAGTTCACATCACAGTCTGAGGTTTCCTCATGGGTGGTTTGCTATGCAATTGTATCATTTAATTACCTCTAGTATCTTTTCAGAATGCTTATAAACATGATGATGTTCCATTAATGTATCCAAAAGGCTACAGCACATTAACACATAATAAGCTAATAGTATGTTGCGTTTCAGCTGCTTGTATGCATTCAATCACATATGTGTACAGTGGATCTGCTGCCTTTTTGGGGGCTTGTGCGCTGCCAATGCTCCAAAGAGAAACTGTCAGGGTTTGGTTGATTGACTCAGAGCACCATGTCATTATGAAGTTTGGTCAAAAAAGCAAGAGCCGCCACATTTTTTTGGTTGAAAATTAGGGCCCTGGTGAATGTTAGCATATGCATGTTCTGCCCATGCAGTGGAAAATTCAGAGTGATTTGCCTTTTACACACACGTTGGAAATCTGGCACACTAGCAAAGGCAATACGAAAAGTAGCAATTTATGACTTGATTCATTCCATCAAATGGAACAAGAAAAGCATTTTCAGTGAAGCTCTGTATGAGCACCATCCCACAAAATAAATCTGGATGAATCAATTTATACTTTCAGAAATCACAGCATGAAAGATATTTCCCATCTGCAAGATCTGTGGTTCTCAATGTAGTGTTAGAAACATACACAATATGTATGACCATAACTATACTGGCCAAGATAATGCAATCGCCTCATTAAGCCAAAGCAGTTAATAACAGGACATATTTTAGCCAATATTGTCTTTGATGTCTGATTTCTTAATTTCGCTTGTAAAATTCTATATTGGTGCTTGAATGCATGGAAAAAGACATTGGTCCGATGGTTGGGGTTGGATGGTTGGTCCGATGGTTGGGATTTTTTTAACCCCAAAGTACTACAATTTGATTCAATTTTACAAATAATTTTTAGTCTGTAAACTGGCACTTTAGTTAATTTTTTTGTGTGTGCCATCATTCAGCACTTCTAATGGCTCTTTCACTATAGTCATGCAAAGTGTTGAGAAGGAGATACATATTGAATAAAAAAGTAAAAAAAAAGAAAAAAAAAAAAAGAAAGAAAAGCTACTGGTCCGAGTAGGCCCATATTAATAATAGCTATTTTTACGCAGTTTTTTTTTTTTTGTGTTGTGTGTTGTGTTTTGTTTTGTTCAAGAGCACTCAAATGATAAAATTCTAAAATACAATTGATTTTATTTACCAAGTATCTTTATCTTGTAAAACTATCGATTGGAGCTTTAGGGCCCTATGTTAACAATGTAAGCGCATGGTCTGAAGCGCATGGCGCAGGTGCACTTAGGGCATGTCCAAATCCATTTTTATTAGTTTAACAATGGAAAAAGTGGTCGGCGTGCCAGGCGCATGGTCCAAAAGGGTTGTAACCAATTCTCTTATTGAGTCATGGGTGTCTTTTGGGCATAACGTGCAATAAACCAAATCATAGTCTCATCTCCCATTCCCTTTAAAATCCAGTTGCACTTGCACCATGGCGGATTTGCTATTTAAACGGCGAAATTCGCAAGAGCAAAGACTGAACGCTTCTCCAGAGAAGAAATGGATCTGCTCATGCACGAGGTTAAAGTGTACACGATAATAATCTTTTACATTATATTCCTTTCATTTTTAATATTTGGCATGTTTGTGTGCTGCTGCGAGTGTGCATCCGCCTATAGACATATTTACTAATGCACCCTCTAAATAAAAAAATTAATTAATTAAAAATACTGCGCCAATGACTTTAGACCAAGTTTTAGTTGGTCAATCGTTTTCAGTTGCCTCAAAATAGCAACGCGCCAACAATGCACTTGAACACACCTCGTTTTCAGACCAGCATGTCCAAGGGCGAACAGATGGGTACAAGTGCATTTGCTATTTAAACATCACACCGATTGATGTAAAAATGATAACTGCGTCGGGCTGAAACTAGCAAAAAACACTTGCGTCGCATTGCCCCAGGTGTATGATAGGGCCCTTAGTGTGAATGCTGCTTTTTAAAAAAAATCCTGATTTATACAGTATTGATTTACAATATCGGCAATCGTTTTTATATCGCTGCATGTCTAGTTAATCATTTCAAGGGCTGTCAGCACTTCTAACCGCTCTTTCACTATAGTGGTGCAAAGTCTTGTGTAGGAGATGTGGAAGCAAGACTTCTGCCATCCACAGAGGTCGGCTCCAGCTGGCAGAGCAACTGCTTCCTACTCACAACAACAGTCAAATTTACACACACGTCCTCCCCTTAATGAGACAGTGTCTCCTTCATCACCTCGCTTCATTACTGATGCCAAAATTATAGCATACCAGAGCAGTGGAAAGGCAAACACCGCTGAAACTCTATAAGCTTTATGGTTTGAACCCAGTTCTGCTGACTTGTTTTTTCTCATTCACATTTTCAGGGTAGGAAATGTAAAAAAAAAAAAAAATAAAATTCAATGTTGTAAAACTTCTCAAGCAAAACAGACAGACATATTACACTTTGGGTATGAAGCAAAATGACATGGATACGACGCAGTAGTTCTGTACAGAAGCTTCATGTGTTTTGTGCACTTTAACACATTATGAACACTTACCTTCTGATTGCTGTTTATTTAAACACTCATTCATGATAACGTACACTGTGAATTGAAACACGGCACAGGAAGTCCAAAACCGGGCATAAACAGCAGGGGTCTCAAACTCAAATTACATGGAATGTATATAATCACAAGTTTAACTGTATAAATTTAAGTGTCTGCAAGTATTTTTTTTAGAATCATGAATTTTAACTATATACTGTACTAGGCCTGTCATTCAATTCAAATTAACATTTTTAGTTTAATAACATATGCCAATTGATAAATATCAAAATTCAAGTATATCAAAATTATTGGAGAAAAGCACTGAAATGAAGATAATTTAAAGATTTATTATCATGGCAGATGAGTAAAGCACTGAGCAGTCATTACAAAAAGTGTTTTCAGAATTATTAATATATTGTTTATGCTTTTCAGGTTTAGTGGCCTCATGATTAGAAAGGGCTAAAACACATAACGATCAATTCCTATGATATTTCTAATTAAAACAATTGTTTCTTTCAGAAAACAGTTGTGCAGCACCTCAAAAAGACAGGCAAAACTTAAGGCGCGGCACGTCAACAGCGTAAATGTGTTTATTATGTCAAGCGATCTATTGTTTTTGGATATTTAGGGGCCATATCCAGGGGCCGAGAGTTTGAGACCCCTGACAGAGAGCATGAAGACACTGAACCAACAATCAGGAAATACAACAACCATATCAAAAACAACAATCATGCCAACATACCCATGTTGATTTGGTCACTGGTTTGTGTGAGCTGTTTTCATGTAGAGTGTTCACGTTTATCTCGGACCTCTTGAAATCAAGCTTAATCTTAAATGTGGCTTTGCTTGACTCCAAAATCCATGAAAAAAAATGTTTACAGCACTAAACAATCAGATCTCCATCAGCAGTCTAGTCACGCCATCAAACAGGGAGCAGGAAATTCACTAAATGTGAATTTAAAGGGGTTATTCCTAAATTACTATAGACAAATGTTTTATTCAATCCTTAAAGTTTGTCAAAACAAAAGGAAAATTCACGTTAATCCACTTGACCATTTAATGGAAGTTTATGGGGCTTATATTATTTCTTATATTTACTTATATTTTTGTTAGAGCACTGACATACAATCTTCACTATAAAAAAAAAAATATCTTTGATTTGTAAAGCTGTCTAAACTGCCTATTCGAGGTGGGATCACTATTCTATGAATATAGGGTTAAATTAGTTATAAACAGAGCAGACAGTGCTTATTTAAGCAGTAGATGGCAACAGTCACTCTACAGTAATTATATGTTCTGTACATTAAGTTTCATAGTCTAGATGCAAATGAATATATCAGTGTACTGTGTTTCTTTGTTCATTAATGCATTACTAACTTTTCACATGACCAATATTTATTATGTGAAAATAATTTGAATGCTACATGATTTGTAATGTATTATTTACTTATAAGTATTATTAGCATTAATAATTAACTAATTTGATTTAACATGAAACATTTTTCAGATGAAATTTACTGGTATTTGTACTGACCATGCAGCTACTAAATTTTTGGTATTGTGACAACAGTATTATTTAGTACTGTTTAACCCATTCATTCTCGACTATTAAAGTCTGAGATTAATTCTCCATGTCATTAGTTTACATTTGTAGCACCACCTATCCAACCAACTGTTGTGTTTACTTGCCAACAGAGATCTGACCGAGACGCCCAGAGTTCAATCTATTTATAGAAGCAGAAGAATTGTATGACGCCAGATCAGGGAACACCTCTAAAACACAATGACCAAACCAAAATATGCACAGCCTAAGAGAAAGCCAGTGAGATGGAGTGAGCACACTAATTACATCCTGAGCCCCATACACACACACACACACACACACACACACACACAGAGCATGGGAGTGGTGTACTGTGCGAAGGAAAAGCTATGGAAAGTGATTTGTGGAGCCAGTGACTCTTCTCTGTACAGCAACGACACATTATTTCAATACTGACCGGTTCGTTCTCATAGTAATTTTCCCAGTACAGCCTGAGAGGTTTCTTTGTCATCTGGAAGTAAGGTAGATGGGATTAGAGAGACATTCCACACAATGCCTGTTAAACACATGCAGTTTTTAAATGGGAGAATAAAAGCATTATAGAATATAGCCACATGCTCTGGGTTAGAATCACAAAGGCTATGCTCGGAATGGGATGCTGTCACACTACTCATACTTACATACTAAAGAAAATAGTATAATGCATAAAATTACACAAGGAATACTCAGATGACCTCCTGCATTTGCTAAAAGGTGTAGTATGAGATATCCCACAATGTAACAGACAATCTACAATTTCCAGTTTGATCAACTTTAACTGCAGTTTCAAATGTCAACTTATTATGTGACTGGACTGGACAAAACTGCATTTAAAAAAAAAAAGAAGCAAACTCACTTTTTTTTTTTTTTAAGAGACAACAACTGCCGTATGATATCACTGTTGCATTTTTAATTCAGTGAGTGTGTTCCAGTGCAGTGGTTTGAAATATTACTGCTGCACACTACAAACTGTTTCACATGTCTAAAGAAAAAATGGAATAAAAATACATTCAGTAAATTCAAATAGCCTACTGAACAGTATGATCCAAGTAGTATGCTAGTATTCCATTCCGACAACGCAAAAGCACAAAATGAATAAATAGATTAGGACAAAAGATGGCACACACTGAGATGACATATCCTGAAATGGGATATATGTGAATTTTTACCTTTAAAAGGATTTATAAAATTAAGAAATTATTTAATTTATAAAGAATCTGGTAAAACTCTACAATAAGGCTGTATACAGTATGTTAACGTTTATATTCCAATAGCTAACAAGCAAAACAATGATTATTAATCGTGGTTAAGTTTATATGCATTCTATATAATTAATAAATTATCAACTTAATAAATGCTGTAAAACTTGTTGATTGTTTGTTGTATCTAATGCATTAAAGGGATAGTTCATCCAAAAATGAAAATTTAATGTTTATCTGCTTACCCCAAGGGCATCCAAGATGTAGGTGACTTTGTTTCTTCAGTAGAACACAAACAAAGATTTT
>JAUZSZ010000095.1:36585490-36597028 GCA_034780575.1 Labeobarbus marequensis | reverse complement strand
GCGTCCCTGTCGTTTGAAAAGTAAATTGGGCAATGAGAGTTGTCTTCTGAGGCGAAGGTCAACCTCTGCCTTGCCGAAGATCTCCCAGATTTTCTGAACCATTTGAGTGTGGAGCGTCCACTCTTCTGAGGCGACGTTGCTCCGAGACAGCACGTCTGCTCCTTGGTTCAGCCTGCCTGGTACATGCGCTGCTCTCAGTGAGCGCAAGTTGAGCTGAGCCCATTCCAAGAGGCACTTCACCAAAGTGAAGAGGTGCTTCGAGGAGAGACCACCCTGTCGATTTATATAGGACACCACTGTCATGCTGTCCGTACGGACTAAAACGTGGTGTCCCCTTAGGTCTGGCAGAAAGGTGCGAAGGCCCAGATACACTGCCAGCATTTCCAGGCAGTTGATGTGGAGCCGACCTTCCTCTTTCGAACAGTGGCCGAAGGCTGGTTTGCCATCGCACAGCGCTCCCCAACCATTGTTGGAAGCATCTGTCGAGACCACCTTCCTCCTGCAGACCATTCCCAGGGGCACGCCCCGTTCCATCCACTGAGGATCTTTCCAAGGGACCAGGGCTGTTACACATTTGGGCTGAGTCTAAAACTGTTCCCAGGAACGATATCCATTGGCTGGGGGACAGCGCGCTCTTAGCAAAATAGACCCTGAGTCCCAGGCCTTCTAGGTGGCTGAGGAAGAGGGATCTGTGAGATAGTAGCTCGTCTTCCGACTGGGCCAGAATGAGCCAGTCCTCAAGGTAATTCAGAATGCGGATTCCCGTCTGTCTCAGCGGGGAAAGAGCCGCATCCATGGACTTCGTAAAAGTGCGAGGAGCTAGGGACAGTCCAAAGGGAAGGACTGTGTACTGATAAGCCACTCCCTCGAAGGCAAATCTCAGTAATCATCTGTGACGAGGGGCTATCTGGATGTGAAAGTATGCGTCTTTCAGGTCCATTGAAAAGAACCAGTCCCCTGGGCATACTTGCGAGAGGATCCGTTTCAATGTAATCATCCTGAACGGCCGTCTCATGAGGACGCGATTCAGGTGCCTGAGATCAAGGATGGGCCTTAGACCACCATTCTTATTGGGGACGAGGAAGTAACGGCTGTAGAAGCCTGACTCGCTCTCGGCTGGGGGAACTGGTTCTACGGCCCCTTTCGCCAGCAAAGTCATCACCACGGCAGGAAGGACGTGTGTGTCCTCGCTCCGAACCGAGGTGGATACCACGCAACTGAATCACGGGGGCCTTCGAGTGAATTGGAGTGTATAACCTTGTTTTATTATCCCATAACCCAGTTTGACACTCTGGGGATGGCCTGCCAGGCCTTGGCCCACGTGGCAAGGGGTTGAATTGGTTCGAGCGGTGGGCCGCCCAGTGGGGACCTGATGCTCGTAATGAGTGGAAGACGAAAATGCTTATATTTCATTTTCCTCGCTATATCAGCGGCTGATTGTGTGGACACAATTAGAACAGGCCCCATGTTCACAACAGAACTGCCATTGGCCCCATGTTCACACACTGCCATTGGCACCCAGAACTGAACGGGGTGCTCGGAGGCACAAAAGAGGCTGCTTGGGGGGTGGTCTGGCTGCAGCGAGACTTGGCCCCTTCCTCTTCCTGTCCCACAGATCAGGATGATGCCTGAGATGCAGGGTCCAATGCTATCTTGGGTCGGGGGCCCTGGCGTTTAGGAAATGGGTAGCGTTTGGCCGAGTGGGAACGTCCACGAGGCTCGGGTTTAGGAGCCGAGGGAGCAGCTGGCAGAGCCGCTTTCGTGGGCTGCTGAGTCGGCGCCATCTTGGGGTGACTGGAAGCAGCTGTCGAACTGGAGCACTTTGGCAGGAAGTGTCGTATTGCATGGGACGACTTCTGTGCAGCGGTAAAGCGTTCAGCGAAACCTTCAACTGCAGGTCCAAACAGGCCAGTAGGGGAAACCGGGGAGTAGAGGAAGGGGACCTTATCCACATCCTTGATCTCCGTAAGGTTTAACCATAAATGACGCTCAAGCACCACTAGGCTGGCCATGGATCTGCCAACAACCTGAGCTGTCATCTTGGTGGCACATGGAGCCAGGTCAGTCGCGCTGCACAGCTTCTTAAAAGCCGCGGGGTCTTGGCCGGACTCATCCATGCAATGGAGGAGCTTGGCCTGGAAGACCTGTAAAACTGCCATGGAATGAAGTGCCGAGCCTGACAGCTCCTCCGCATCTGAAGCCGCCAATGACATGCTGTCGTCCATGGCGTCACACTCACTACCACCGAATGAAACCAGATCGCTGGCAGCCGCAGAGGGACACTGGCCCGGGTGGGAGAAGAAGACAGGAGAAACCTCTCTAAGTGGAGAGAGTGAGGCACGCGGGGGCTCAGCTGGCTTTTTCCTCATAGGCTTCTGGGAGGAAGAAAGCAGGGGGGCGCGAGGGGCGGAGTCAGTTTCTGAAAAGAAAGCTTTCCGTGAGCATAGAGAAGCGAGACTCATATCCTCACAATGAGGACATTCTGTCTCGAGTGCTGCTTCAGCGTGGGCGGTGCCCAAGCATGAAACACACTCGCCGTGACCGTCAGCAGCATGCAGGGGAGCCCTGCACGGGCGACAGTAACGGCGCGGCATTTGAAACAACGCCGGAAATTTGCTCCGAAATTTGCTCTTTGATATCGCCAGATGGTGGCAGGGAACCAGAGGCCGTCGCTGCTGCAGGCGCGAAGGCAGCGGGAGCGGCGAAGATGGCCGAGCAGGGAAAAAGGTCTCTTGATCCGCTGAGAGGCTTGATCACAGCGAAGGCTTCGTAGTCTCTTAGAGCGAAGATCTTGTAGTTGTCGCTGAAGGAGAAGAATCTGAGATCCTACGGTGGAATGCCCACTTATATAGCCAGAGGACCCCGCCCCTTCTGGTGGGCTCTGGCGGGCTTTGTCACCATTGGTTCGTTTTTTTATTTTGCTGCACAAACCAATGGCCGTTCAGTTACACTGTGTTATTGAAAGGCTTCAAGTCATCGGAGAAAAAGGAGTTTTCCCCATAGCGTCTTAAGCAGACGCAGTACGAGTAAAGTATTGATAGGGAACAATGTTCTTCAAGACAAATAAAGTTTGTTTTTTAACCACTAGAGGGCCAAAAGTTACATAGTTTAGCTTTAATAAATATAGGGCCAAAAGTCTTTAAATGGAAATTTGACTGTCAAGATGCACTGTCTGCGTTAACACAGGAACATGCACAGCAGCTAATGAATTGCAGTATTTGAGTTGTTTAGTTTAACATTCAGTCTCAGGTCGAAATGTCTTAATTTACATGGTTACATTAATTAATTTACTCTAGCACAATAGATATAAGTAAAGCAACGCTATAACAAACTAAAGAAAGGATTAATATGCGGGTAAATCTAGAAGTAAATTTTCTTTAAAAAGTATTACACGTTCAAATGCGGCCAGAATGTGTGCCAGTTGGGAGACACATTCAAACTTATTGTCTTGAGGCTGATTTATACTTCTGCGTCAGACCTGCGCCGTAGCCTTTACGCCGTAGGCTGTGTGTCAGTTTTCATTTATACTTGTCCGCGTCGACGTGCAGTACACATGCAAACTGCTAGTCTGCAGTGTGTAAGAAGGTGTAACATTAAAATATATTAAAGTGCTCATAAACACACACAAAACTCAAGTGTATACAGAGGGAGAGGTTCTAGCAGACCAATCACAGTGCTGCATTCCACGTAGAATTGACGCGCTGTTAGATTTTTGGAGAGGTGCACGTCAGGCTACGGCGTAGGCTACAATGTACTACACAGAGCCTACGGCGTAGCTACGGCGTAGGTTTGACACAGAAGTATAAATTGGGCTTTAAAACAGTCAAACTGTGCGTGTTAGGATTGCATTGGCAGGTGGAGTCCAGAAGTGATGAAGGAAAACGCTGATTTATTTGTGCCACACTGTGAAAGTCAGACAATAAATGCAATAGAAACAAAATAAAACTGTATAACATTTACTATATCCTTTAGCAAAATTAAGATCAGTCATACTGATTGATCTGATTTGCATGTACCCCCAACCACACGTACTACCCACCATACTGAGCCATTTGTGTTTACTGACAATGGTTTCTGGAAGTATTCCTGGGCTCACTTAGTAATGTCAATGACAGAATAATGCCGATGAGTGATGCAGTGTCGTCTGAGGTCCAGAAGACCACGGGCATCCAACAAAGGTCTTCGGCCTTGTCTCTTAAGCACAGAGATTTCTCCAGTTTCTCTGAATCTTTTGATGATGTTATGGACTGTAGATGATCAGATTTGCAAAGCCTTTGCAACTTGACGTTGAGGAACGTTTTTACAGTATTCCACAATCTTTTTACACACTCTTTCACAGATTGGAGAACCTCTGCCCATCTTTACTTCTGAGAGACTCTGCGTCTCTAAGAAATCCCTTTTATAGCCAATCATGTTACAGACCTGATGTCAATTAACTTAATTAGTTGCTAGATGTTCTTCCAGCTGAACCTTTTCAAAATTCTTGCTTTTTCAGCCCTTTGTTGCCCCCGTGCCAACTTTGAGACCTGTAGCAGGCATCAAATTTGAAATAAGCTCATTTAGTGGATAAGTGTAAAATTTCTCCGTTTATACATTTGTTATGTTCTCTGTGTTCTATTGTGAATAAAATACTGGCTCATTTGATTTGAAAGTCTTCATTTTATTCAAATTTAAAAAACATCCCAACATTTACGAAATTCAGGTTGTAACCTCATTTGTTTCAAAGATGACTTATAGGTTCATAACAACATAAGGGTGAGTAAATGATTTTCATTTTTGCATAGTTAACTTCTGCAAAATACTCTGTAGGAATCCCTTGACCAATGAGAAAACAGGAGGCACCAGCTGTACACTGTTAATGTCATACCAGCAGACAGATGGGAGCTGTGGAGTCCCCAGAGTGTCTCAGAGTTATGCATGCATGTGTTTTTGAGCAAGACTCTGGCACAGTGCCAACGGAGTGGCATCTTGGAGCATGCGGTGCTGGTTTGGTGCCAGGGCAAGCCTAACCCCAGTGAACCCATTACACAGTGCACTTCTGTTTCTGGCTGCCATCTGGTTACATCACCAAGACTCTGACGCTGGTACAGCAGCAAGTACAGCAAACCAGTCACAGTGGTTAAGACTTAATTTTTTTCAAACCAAGCAAGTAATTGCTCATGTGAAAGCAGGTTAGGATTAAAAACATTAAAAGATATTCAAGAGTTTTGTTTGATAGTTGAACATACAATGTAGTTATGCCCAAATATGTTGTTGAACAAAAGCTCACTTTTGCAGAAATGGCTATAGAGCCCATACCTTATGCCGTCAGTCAAGGGTCTGGCTATGCAAAATTGTAGTGAGAGTAACAGGGCTCTCCAACACTACACTACTTTTAGAAGCGAGTTGGTTCGCTCCGGCCTTATGGTAACACATCTGGGCAGCATCGCTTTCATTAACATAGCTATCTAATTGAACAAGAAAAGGCCAAAACTTCCATAAAATCTCCAAAGGTCAAGTTTGAACTTCAATGTTTCAAATCAAAGACTTGACAACAACTGTAACATTTTGTTTCTTTCAAGTTTGTCCAGCTCATGCATGGGCATGTTCTACAGCAATCCTACTTTCAGGTCATTATCATCTGATTGTTCAGTCCACATATTATGTAAACTATACTCCACCCAACCCGAACTTCATCAACATATGGACATTTGGGAATTGTCAGTGAGTGATCATGAGACACATGGATGAAGGAACTGGTTTAAAGAGAGCATATAGCTCAGAGACACATTTACTGTATATGGCCAAGTGTAAAAAGAATGTTCAGACCCAACTCTGATCAAACAAATCAAAGTGACCAAGAGTGTTCCAATTTTAGTGAAATATTAGATAAATTTGCCCCTTTATAATCAGGCTTATCTCTGAGTAAACAGATAACAACTCCATCACACACATACACACACACACACACACACACACACACACACAAGTTGGGTAAATAGTTACCTCACACCAGACCTTGTGATATTGAAACAAAAACTTTAAATGAACATCTAAATCTAAATATCTACTAAAAATCAACAATATGCTGAATTACAGTCCTAAAAGACAGAGTTCATACAACAATGAAACACACCCTATATAGGGTCCCATGAAATCCCCCTTTCCCCCAAATTCCATTTTATATTTTTCCAAATTCCATTTTTTCTGTTTTAATTTTTCTAGACCTTGTTTTAATGGTTAAATAAAATTGTATTAAATCAAAAACCATGTCAAATTAATTGAGATAATGAAACTTACAATTTTTACAGCAAATTATTAAAAGTTTATCAAATTACATTTTTAAAAGGCCCTATAAAATGTGTTTTATTTTTTCTCAAATTCAAAACTTTTTTTCAGAAATAATGTGTTTTTCTAAATAAATTTTTCTGCTAAATATTCCTTTAAAAATAATGTTTTAATAATTTTATTAGTAGTAGTAGTAGTAGTAGTAGTAGTAGTATTACCATTACATTAAGTAATCTATTCTCTGACGGTTTCTTCAAGTTAAACTGAGCTTTTATTTTGACAGGCTGCTTTGAAGACTTTTACATTTCTATTTGTATATGATAGGATGATAGTTTTTGTTTTTAAAAAAATGGTAAAATGCTCACAAATTGACTCTCAGAG
This sequence comes from Labeobarbus marequensis, assembly GCA_034780575.1. Taxonomy (NCBI): domain Eukaryota; kingdom Metazoa; phylum Chordata; class Actinopteri; order Cypriniformes; family Cyprinidae; genus Labeobarbus; species Labeobarbus marequensis. The sequence goes on along the minus strand of JAUZSZ010000095.1, from coordinate 36,590,380 downwards.
CAGTTCTACAGATTATGCTCATGTGTTCATGTACTGAAAACACCACAAGCATTTCCATTCATTCACACAGACACACATGCAGGATTCATATTTAAAGAGTGTTTTTGCATCTTAATATTCATAGACACTAACCCATATCATGTTTTGATTTAAGTGTACTGACCTACGTTTAATTTATCCATCCAAAATTTGGCAAATGCCGCAACATTACTAGTTCTCCAGTAAATTCCATTTTTATGACTGGATTCCGCGATTCTGTCCATGTTTCCACATATATTTTTTAAAACTTGATTTGATTCAAAGTCATTAGGGACCTGTGTTTTTCAAAATATCTTCTTTTATGTTCCACAGAATTAAGAATACCATAAAGGTTTGAAACAACATAGTACTTCTCATGAGTAAATGACAGAATTTTTTGTGAATTACCGCTTAAAGAGCAATTGATAAAATGGCAACACCAAACATATTAGTTAGATGTTTCTGTGCTAGTGAAAAGAAACAACTGCATGCCATTCCCACCCTGTGTAAGTGTGCGTGGGTGTGTTGGTAAATGAACACAGGGTGTGTAGTTAATACTGTGTCAGTGGGTGTAAATGTGAGTTTTAAAGCACTATGGTCCATTGCTCATCTATTAGTCAGCAGCACATTAAGGAGGAATGAGCTCTTCCATTGATGGCCACGGTCTTTAAACTGCACACACCCTCAGCCCTGTTTAAACAATAGCCGTAGCAGTGGCCTAAAGACGTTGACAGGCTGCAGACACGTGTGGGAGCAGGAAGAGGAAAGCCAGACCAGACTGCAGCAGAACGTGAAGAGGAGCTTCCCAAACATATCCAGGAAAGTAGCATACAGCCCCTAAAGGACAGGAGATGAAAAATAAACCAAAGATCTCCATAACTGTCTACCTGACACGTCTCACACCAAGGGCAGTTTAACAGGAGGAAAGACTCCCACAACTTTTTTTAAAAATTGCCAAAAAGGGAGCTATAAAGGGAAAAAAGCTACTTCTAAAAGCAGTAGAACATTTCACTGTAGAATGGGAGTCTTGTTTTCAATGGAGCATTTTCAGTAGAGCAAGGAATCCCAGAATGCATTGTGACAAGCTCAGTGAGAAATTCATCCAAGATGGTGAATGAGTTGACACAAATAATTACAAATGTATTTTATTCAACACCAAAGATGTTATAAAAATTCTAAATTAAAAAATGTGTTTTGCTCAAAATGTGTGTTGTATTTTTTAATTATTATTATTATTATTTATTGAGACTTTAGCTTAGCGACATGCTATTATCAGTCGTGTTTTCTGCGTGAATCAGGTGAGGAGCATATTCTATTAGTTGCTGCCTATATATCATGTTAAATATCAACCTAGTCTCAATAGAAAAAATGTGCCTGTGGTAACATTTCTGCAAACTGATATTATGATGCTTCTTGCATGTTTTGTGGCACTTTCAATGTGAAATGTTCAATGAGTGGTGTTCAGTGTTTAATAAAACTGATAATGCTGCCATATGTACGGTCATCTGTCTAATAATTCTCCCATGATTTGACTAAATTAGCAAGATTTCTTCAGCGGTTCTTTATCAGATCCTCAACATGGCTTAAAGTCTAAAGAAAATGCCTACTGTATCCCTATAAAGCCTTAAATATCTTAGAAATCCAAAGAAACCGAGATGTCAGACTTGACAGTCAGGGCTGGATTGTGTCCACAAACTTCTGTCCAGATCAGCATGATTTAGTATGGAGCATTTCCCAACAAGAAACGTAACTATTCACTCTGAATAGCAGCACCCTGCCCTCACAATTAAATCAAGCGAGCTGCACAAAGTTGTATTAAACTAATTATTAAAGAGTAAAGAGAATATATGAAGACATCTTACTCTTTTCTGTTATCAGGTTTTGACATTTGAAAAATTATTTGACTGTTTCCCCCCATACAATAAAGGTCAATGGGGTCCAAAACAACACTGAACATCAATGACCTTCAATGCAGACGAAAAACAATGCAGACGAAAAAGTCATCCAGTTTGGAATGACATGAGGGTGAATTTCATTCATTTAAAACTTAATTTCTTCTGCTGAAATGTAGCCAACAACTTTTAAGCAAATGCCATTCCAAACCCATGCTTTTCTGTTTCTGTGGAACAAAAACACATTGTTTTGTAGAATTTCACAGCCAGTTTGTTCTATAAACATTAACGGTTTTGGTCATTTTAGGAGAACAATATACACCATGAGAACAACACAGTAAGAAAACAATGACATTTTTTATTTAATTTGGGTCTGCTATCTCTTTAAATGTTCACAGTTGCCCACACATTGCATAAGTGTGGTCTAAAACTGTAAACAGTACAGCTTTAGGGCTGCATTGCAGTTCTGCGCTATTGCTTGCTAAGAAACAGGTGGTGACCAGAAACACAGCCCACATTAATCACATGGGGCCGGCTGGCTGCTGGGGGAGGGGGAAACCAACATACATTAGTAAAACATCCCACTTGGAACTCTGAGAAAGGAGGCCAATCTGATTAGCTGTGACGATGAGACAAACACAGGGATTCCCTCCAGTGTCCTGCTGAGCGTTACAGGTATTGGTCAAGAGCACTCTGAACTCTCAGTGACCAACATGGAAACGTCTGTCAGCAACCACCAATGCAAACAAAGCAATATGCAAATATTTTGCACTGTAAAAATTAGATTTATAAATAACTACGGAACATCTCTGCAGGTGACTTAATTTAGGCTTCCTGCATAAAGAAATATAGACACTGATGAGGATAGTAGAAATTAGTGGAAATTATAGTAGAAATTAAAAGACAACTGAGCAACACACTTGAATGTCGGTATTTAATTGATGTTCCACTAATTTCAGCTTCTGTTTCATTCTTAGCAAAGGTTTGAACAATAATATCATACAAGCAAATGCCACTAAAACATGTCCAGATTCTCACTCTAGTATAAAAAAAAATAGATCAACAAAATTTAGTAGTATAAAGTTTACAATCATTAGGATATTTTACAGTTTGCAATAATTTTAGTGACAACTGAGCACATTTAGTAGTGTGTGGTATCTGTGACAGTATCACTCTCATTATAGAAACTGTGTAATATTACACTATGCGGTATTATGATTTTCTTTTTTTTAGATGAGTTTAAATAGGGAATAATATAAACAGCAAAATGGCAAAAGCATTAAATATAGTCTCACCAAAGCTGCATTTATTTAATCAAAAACAGAGTAAAAACAGTAATATTGTGAGTAATTATTGCAAATTAATATAATATTTTAATATATTTAAAAAATATGGCCATGGCAAAGCTGAATTCTCTGCAGCCAGTGGAAATGTTTTAGAAATATTTCTAAAACGTTGATTTTGTGCTCAAGACACATTTCTTACCATCTATTTTGAATATGGTTTTACTGCTAAATATTTATTATAGTGAATTTTTTTCTTTGATGAATGAAAAATTCAAAAGAGCAACATTTACTTGGAAAAAAAATGGAAAAATGGAACACATTAATCTGACAAGGCAAAAACTGTAATGGTCCAACAATAGGCTTCATTTATAAAAGCAGAATATTTTTAATGTAGAACATACTAAACTAGTGTGCATGTTTTCTGTGTTCAGAACTACGATAAAATATGAAAAATGTACAAGAAATGATTCATGGTTTGGGTGGAACACGCTTGGGTCTGGATCTGTACTGCCATCCTATAATTGGTGACCACTTCATTAAACTTTTACACTTCAAAACAACCTACGCTGAGTAAAATGCCCATGAAATGTAAGCCATAACTCACTACAAAAGTATCTGACCAACACAAAGACCATTACAATTTCTTTGATGACTGTCGTGGACAGTTCAGAAGTCACAGCAGTTACACCGCAGGCAACATTCCTTAGTGACAAGAGCTTTATTCTTAGCAAGATGGTAATGCTGATCCTCTTACTGACAGTGTGCTTCATATGGTTAAGAGGTCATAAATACACAGGAAGTGACATGACAAGTGTCACACAAAAGCTGGTTAAAGGTGACATGGATAACAAAAACAGCATCTAAAACCATGTCATGTAGTTTTCAGTTTTCATTTTTCAGTCCGCAATGAAAGCAAAAATGCTATGTATGTACTCACAAAACCAATACCATTAAAAACAGGTTGTTCACACTGCATTTTTGGAATTTTTGGAACTTTCTGGCACCTATTTACTTGTATTCTAATGTATGAACAGAACTATAATTTTCTACAAAATAATATAAGGGCAAATGATGGGAGAATTTTCATTTATGGGGTGTCATTTCCCTTTACAGTTTTAAGTTAAGGTTTAAAGGTTTTAGTCAACGCTACCATTAACCTTTCGGCTACCAACATTCTTCAAAATATCTTTTTTTGTGTTCAACAAAAGAAAGAATCTCAAACAGGTTTGGGACAACATAAGGGGGAGTAAATGATGAACAGCATTTTCATTTTTGGGTGGTGCATCCCTTTAAGGCAGCTTTTCTGTGAGGAGATGCTGAAGAATAATGCAAGTGCAGCCTTCACAGACACTCATGCATTATGTGTGTATGGACAAGAACAACATCTGTGTCTGACTAAAACTCTTCAGCATCACTTACACACATCACTAGTGACATTACAAAAACTATATAAGTACAAACTTACGTTTGGGGGGGGGGGGTGAACTCTATAAAATCAAAATTAAGAGCACTTTAAGTTCAATACCAGCCTTCATCACCATTTACAATATCTTAAGTACTGGTCATGCTCTCGTCACTACAAGACATGGTGTAAAAAGCTTGATTGGCTTGAATAAATAAGACACAGAAGAAAGCAATTCATTGGCACGGCCTGTGTGTTTACTATCTAATGTTCAACAATGCAATTCATGCAC
>JAUZSZ010000095.1:36357379-36367851 GCA_034780575.1 Labeobarbus marequensis | reverse complement strand
CTGTGTGTTTAGATGTCGGTTCAGACGTCTATAATCAGGAGGCGTCTGGGTATTCGGGCTGCTTTCGAGGTGCTGTGTTGTCCAGGCCGAGGTCACACCAGCACTCAGTCTGAAGGCCATGTGTAAGATCCAGTCCTCTCCAGCACTTCAGTCTTTCTTCCTTATAGCAAACATTCACTCTTTATATCTCTGATGTGGTGTTTTATGTCTCATCTCATGACTTTTCGTCTTGCTGCTCAGGGAGCGAGTGGCAGTGAACATGTTTCTGCAGGTCATGGATAGAGTCCACATGAAGTCTTACTGCAGGCAGGCTATCATTAAGGTCAATACAGATTGCAGAATAGTTTGTAATAGTAAATAGTGTGTGACATGGTTGTTTGTTTTACCTGTCTTTTGTTTCCTCCAGGCTGCTCAGCAGTTCCCAGATGGCTTTATTAATGGCGAGGCCTTCCAGGGGCTCTTTAATGAGCTGGATAAGGATTTTATGAAAGAGGTTTGATCGTCTACATTTGTGGATCAGTTTACATTGCAGTCTGAATTCAGGAAGTCACACTTTTTGAACAGTTTGTGCAAGTTGGTTAAATTGGTATCATTAGGACAGTGCATAGCACTGTCCAGGGTTGGACAAGTCGAGAATTGGTTCCCTTGTGTTTTATGAGTTAGAATTTGAATCAGAATGACAGCTGTATGGCAATTCGCAAAACTCACAAAATGAGATTTCATGAATCCAGTACAACAACAAAACAGGCAAGAATAGATAAGTGTTTAAAGTTTGCATCTTATAAGTTTGCGTCATTTTGTTTGGCTTTAATACAATTAAGAGAACATTCTTTAAAAAAAAAGTGTTCTTCAACTATGTTCCAAACAAAAAAGTTATATTCTTCTAACAAATATAGTAATATAATATAATATCATTAATTATTAAATTAAATTATTGAATATAACATGTATACATATAATAAAATTTATATAAATTGTGTAGAAAATTCTTATACATACATTGAATATTAATAATTTTTCTGGAAATGCCCCGCATTTTGTGTTTTATCATGTTAATTGCCAACTGATATTGAAAACAGAGTGTAATATTAAACCACACTTATAGCAGAGTTTCTTTGAATTTCATTTAAATTTGATTTTACTTCCTCAGATTCGAACTGAAGGAGTTGAATTGGAATTTCTAAAGACACTCTTAATTTAATTCTGAATTCAGCTTTGGTGTCAGCAGACATTTTAACTGTTCTATTTTTGTTTTTCCCTGCAGCATCCACCAAAACCAGTGTACAGTTCTCCTGTCCTACAGCATATCCAGAAAATCTACAGTCACTTATATATTACTGTGCTGGGGAATGTAGTCGCTCTGGCAAATGTCATCTGTATCTGTGTAAGAAAACTATTTCCTTTTACTTGCTTTGATTATCATATACATCACCCTACATAAAGAACATTACATACTTTTCCAGAATTCAGTAGAATATAACAGGGTTTTCAAAATTGGTTGTTCACCACCTAGTGGTTGATTATGGAGCTGCAAGGGGCTCTTGAGATAGAAATGCCAAATTAAATTGAATTGGATTGAAATATGCCAGTTTTAATATTAAATAATCAAGTGTAACGCTTTACTCTTAAACAAACAAGTCATTAAATGTATTTAAACATTGAATACAGATTATACTTTATACAAAAAATTAAATCTACAAATGTGAAAGTGCTCAGACTCACCATAAATGCTTACAATTCATATAATTAAAAAAAGTTTAATAATTGTATTATTACAGTTATTATTAACAAATTATAATCATAATTTAGATTACAAAAACAGATTGCATAGTCTATGTAGAGCACATGATGCTTTTTTTGGCAAAATGGTGCCATCTTGTGGATAGCATATGCAATAAAACACAAACCGTGTACTGAGTAGTGTTTTGAATCTTTGAATGTTAAAGTTCATCTCTGAAATCTGTTATTGTTTTTCTGCAGACTGTCTTGGTTCTGGATTCAGAGAAATCTGCCTCAGAGAAAAATAACTTCTATATGGAGGTGACTGTTTCATGCACTGAAAATAATTTATGTCACTGTAATAATATAATTTTGTATAGAAATATTAGTTGTTGGTTCGATTGTAAAAGAAAGCATTTTTCAGCATTAGTTGATATATGTGTTTTCTGCATTTTCTGTGTGGTTCTATAAATATTCACGTAAATATATTTTCTGTCTTTTAGATCCTCAACTGTATTTTCATCCTGTACTATTTAATAGAGATGCTGCTGAAAATAGTTGCTTTTGGTTGGAGAGGTTACCTGTCTTACAGGAATAACATCTTTGATGGAATCCTCACTGTTCTTCTTCTGGTAACACATTTCCTGTGTAATTTTTTTTGTGATTTAAAATTATCTTTAGGAATTCTGTGGCATGCATAGCTGTTTAGGTGGTGAAGGCAGGAACTGGAGACACATTGTGTTTTTCTTTTATTCTCAACAGGCAATTCAGATTGCCATATTCATCACGTACAGGATTCCCTATGAGGACGTGTGAGTGTGCTCAATTTCAAGAACAAATCTCCTGATCTCTTCTCCAAATGCTTTAATGTAACGTTTTACTCTCATGTTAACAGAGATCCGGTTCCACAACATGTGATGGCTTTGTGGGAGATGGTGCGACTGGTCAACATGTTGATTGTCTTCCGTTTCCTCAGAATAATTCCAGAAATCAAGGTTGGTGGTGGGATCCTTACATTAATAACCTTGGTTCTTAATGCACACAAGGAGAAATGAAGCTACAGCTGTGCACCATTGCATTTTTTTCAAATAGTTTTTTGCTGGTCACCATTAAAGTTAAAAGGTGTTCAGCGCACAAAAATAAAAAGCTTGAAAAGTAGTTGTGATAGATAGATAGATAGATAGATGGACAGACTGTACATTATTCCTTACCCATCTGAAGACAGTTCACAGGAGCCAGTATTTTTTCATATAATTGACACAATTGGTCATACCATCTGACATCAAAAGAGCACTAATAAATGCTTGAAGTGTGATAAATGCTTAATAAATGTGTAAAGATTTTTTTGTGCTTGCTTTAGTTGATGGCCGTGGTGGCCAGCACTCTTGTGGACCTGGTGAAAAACTTACGGGCATTTGCTGGCATTCTATTGGTGAGTGAAGAGACTCTTTTTACTCGTAGTTTTATTATTGATGGTATTGATGGTCTCATCACTTTCTCTGATGCAGGTGGTGTACTACGTGTTTGCCGTCCTTGGTATCTGGCTTTTCCAGGGAGCTATAACCCCTCCATCAAACATGAGGTACTGTTCATCACTTGCACATTTAACAGGAAACATAAAAATACAGTAAAAACTGTAATATTGTAAAATATTATTACAATTTAAAATAATTGTTTTATTTTTAATACATTTTAAATTGTAATTTATTACTGTAATGACTGAATTTTCAGCAGCCATTACTATAGTCTTCAGTGTCGCATGATCCTTCAGAAACCATTGTAATATACTTATTATGCTCAAGAAACATTTCTTATTATTTTTATAGTTTTTACACCTGTGCTCTCCTTTCAGTCTAATCTCCAACGACAGCATAGAGAACAAAACGGATGGTCCCTTCAGCATGGATTGTGGCACTTTTGAACAGCTGGAGTACTGGCCAAACAACTTTGATGATTTTGCTGTAAGTTGCACAGAGGCCTCTGGGAACTTGGTTTTTAACAAGTTCCCAGAATGCCATGATAAGCACGTATGAGGAATAAGTAGTCAGAGGATTTGACCAGATTTGCAAGGTTTATAGTATTTTATATTTGTGTTTTTAAATTTGTTTTTATTTTAATACTATTTTCACTTTCGAAAGTGACAGTTTAAAATTTTTGACAATTATAGTTCTGTTTTGTTTTATATGTTTTAGGTTTAAGCCTGCATATAATTAAGGAAAATAGTTTTTTGGTTGAACTATTAAAAAAAAATAAAATAAATGTAACTGTGTTTTTCTTGTCATTTTTCCAGTCTTCTCTGGTTCTTCTCTATAACATCATGGTGGTGAATAACTGGCATGTTTTCACAGACGCATACACCAGATACACTACAGAGTAAGCTAGATGCTCTCCACACACACACACACACACACACACACACACCCCTCCGTCTGTCTTTAACGCGTTTGCTTTAACTGAACGTGGTTTTGTACATTTGTAACCATAATTCTTCCATGGTTCTTCCAGGTGGTCCTTGGTGTACTTTGTGGCCTGGTGGTTGACATCTTCAGTCATGTGGGTCAACCTGTTTGTGGCCCTCATTTTGGAGGTATGTAGATTTTTTGGCAGTAAAAATTTCAAGACTGACCATATTTACTTTATTAATACACATTCCTAGTCTTCCTATTCCAAAGAAAAAAAATATATATGTATATTATAGTTCTATTTTTATGACTGAAATCTGATGGACTACTGAGCAAATGATAAATAGCATGATCCCCCCCCCCCCCAAACCAGTTAAACACACCCTGTCCCACAGTTGATTGTAAAGATTTCATTGGTCATGTCAGTGACAGTGTTGATTGCCTATACAACACTGAAACCAATTCTAACCCCTAACCTTATCCTTAATAACCAGTAGTAGCAAATCCTGTTAGTTAGCATTACTGTCATGATCAGATCATGAGCTGAATCAATAAATTCTGACCTTTTCTTTACAGCACAGTAAATTTGTTTCTAAGCATGCTAGTTAACCTTGTTTTTTCCCCTTTGTTTAGAATTTCACCTATAAGTGGGACCGCAGTAATGCTCTTTCTGTTGAAGATGTGGAGAGAATTGCCTATCAAAGCACTGTACAGCTTATTTTCAGGTATGAAAGCCTTTGAAGAGTTTCCAAGTTGCATGATGTTACTGGCCATTAGATCTAAAAATACCTAAATTTGCACTTTAGTGAATCAGTGAGAATCAATAGAATAGGATCAACAGAACTGTTCCAGATTTGATTGTTAATTATTTTTGCAAACACCATCAGAATATGATATCAGAATGTTTGTCTAACAGTGGTGATAATTCAGTAGATGGAGCTGAAAATAAACTTGAAATGAGTTTGAATGCATGATTCAGTAACTCATTGAAGTGAATGCTTGTTTTGTCAGTAGTCAGTACACATTATTTTTTGAATCTCACGGTGTTGAGCTGTATTAAGTGATATGAGAGGAAAAACAATTTTTGTAGAAAAATGGAAGCATGAATGAATGGTAATGGAATGAATACATGTTAAACAAATTATTACAAAAACACTTGGTATTGAAGCATTTATTTTTGCAGTCCTATCGTCCTGAATCCCAGTGATTTATAGTTTTATTTTTATATGTAATGTGATGTCTTCTATGTGATTTTATGTGCGCAAACGAGTACACCTTAGCTCCGATACTTAACAGAATTTGCCTGAGGCTCCTCTGCTCAGTTTTTCAGGCTGCGTTTTGCTCTTTCCTCACAGTTTTCCCTCACATTCCTCTCTGATTAAGGAAGGGAAGGGTAATGATTTAATTTAGTGGAATGTGGTGTGGTTTATCCTGCTGTTTATCACTCCTTAAGATCGAGTACAAATCTTCATTTCCTAAAATATAGTATTTCTGCTATTTATTTATTTATTTCTGTCATTTGCCTGGCTCAACATCCTTTGTTGGTCCTGGAACAACGTTCCTATCCAATCATGTGCCAAACTAGGGGTGAGCGATATGGCAAAAATATCAAGTTAAATATTTTTAAAATTCAAATATTTTTGAAGTCAAATTAAAGACTTCTTATTAAAAGCTGCACAAAATAATAATAATAATAATGTCTATACAGAACAAACCCATACAATCTCAAAATAAGTCATGAATCTCAGATTATTTTACTCAATAAAATAAGTTGTAGTACACATTCAACGACTTGTAGTTTCCCTGTTTTGCTAATATTAAAATACTCAACACGTTTTACTATGTACATACTGTATGTATTAAAACTGGTTTATGTACCAATTCATAAATACATATATGGGATACAAATACAGAATTTTGCTGATATGATAATAAGCCAATAAAAATATTATTGTGCTGAAACTAGTAAAATCTTTATATTAAATGTATTAAATAACGCTACTAGTCTTTCCTTCGTGTGACGTGGTAGCCCAGAGGAAACTTTATGATTATGCAGTACTTTTAATTATGAACAAGCCTAAAGAAGAATGCTGGTAATGGTAGCCATTAACTTCCGTAGTCCAAAAAAAAAAAAAAAATACCATGGAAATCAATGGCTACTGTCAACTTATTGGTTACCAACATTATGCAAAAAGAAATAAACCCTTACAGACTTTGAACAAGTGGAAAGTGAGTAAATGATGACCGAATTTTCATTTTCATTGGGTGAACTATACATTTAACTGAGAGAGAAATGATAGTTTGTTTGTTTAAATATCTGATTTTTTTTCTATTCCTTTGCCCTTCCTCCATCTTCAGAGAGCATGTTCAAGAGCCGACAGAAGAAGAGTTACTAGCTCAACTACAAAAACATCCTCATCTGCACCTCTCCTGGTGACCCTAAACTCTTCCCCCCTCACCTCCACCTCACGGGACGCCTTTAATGCATAACTACACCAAAACACCCAGAATCCTCCAGGACTCCATCACGTCTATGTAGGCCTCATGTTTACATATCCATGCATTTTGGAGGGCCTGTTTCTCATTCTAGGATCTGTGTTGCTTCAGGTCGGCCTAGGAAAGGATGCATGTGTTTTTAACGGAGCGTCACACAATTAATGTCGAAGGAACTTCAGTTTATAAAGAGGCTTTACCTTAAGTCACTCACTTAGTGTTTATGATATAGTATCAATACCACCGTTTTTTATTTACCCTACGTCTGGAAGAAATTCATTCTTTGTTTTTTTGAAAAACCAAAGACATTTTTGTTACGCATTTTACAATATTCATATTTGTATTTATTTTTAAAGCCTGTTACAATCAGACAACAAAACAATCTATAGATTGTTTTAAAAATCATGGAAACAAAGGGACATGACTCATTACTGTGTTAAATACTTTTAGCTGTGTTTTTATTGCTGTGTAGATACTATAGGCTATTTTTGACTGTGCCATTATGTTTGTTCAGTGCTTTTATTTATGTTAGATTTTACTCTATATTTTACAGAAATCTTTATGGTTGAATCTCTCAAAACTGTCAAGAAATGTCCAGATCACCCAAAAAAAAAAAAATGTAAAAAAAGGAAAGGAAATTGATTCTTATTACTGTAATGTGAAATACAGTTTAATTAAATCAGTCGTTGCATCCTGACAAGAGGACTGAGAAGTGTTTTGTATTATACTAAATTTACGAAGTAACTTTCTGAATTATTATCATGTCACAATGCAAAAAAAAAAAAAATAATAATAAAAAAATAATCTTAATGCAAAATCACATTTTTACTTTGGATTTTGGGTGTAAAGTGAGCCCGATTGTTCGTCAGTAAATTTCAGTGACCTTATCCGATGACATTTTGGGATATTTTCCATGTTTTCAATATTATCAACAGATGGCGTTTTGCTGCAATCAATACATTTGACTGAATATTGGTATAAATGTTTGAATTACACCACTGCATTTTGTCCTTTCTGTTCTGAGAGCAACTTGTTGATTAAATGGCTCTGTTAAATGTCTACAGGCAAATTTAGTTTATATCATTTGTAGCATGTTTTACATCAAACCAACTTTAGATAACATTACATATAAGAGGATAATTTATTTATTAAATATTTATTAAAATATTTTTATTTTCTTTTTTCATTCTATTTTTAGTTAAAATATTAGTAATTCTGTTTACTGTTTCAGTTTTTGATTCATTTTTAAAAATGTATATTCAGTTTTTATACATTTTATTTCAGTTTTACATTTTAGTTGTTTTACTACATCAAGATGAGAAATTGAAATGAAAAATGCTGAAATTATTTTTTCTTATTTTAGTAAAAGTGTAATAATCCTGATAAGCGGACCATACAAGCCTATTCTGTGCTTAAGGTCTTACATAAGTGTCTAATTTCTGACACAGTCTATTTAGTAAGACCATTTTATAGGCCAGTTGGAAACTCCCAGGTGATTATATGGACTTCCTCAGCCTCCAGAAAAGTAGATCAACACTAACACACACAAATACACACACTCTTTGCACTGATTTAGGGGGCTAAACATACAAACACACCCTCTTACACAGGGCATGTTTTGTGGTCCGCCTGACCTTGTGCTGAACACACATCAGAGTGACCGTGTCCACACACACAGTCCTTTACCTCATCCTCCAAACAAATACAGAGTTCCCTTCCACTGTTTGTTTACTTTTACCTCTAGACATGTTGTAGACTCAGTGAGGGTTTTGGTGTGAAAAGTAACAGATTTTTTTCTTTTTCTTTTTGCATGTCAAAGCAAATTGTAACAGTAGTTATTTTACACAGGTCAATTTTTGTCATAGCAAAAATTTTTTGAGTGTAAAAATACACTACTAGCCAAAAGATGGGAATAATTTGTATTTTTGAATGTTTTTTTTTTTTTTTTGAAAGCCTCTGTCCAATCTCCAACAAGGCTGCATTTATTTGAGCAAAAATTAAGTTAAAAACAGTAATATTGTGAAATATTATTCCAGTTAAAAAAACAACAACTTTTCCATATTCATATATTTTAAAATGTAGTTAATTCCTGAATTTTAGGCAGCCGTTACTCGTGTGACATTACTGTCACATGATCCTTCAGAAATACAATATGCTGATTTGGTGTTCAAGGAACATTCCTTCTTTGTATCACTGTTAAAAACAGTTTTTGCTGCTTTTATTTATTTTATTTTATTTTATTTTTGTGGAATCCATGTCACACTACCATTTCAACTTTTAGTAAGTATTAACTGTTTTCAAATTGTATAATGAAAAGAACTGAGCACCAATAATAATATATGTTATCATCTACTGATAATATGAAGGATCATGTGACACTGGAGACTGGAAATTCAGCCATCACAGGAATAAATTACATTTTGGAATATTCTAAAACAGAAACAGTTCCTTTAAATTGTAATAATATTTCAAAATATTATTACAGCTTTTGCTGTATTTTTGATCAAAATTGGATTGTGCATTAGAATTTTCTTTTTTTCATTTGTTTATATTTTTGTATTTAAAAATAAATATTGTTCACACATTCACCATTTTAACTAAACCTTTGATGTGGGGTAAGTTGTGTCACTGGATATTTCTAAGGCACTGTGTTATAGCCCCTTCCTTATAATTGTCAGTTGATTTGTTTTCCAATTTCTCTTTGCCAATTGAGGACAACTTAAAAAGTGACACAGTTTACCCCACTCTCCCCCTGTATGTCATTAAGGTATATTTGTGTCCTACCTTATTTTACTAGTCATGTGTACAACAATGGTTATACAGTTTGTGAATGATTTAACATGTTTACTCAATATTATTCTTCCAACTTCTATTTCAGTGAGCATATCAAACTTAAATCAGGATTGTTGTGGTCAGAATGGCTTAGATAGCAGCACTTTCATAAATAGCTTTAAACAAAACTAGATTATTGATCTTTTTAAAGTGCAGTTTACACAGCCTGATTGTGAAGGCTTTAAATAATAAACAAGCTGTTCTTCTGAGGAATGCCTTTGTCAGCTGTGAGGAGATCCATATTGCTCTGGAATGTGTGGAGCTGCCAAAGAGATTTTCAACTAAGTTGTCAAATAACACTTTTTTGTGACAAAACTTTTTGCTAAAGAACTAAATTAATTTAAATGAATCCCTGATATAGATTATATATCCAAGTGGATGCTTCAGTAGGGTTTTTTTTTTCTCTTAAGTTTCAACTCCTCATTTTGATAGTTTGTAAATGGATATATGATTAAAAGTTGCACTTAGTAAGTTTTACTGGCTCTTATTTGTTTTTTCACATGAGGAAAAAAAACTGAGTCATGTCATGAATTACACTTATGATGATTACATACACATTTTAGAACGAATAACATAAAATAATAATATTTATAATATTACATAACTTTATAATATTTTTATTAAAGATATTCCGATTCACTCACATTTTGTAGTGTAACCAATTTATCTGTAGGTAACATCCAGCTTAATGTAGCTATGTATCATATAATATTATCATATAGCATTTAAAAATATATATTTTATAAAACGAATGTTTACCAAAGACAAAAATGCCTCATTTTTATTTCAGTGGTATGTCAAAACCTGCATCGCTCCTGCAGACGCAGAATCCTCCCAGCGCATGCGCTGTTGTTGTCGTCAAACGAACGCGCGCTGACCGATGTTTTGACCTAGATAAATGTGCGCTGCATCAGTGGTTCATCGAGGCAGCAGCGCAATCAATTGCAGTTTTTTTCAATGGAAACAAATTACGCTATAATTTTTGCTCATAAAAGAAAGAGTAATCCATCATTCGGAACTGTAAAG
>JAUZSZ010000095.1:36154456-36166036 GCA_034780575.1 Labeobarbus marequensis | reverse complement strand
TGTCCTGACTTTTCACAAAAACGCGCGCACACACACACACACACACACACACACACACACACACACACACACACACACGGAGCGCATGAGGAAAATCCATAGCAGCATCATCTTCACCTGAGGAGAGAGATGCTGGTCTGAGGGGGCGGTGCATGTCAACCTGAGCTGTCAGAGGCTATTTTCCCATTTGGGGTATATGGAGGAATGGCTTTTCAAAGAGAATTGGTTTAAGGGAGAATGTTACTACATTATCTACAGGGATTTATATAGTAGAACGTGGGAATGATGTATAAATCCTATTTTCCGTATTTATTTGAAAATGATGCAGCAACAATGTGACAATTAAGTTTCACAATTTATGGGCTTTCAAATACCATAAGACAATTAAATTGAGTGATTACCACTAGGGTGTTTTTCATCCTGAAAAATGCTTTTATTTGTCTGACATAATTTTAATCAATCAAGTCTCATTATCTGATCTCAACAAGCAAATGGAAAATCCACTTGCAAATAAGTATGGTTCTAATAAACATCAGACTCTATAAAGAAACAGATAATGTTCCTTGCAGAAAATCACCAGAAAGCATGTCGTACATCAGTTTGGTGTTCAGTATTCATAGCTTTTGTGTTCTTGTGGCAGCTGATTTTATATGGGTTTTTGGTGGAACATGCTGTTCAGTTCTGTTTATTAGCTTGTCTACATTGATCTAGGAGGTGATGGATCAGATGGACTAGCAGTTAATAGGGCTTAGATTGATCCGGCAGACGTTTTAAATCTGGTAAACCAGCTTGGACCAGTAACAAACCATCTATCATGTTTCAGAAATCAGTCTGACCATCTTATGGTGAAATGATTTTCCTGCAGGAATGAAAATCTTATTCAACACAATCTTTTTCAAACTCACTTATTAATATAAGAAAATTGCTCTAAATAGTGTTTACTTATTTGACTGTTTACAGTAAATATTGTTATAATGTTACATGAATGTGTCTGGGATCATTTGAACGAATTATTTTCACATTTAATATGCTATTTTAATATTAAAAGATGTTTGCATTAATACTCCATATCCATATGTCTGTCAAAAATATATATATTTTGACTTTACTTATTTATTTGTGTTGTTTATCATGTTCAGATTTAAACTGAGTACAAAAGATAAAAGGCAAGCTGACATTATTGCACTGACAATCCCCCTGGAGCAATCTGAGGTTAAGCGCGCAAAAACACACACACACACACACACATACACACACACACACACACACACACACACACACACACACTTGTATCCTACAATGACCTACATATGCATTCTAGGGAGGAAAATGTAGGCATGTGTTCTATAGGACGTTGTTTTTGCTTTATTTTTTATTTTAGATTTTATGCTTCACAATACAATAACATTGTCATATTACCACCCCATTTTATTTATTAGTGTTCAGATGATTAATTTTCAATGAGTGTCTTGAACTGAATGAATTGCATTTGCTCTCAGCTGCTCTGTAATTAGGTTGGAAGGCATTATTGTTATCAGGCATCTGTGGTGCTTACATTAATTTTGAAGAATATATTGACCCCTTGCTGCCCTCTCTGTTTTTACTCCAGAGCTGTGATCTATAAAGAGCAACAGAAGTAGTATTAAATATAGTATGTTATGAGACCTTATTCTAGTTTTGATAATAAAACAAAGAATCATGAAAATAAGAAGAAATATTTCTGCACAACTTCTTGGTCACTAGTCCAAAATTTAAAAAAAAAAAATAGAATACTGACTGTGACCACTTCTGTTTTTTGCATTCATTTCATGAAATGAAATTTGCATTCAAACTTGATTTTTCTCTATAAACGCAAGTCAAACTAAACTTCATACAGCTGGTTATTTGCAATTCTGTGTGTGTGTGAAAGAGTTGTCGAGATTAATTTAGCATCGCACTTCATATTCCTATCATAAAGCAATAATATTTGCATTGCTAAATTTGTGTTTGCACTTCGACAGGTGAGAAACTCTTGGGTTTCAACAGCACAGAGGAGCAGCCATCAGGACAAGACAGCATGTGGCGAAATGAGAAGTATGAAAGCGTCCCATTGGATGTGAAGGGGATTGATGAAGACAATTCTAAAGGCACTAGAGATTCTCTATACCCCCAGACTGCTGTAAGTCACAACAATAGACAAACATTCCTATGCACTCATTTTGTCCATTTTATTACCAGTCCCTCATCTGTTTCCCTGTCTATCTAGTACAGTGTAATTTGTAAGGCAAACTATGGACAAATATTTGGTCATTTGAATGCTTCAGTTTACACCTTTGTCTGGAACAGGCGATATGTGATATTAAAGCTGAGGTTAAATGACATAGTCACATTTGCATTGTAATTCTACTGTTTATGCAAGACAAATATTCTTCTTAGCCCTTATCATGGCTGATAATTCATAAAACAACCAAATATATATTTTCAGCAAAAGCTAAAGCTTGCCAAACACATCTCGGCTAGAACACATTGCCTTCCTTTTCGTACTCCAGATGGTGCAATATACTTTAAGTTCTGCCGAGTTTGCATACCCTTTGGGTGTGCAAAATTACTTTGCATGCTGAGGGCGCATTTGAAAGTCTTTGCAAATATGCAGGACAGGCTGGTCACTTTAAAATTACCTCTGCTAATCCTAAATGACTTTATACAAATTTATTCAATCATGTGTTTGGTGTTCACATAAAACCCAGCATTGTGATTCTCACTTCCTCGTTACACAGAACTGGTTTAAGTGGTTTAATATATGGGCTGGAAACCGTAAGGTCCTGGAATCAAACCTCACAAGGGATGACGCATGAATTGTAGAGTTACTGAGTTCCAGCCTGTTCTCAAGCAGTGTGCACTGAATGTTCTGAAAACACTGTGCCTGCAGTAAACTATACGAGGTATATCTGTTTTTTTTTATTATTTGGTTGAAAGCATCTGCTAAAGACAACAACAAAAACTTCTGTGTGTGGCTTTTAAGCAGAAGGACCAAACTTTAAATCTGTGCTTCTCAATGCCAGGAGGGAAATTGAATACCTTCGGCTTATTGCCTCTTTGTCCTGATAAATGTATTATTGCACTGCTCATTTGTTGGAAAAAAGAAGTAGATTTTTACACAGTGTTCCTTTGTCGTTATCGGTTTAGAAAAAGATGGTCTCTGTTTCTGTGTAAGACAATCCCACTTGCAAATACTTGCATGCATCAGTAAATTGTTTTATAGTTTCTGTAATCTGTAAAGTACTGTAATGTAAATAAACATTGCTGTTCTAAAATAAGTTTGTCATGCTCAACAAAGCGGCATTTATTTGATCAAAGTACAGTAAACCAGTAATATTGTGAAATATTGTTTAAAATTTAAAATAAATGTTTTCAGTTTTAATATATTTTATAATTTAATTTATTTTTGTGATGGCAAAGCTGAATTTTCAGCAGCCATTACTCCAGTCTTCAGTGTTAAGATCTTTCATCCTGATTTGGTGCAACATGTCTTCTTAATATCAATGATGAAATACTGTTTGGGAAAAAATGCTATTTGATATACTAAAAAATATTGTTAAATTCTATTTTCATTTTATTTTATATCATTTTATTCTTTAATGTCTAGAAAGTTCAAAAGAGCAGCATTAACTAATCTGAATTTTGAAATGTTAATTTTCTTTATAACAATGTAAAAGTGTTTACTGTCATCTTTGATTAATGTATCCTTGCTGAATTAAACATAGGTAATTATGCTGTTAAAAAGAGCAAATTTAACGTCTTTTCTCCCATAGAAATTAGCTATAATTTGTTAACTAGGATTTGTTTGGTGGGTAGTAGCTCTCTTGTCCCATGTTTCAAGCACTACAGAGCCACAGTGTTTACCATGTACTGGAAAATCAGCCTATGAATGGTTTACTTATAGTTGTGAAGTAAGCTGGAATAGAATAGTTTTTAACATAAATACACATTTGAAAGGCCAGAAATCTGCCACACCCTTTGTAAAATGTAAGAAATTGTCTATTACATACTCTGAGTACACAGGCAGATTTATGTCTGTTTTTGTTACTTAATATTACTAATTTTATTTATTTTTGGTTATAAGTTTTGAGTTTGAAGGTCACAGTTAGCATCATGAGTTTGTTATTGTAAAGTCATTTTCAAATCCCATTATCACTTCTGTCTATATAATTATCTCTTTATTTATTTTTTTTCCCCAGCTCCAGAAAACTCAGCAGGGAAATGAGAGACCAAAGGACGCAAAACTTTGGCCGTATTTCCAGGATGGCCTAAGGCGGATAGATTATGTACTCACCTACCACGTTCAGAAGCCCCAGAGCACCCACAAACAGTCATCCAAGTCCTGCTTGTGCTGCAGATTCAGACGTGAACAGAAAAACCCACCTGCTCATGAGGACCCCGAACTCGCAGCCCAGGAGCAGAGGCTGGATTACCATGAGGACGACCAGCGCCTCCGCAGGGAGGAGTTTGAGGAGAACCTGCGAGAAATGGGCCTTGAGGTGGAGAAAGAGGATGGGGTGAGTCCCACTGTGTTTTCATTTACAGTGGGTCCATGAAAATCTGGGATTCATAATCTAATTTGACATAAAATAAGTAATTTTTCAATATTAAAATTTTTTAATTTGTGACATTAGCCATATGAGTTTTTCAGATGGTTAAATGTCATATGTTCTTGCTTCCACTGAAGCTTAACATATTCTTTGGCTGCTTCTCAAATCATACTTCAAAATCATACGATATGATCCTTTTAGCTTTTTGCTAAAATTGTTGTTTGGTTGAAAAATAAATAAGGACAATCTTTAAAAAAATTAATTTAATTTAATTTTTATTTAGGGCATCCAAGTCCTACGTATATATTTGAATGAGGAAATCCTAAATTCTCAAAAACTGCTTTATACACTCACATTTAAATTACATAATCTGACATTAAACCTAGCTTTAACTATCCTATAAATGTTGTTTCTACTGCTTAAATACAGTTTAAAAAAGCTTTTATTTCAGGCTGGACTAGCCAGTGTGTATGTGCTGTCCTATGCGCAAGTCCTAAATCTACATCCTATGGTTCTTTTATAGAAGATGGGTATTAGTCCGCCATATTGCATGTTGCATTTTTTCCATTCATAAATAATATGAGTACACCATCTTTGAACATCTAAAAGTTAAAACCAAGAACTATAACTATAAAGATAACTATAACTATAACGATAACTATATTACTGTACACACCAACCCCTACAGTTCTGTCATCTGCTGCTTTAAATGCTTGAGCTCTTTAAAGCCGTAAAGATTCTGATCGGCTGTCAATGTTTTTGTTGTTCATCAGCTGGAAAAAATGTTCTGAATGTGATTCCGACAATATTGTTTCTTTGTGTCCTTACTGCTGTAGTTGTGGTTTGGGCTATTCTTTTAAATTTGAAACCTTTTTTTTTTTGGTGTGACCAGACAAGTCTGTGATTGAATTAGAAAACTGGAAATAGAAGGATTTTTACTTTTTTGAACCATGGTGTATATTTCAAAAACTAGGAGACATTAGCTGATTTCACACATTAAACCTAGTAAATTTAATCTTTATCTTTCTTTACTGGTGAATAACACGTCATTTCGTTTACATTTATGGATTTCGCATATAGATTTTACTTCTCCGCTAGCTTGTTTCCCAATCTAGATTTGAAATAATTCTCCCATTGTATACTATGTGCATTGCTTGCTCTTTGACGAATTGTTTATGTTTCTCTATTGTAAGTGTCTCTTTGGATATAAGTGCCAGCTAAATGCATAAATGTAGTAGTAATTTTTACAACTTCTAATCCTGGTATTTCTCAAAAGGCCCTGTTCATACATGAACTCTAACAGTAATTTACCAGAAAATATTATGTGTGAAAGCGCCTTCTGTGATGTGCCTTTTTGTAAGTTTCTGTCACCAAGGCTATAATTTCAGCTGGATTTCTGCCACTGCGAATGATACCGTCCACCCACTGAGAGACGCAACCATGCACATCAACTCGAGCAATGAAACTTACGATTGATAAATTGGCTTGTTAGCAGCTCTTTGCCAGCATTGGACTAAACTTCATGTAGATTTTTAACAGTCTGGATGCGTGAGACTATCGTCCTTGTGAAAATGAAATTCAAATACCAGACCGCTCAAATGGCAATATGCTTGATGCATTACTTTGATCCTAAATTCCTTTGTGTATTATGACTATTATTTGTCTTAACCTCTCTAGCTTTTTAAATGAATTCAGGTTTAAGTGATTCACTTATACAGCAGCAAAATCATTCCCTGTTGTTGACCCAGTTTTGAAACTGAAATTTGAAAATTATTTGTCAGGTGTCTTCTCAGTGATGTTTCCCATTGATAATATTTTTCTAAATTTTTATTTTATTTTAAGTTTATTTTGGGAGAAGCCTGTGGAAACACTAGGTCGGCTTGTAGAAATGGTGAAATATGACACATTATATGATTTAACTTTCTCCACTACGCTGGATGTTCTCATAGACAGCTCAGCCAGAATTAGGTGAAGTGGACTAATCATCAACAAAGTGAAGTGTTTATCATGCAGAGGAGAATAAACTAAGATTTGCAGCTCTCTGAAAAAGTATGGAGAATTGCTTCCTGAATATAAATAATTTGGGTTCACTTTAATATTCAGACTATTGTTTATTATTTCATGTCACACAGGGTCTTATATCATGACATTTTTAGCTACCTCTCTTTCTAAATTGAATTATATCACATGAATATTATTGCTGAACTTTAAAGAATCATATTATTTCACCTCAAACCCAATTTTGTGCCAAAAACAATATTTTTTTCTGAATCACTGTGCTTTTTCCCATAACTCTTGAGCTTGGCAAGGCCAATGTGAATGAAAACATATAATGAAATACTGATAAGACTATAAGAAAAACTTGCTCTGTTTGAATCATGTTGTCAATGATGTCACTCTCCTAAACTAAGATCAAACCACTGGGTTTAGTGAGGAAAAAAATTAAATAGAAATGTTCTGAAATCTGTTATTTTGTTTTATACACTGAAGAAACACTAGCAAGACACGCACAACTAAATGGTGCCATGTTAAGATGTCATTTTTAATTGAATTGGGGTTGAATTAGACTTGTATATAATGTAGTCTAAGAGCAGTAATACCTGTTTGCGTTGTTCTTCACTGAAAGCATTGGCTGAGATTGAACAGACTGGGTCAGACCTTGTGTGTGGGATGGGAGTTATAACAAGAGTGGGTCATTTGAAGCAAATCTTACATAACCCTCTTTTCAGCTTCAGAAAGCCAAGAGAGAAGTCCTTCTCTTCACAGCTGAGATTTTTTTTTTTCTTCATTTCTGTGAATTTCTCTCAAAAGGTCCTTTGTGAAGAAAACCTATTGTGTGTTAAACCCTTGAAAAGAGATCTTGTCCAATTCTTGGATAGTTTATGAATGGTTTGCATGTTTATCTTTCAGAATACTGTGTATGAGCAATATTGATAGTGGTTCTTATCAGTGATAAGCATCACTATTAATATCGCTCATACTTAAGATTTTGAACAAACCTTGAACCTTCATGGTTTTTATATTAACTGCATAAGTCTCACACCATTTGATGAACGTGTGAATGAAATCTACTTTAAAATTGTGAATCTTGTTGAAAAGAGTTGTGCTATTATTTTTGTGCTAATATTGTCTACCATACATTTAGTGGTGTGGAATAACACTGTTTTTGATCATGGACGATTAAAATGCTATGGTTACCCACATCTTCAAAATAACTTTTATGTTCAACGGAAGAAGGAAACTCAATTAGGTTTAAAACAACTTTTTTTGGGGTGAACTATGCCTTTAATGTTAATAAAGATTTTTAGCTTTGCCCACTTTGGCCTAAATATCTGCCATTCTTTTTTATTTTATTTTATTTTTTACCTTGCAAGGCTTTGATTTTGAAAATAGGGAATTTAGTTTGGCTGTACTTCCAAAATAGTAAAACCAACATGACAAAGAATCGAGATAAAATAGTGAATCGTGGTTTTCCAGAAAAAAATCGTGATATGATCATTTTGCCATATCGCCCACCCCTTCATACAATAAAACAAAACATTCCATAGATTTAGATGGATTCGGGATCGACCGACCCATATAGGTGCCAGAATACCATAGAGACTTGGGGGTGGGCTTTTTAACTTGGGCCAGTAAGCAACCACGCAGTTTTGCCAGTGCAAACACCACTCACGTTTTCTTCATGAAGCAAAATGCCTGTGATATGTGCTCTAACATGATCTGCAATATCACTGTTCTTCCCTCACCGTGATTTTAATTCTGAGAACACTATGCTGAGGCCATGTTTCTTTATCTTTGTTTTTCAGACTAAACTACCAGGTGTGGGATTCTTGAAGATCCATGCACCTTGGGAAGTTCTTTGTCGAGAAGCAGAGTTTATGAAGCTCAAAATGCCAACAAAAAAGGTATGTTTTCTTGAGTCTTATCAAGTGATAAAGAGAATCTGAGTGCTCTACACAAACATGATGTGCTCTTCTGTGCTATCGTGTCAAATTTTCAGAAATATGAAGTCAGTCAGGGAAGTAGCATTGTAGAGAAGGTCAACATGTTTATGCAGACTTGCACTGCACCCTTGCAACCTAAAGTTGGGGAAAACCAGACGGAAAATGAGAAACACCTCTCCTACCCATTCTCACGAGAAAAGCAGCATCTGTAAGTCATTCACTGCCACACTAAGCTCATGTTTAAGATGACTGCTGACCTTAAAGGCATTTTCATTCATTGACCACAATGAATGAAATGATCATGCATGATTTTGCCAAATGCTAGTTTTAATGTAGAAAACAATATGTGATTGTTATACATGTTCAAAATTATGGTCAAGTTAAAGTAGTGAAATATGAAGGATAGGCATTAATAATCCTTTAAAAGGCTGTGTGTTGTAAATGCGCCTTTGGTTTTTACTGCCCCATGGAATGTTATTGCCTGTAAAATTGAAAAGGGAGGCACAAAACAGTCAATGAAATGACCCTTCGTTTCTTTTCACAGCTTTGATTTATCAGACAGAAATTCCTTCTTTGACAGCAAAACCAGGAGCTCAATAGTAAGTACCAGTCCCCTTAGAAAACTGTTTTGCCTACCTAGTCAGGGACGATTTAAGACCCAATGTCATTTATCCCCTGATTTGATTACCAAGAGCCTGTGTGGCTCCACACCTAAATGTCAGTGACGTCAAAGTTGTTCTTTTTGTGGACAGTAATTTCAGTCACTTGATCTGTCAGCTGCCTCTTACAATGCTGTCCAACTTCAGATTGATTTTCTCAGCAGGGTTTATTTATTTATTTTGGCTATTTTAGGTCTCCTAAAGGTATCCTGTGCTATTTAGAACTTTCATTGTCTATTGTTTAATGCCATTTTAATTATATTTCGAGTCTAGTATTATCAATCAGGAATTATATTTATAATCGTCTTTATTATAATCATCTTTATAAATCTATTTATAATCATCAACAGGTGTATGAGATTTTAAAACGAACAAAATGCACAAGGGCTAAGTATATCATGGGTAAGTCTCATCTTCTTATTTTTGCTTGACAAACTGGTGCAAATGAACCTGAATTCTATCCAAGCATGTTGTTGAATTGAAATGTTACCAAAAATCAATGGTAACCCTTTATTTTAAAGTCTGTTACACATTACATGTACTTACTAAAGAAATAACAGTAAATTATGCAAGTTACTAACAGTAAACCAAACCCTAATTCTAACCCTATATTAAGTATATGTTGTTATTGAATATTACTCAATATTACTTAATTGTTTAATTACACTGTAACAAGGACAGTAACCAAATCATGCCATAACTAAGGTATTGCTGTCTTGCAGTTGAAGCACCTTCAGTAGTCTACAGTTATACATAACATGACCAATGCAACTTTAAATGTGCACAAATATTTAGCAAGCAACTCACACATAACCCAGCCCCTAATATCCAAGGACAGTGATTGTTTGAATAGATTAGTGATTCACGAGTATGCTTTAGGGCTTTTCACACTGCGCTTAACCCTGGGTTGTCATTGCTCTAAACCTCGCTTTTAACCCTGGGTAAAGGTACTTGTAATTTAGTAGCAGGGTTAGCACTGTTACCTAGGGCATGGCTTGTGCAATGTGAAATGATGCAGTGATAGAATGTTTTGCATGCATACTTAACTGACAGCCAATCGTGTGCATATTCACATCATTTTGACAGTCATGGGAACAATGCGCATTGTATAAACAGTCGTTGGTGATGGAAACAGTGATGGAAAACAACAATTGGAGTAAAGAAGAGGCAGTTTTATTCTTACCTTTACGGTCCAAAAAGTCTATTCAGGAAAAACTACTGCAGTGTGTAATACAAAGATGCTAGAGCCATTATGTAGACTGGTCACATGCTGGGATTGACATTGACATCGCAAACATTAGGTTTAGGTATGCTCAGTGTGAAACCCAGGATTCAGTTTACCTCGGGTTTAGAATGACCAAGGGTTAACTATTTCAAGTGGGAAAAGCCCTTTTGTGTTTAACAACACAGCAATTAGCAATTGACTCGATTTTATGTTCACAGGAATCAGCAGTCTGCTGGGAAGTGGTGTCTACACAGAGGCCTACCCCTTGCATGATGTGGGTAACATCATATTTTGTTATATTTTATGTGCACAAACATCCTTTCAGTTCTTTCCAGTTGATTGTTCTATTTCTTTAAGTTAATTTAATTACTTTAATTACAGGGTGATATTGATGGCGTAAACGCTGAAACAAATGACAGAAAGGTAAAAAACATTAAAATACATACTCTTATCTTAGACTTCAGATATTTTAATCTCACACTGATTTTTGTGAAACGTATACAAATGAACATTTTCCTGTATTAGTCTACATATATATATATGTTATAATTTAAAAAATGCCTTTTATAATGTTACAAAATATCTTTACTTTAAATAAATGTTATTTTGAATTTATATAACGTACTTACTATATTAAGAAAAAATACAAAAATTAAGAAGAAAGTATGTTAATATAAATAATATATTTTAATTCATTTTAGTGTTATGGTTAATTTCATAATATCTTTCTTACTTCATTCTTTTTGTGACTGATTTCTCAGTATGTACAACCCGAAATGTTGGGACGTTTTTTTAAATTTGAATAAAATGAGAACTAAAAGACTTTTAAATCACATGAGCCAATATTTTATTCACAATAGAACATAGAGAATATAACCAATTTGGCATGGGGGCAGCAAAGGGCTGAAAAAGCAAGACATTTTGAAAAGTTTCAGCTGGGAGAACATCTAGCAACTAATTAACTTAATTGACATCAGGTCTGTAATATGATATAAAAGCTATAAAAGCAATGTCTTAGAGAGGCAGAGTCTCTCAGAAGCAAAGATGGGCTGAAGCACTCCAATCTGTGAAAGAGTGCATAAAAAGATTGTGGAATACTTTAAAAACAACGTTCCTCAACATCAAATTGCGAAGGCTTTGCAAATCTCATCATCTACAGTGCATAACATCATCAAAAGATTCAG
>JAUZSZ010000095.1:36058407-36070998 GCA_034780575.1 Labeobarbus marequensis | reverse complement strand
TTGTCTTTTATGACACCATCTCATAACATGATCATTTTTTCCAGCAGACACAGATTTAGACATCTGATATGCAGTATACAATCATTATTCATGCACTATTCATGCACATCTCTCATAATAACATATAACCCTGCTTATGCCAGCCGCTTATGAAAAACATTCATGTCTGTGGTGCAGCTGAAATATTTGCTTTTACAGCAGTTGTACAGAAGCAATTAGCATAATTCATGGCAACAGGCAAATAACACTGCTATGAATGGTGCTCCACACACATACTTCTCTAAATGTGATTGATGTGATTTCTTTGAGTAGATTTTGAGGTTCACCAGTGTTAACGGTAAGTGCAATCATAATTAAGAAAACAATTATAGTTCTTAATTTTGTAGCTGCAGCCCTGCTCTCTATGTATCATGAGTTCTGCTTGTCTATTCATAACTCTCATAAGTTTGTTTACTATTGTACTATACTTATTACGTATGGTTAGGCACTAAAACACAAACTTTGATAAGGTATAAAAACTTTCTATTTATAAGAATTAGGGTTAGAAATCCTATCCCATATTGATCCCACACATTTTGAGCTAGAGAGATCAATGTCATTAAAAGGTCAAATTATCAGATATTACTGACCTTGAGACTTTATAGGTTTAATTTTCTCTTTTTTAATGCTTCTGTATTTTGGTTGCACCATATGCCTTTGATTCAGCAGACAAAACTTTATCAAATATTTATAATGTTCCACCAAAATTGCTTCATTTTTTCCTAAATTTATTTATTTATTTATTGTGAGAATATTAAAATACGCCAGTGTTACAATTATTTTTGACTTCAGAACATAATTACATTTTTGACTTTTTAGACTTCATGCCACTGGGTGTATAACTGCATTTATACAAATGGTAATAGATTTGCCAAAAAACAAAACAAAAAAAAAAACATGGTTAGTACACTTTTACTATAATAAAACCATGGTTAATTTTCTTAAGGGTTAATAAGCAACACATAACTAACTTAAAAAATAAAGCTAAATATAAATGACTAAAGCACATAAAATTACAAAAACTAATTAAAATGAAAGCTGAAAACAAAATAAAAGCTAACTCAAAAAATGAATAAAATACTATAACTGCATATAAATAATACTAAAATAACACACTTCAAAGTTCACAATGACAACCCTAAAACCATACAATATCAAAAGGACAGAAAGACCTTCCACATTCCCAACAGTAATAATGAATTAAGCAAGCGAACAAAATGGAAATCTCCAGAGTGTTCATAATCTCTGTGTCGAGAGAAAATGATTCCAGTGCTATTTTAACACTTTGTCAATGTCAAACATCAGTAACTCCTCCCATCTCCTTTTCAGCAGCCTCTTCTACATATTCATGACTTACAGGGATCAATGAGATGACAGAAAGACTGATGGACAGCAGAAATCGCCTTTAGGACGACAAACACCATGGAAACCCTGGAAATCTTTTCGAGCCTTCTGAGTCTTTTAAAATGAATTTCAAATTAAAGAAAAGCTCAAATAAGTGCTTCACTGCAGCCAATAAGTTAAACAGAGGCAGACAATGAGTGGCTGAATTATCAAATGAATAAACTCCTCTGTAGACTGAGCCTTCAGATGATTTTCATAATTTACATCTGCAAAGTTCAAGCAGGTGGTGTTTACACACATTACTAAACAAGCACTGTCAGCATTCACAAACAACAACTTCTAAATCAAGTTTTAATAAGCTCCTAAAAGAATGCAACTCAGGCAGAAAAACACCTGTTTGGGTGAAGATCTTTAAAGCGTGGGACTGAAGAGATGTGATTCAGACCGCATCCAGACACAAGAGCTCTTTCTCTAACAATTACAGTTAATGGTGGTGGTGTGATGGACATCTGAACGCTGGCCTAACATAATGATTCAGGTTCTGCTACTGCCACAAATGGGAAAAAGTGGAAATATGTTCTCCAGAAGCCCACTCAACTATGCCAGACCAATCCAGGCCCCACTGTAAAGCGTGATATTACCAACTAGCTCCTCAACGGATCAGTAAACTTCTCAGCATATCCTCATACACATCTCATGGCTCCCATTTCAGTGGCAGCAGAGCTTCTGAGGATTATGGGTAATGCTGGTATGTGATCAAATGAGGTGGATGTGTTATTAGATTGAGAAAGTGGTTCTTAACTACTGAACAATGTAGCTGAAATCAAGCTAGACAGTTGATCAGCAGAACTACCAACTGAAAGTCCTAGTTTCAACTAGGTAGATGATCTTCAGAAGCATTTGTGGCATAATGTTTTTCAAAATCATGAGGCACTGTCATTTCTTTAGATATCATTTTAATTCATAGTGTTTCGAAGCAGCTTTACATAAACTGGAAAATAACAGTGTTATGTTATAAATTTCATCAATTATGAAACAAATTCAACTGCAAAGCAGCTCTACAGAAGATAATAGTGTCATTATTCAGCTCAATTTAGTTCAATGTTGTTTCAATTCAATGATGAATGGAGCCAGTCTATAAATGGTGAAATACTCACAATTTCAACTGAATAGACACTAACAATGCGTTAACGTTTTAATGTGTTAACGTGAAAAAAAAAAATCACTTACTATACTGACAATTTCGTTGCCATGAAACCACAACATCATAAAATATTTAAACAACCTTAAACTGGTGTTATTTGCACAGCTTTAATAGACAAATTAATGTAAACTGTTATGTTACGTTAAAAAGCAAAATAAAACATTAGTTAACTATATCTGTTAACATTAAATAACAATGAAAATAGTTTCAAAGCATTTATTAATCTCGATTCATTTTAATTTCAACATTTACTAGTATATTATTAAAATCAAAAGTTGTACCTGTTAATATTATTTAATGGACCTCAACTAACATGAACTAACAATGCGCAGTCACAATTTCATTTCATGACGTTAACAACAAATACGGATTTATAAATTCTGCAACAAATATATTGCTCATTGCTAGTTCATGTTAATTGGACCTTATTATAAAGTGTTACCTTTTCATAATAAGCTTCGCATTTATGCTTTTACTTTCATTGTACTACACAGTAAACTCAATTTTCACATTTTCAAAGAAAATGGGACAAATTGAAATGTACTTTTGTGGTAATCAGCATTATGCCACAAATGCTGTTGAATAAACTTAACTGGTATTGAACCCAGAATATTCCTTTAAGTTGGTTAGACCTGGTCTCAGACCTCCAAAAAACCAGCGATCATATTCCACATACCAGCCTGACCCTCCTAAACTGGTATGACCTAGTTTTTCCCCCAGGATTCAGAGTTTTGAATCAGATCACCACGAGGCATCCTTTAATTTTCCTCATTGATTCATCACTTTCTTCATTCGCTGTGGCAGTGGGAGTAAGCCTGGCCAGTTTCTTACATCATACACTTGGCATGTCTCACAGCTTTCCTCTTCAACTCTAAACTAGCCATAAATCTCCAGCGCTCATGCAGCCCCTGACCTCTCCGCATTGTGCCACTGCTAAAAGAGAAGGATAGAAAAACCCCACATGGCTCCTTGAGCACAGCATGTAGGTATCTGAAGCATTGTCCAATGTGACCTCAACAAAAGAGAGCAGCATTTCTATTAAAACGTCATCTCTTGGCAGTTGGCTTTGTAACAAAACAAAGCAGACACCTCCTGATGCACTTGGCTAAACCAACAATAGGAGTAAGTCAGAGAGCGATATGATGTATAAGCTCAGCCCTGAACCTAACCGGGATAGTCAACGATGGGAACCACAGTGGAGCAATGTGGGGGGCTGGGAGGGGGAATTTGTGCCCTGCAGGACGCCGATGGGGGAGAAACTAGCATCTATTATTAATGGAAGTCGGCTGCAAGGGGAAATGGATCAAATGTGGCTTTCGGTGGAGCTACTACCTGAAAAACATGAATTATTTGTTGTTCATCTTGCAAGCTTTGTCCTTTTCGTTCTCCTTAAATGTCTTTTTTCACACTGTCGGCTACAATCTCATTTTAAAAACTGCTCAGTTGGTATCACCGCAGAGACCGAAGAGATTCGGTGCCATATGGAAAGGTAGAAAAACTGCAGAATTAGCATTTCCCAGTATGCGATGCATTTGTAAGAAACACTCGGTGTCACGAGCGGAATAATTCAATCACACATTATGGTAAATACCCATAAAACATATGGCTGGTTAATGGAGTCCAGGAGACAATTATGCTCGTGAACCCCGTGGAGTGAATGACATGGGCTAAAGGCGCAATGCTGCTACCACAGCACATTTAATTCAATATAGCAAACTAAGGTGTGGTAGATGTGACAGCACATGATGAAGTGACACACAACAGAAAAGGAGAAGGCAGTAGGGAGGGGGTTAATATTGATTGTACCACCTCCAGTCTGAGATCAGCACGAGCTAACTGGAGAAGTGTTTGCAAGCCCAGCGGCTAGCAGTTTACGGCATGTGCCCCCTGGGATGCAAGCGGACACAAATGAGCCTCAAAAATGAGACTCCGTTGGTCACGCCACATATTCCAGCTCACCTCCATCCCCCATGCCTTCACATAACACATCAAGCGCTGATTGAAATTCAAATAGGAGCAGCGCACAACGGGATAGACGTAGCGAGGCATCGCAGAGTTTCTCAGGGGCCCAATACAGCACAGCTCCATAACCACTTAACTACTAGTCAATTTTCCACTGAGGTTCTGGAGTGATGTTTGGCGATATGTGATTTCATGGGTGATCAATGCTCCGTATAACATTTCTGGTGAAGAAATCCAAAGTGCAAGTAGACAACATTCATTTTTTTGTATTTGCCATGCACTAGAAACACACAACCTTAACGGTCACATTTACTTGCTCATTAGGAAAGAACTTGCCAGATGAAAATGGACAGCAAAGCTACAAATTATATTAGGAAAGGCTTACCTTGAGTAATTCAGTTACAAGTGTTCAATAACAACAACCTGAAAGAGTTCCAGAGCTCGTCAAGGACCCAAAATCAATTTGTGCACAACAAAGCATTAGAACTGAACAAAGGTTTATATTAGGTAAATCTCATTCTGAAGATCATCACTCCCAGTACACTTCAATTATGCAGACTCTTGGTTCTCTAAAACATTGAAAGACTAAAGGCTAAACTGAACAGTAGTCAAAAAAAGAGATATGATTGCTGTGAAAGGCTCGTGTGGGGATATCAACAAATTTTAAAGAGTAACCACTGAATATTGAAAACCATGATTAAATGTAAAAATTCTAAGTGCTTCCAAAACAGTATCAATTTCATGCATTACTATTACCATTGCTTATATTTTAAAATTTTGCCACACCAATTTTGAACATACATGAAATTCAACTCTCTTAAATTTAGAGCTGTGTTGTTTCTTTTCTAAACAATTGAACTTAAAATTTATGCAAACATCTTCAAAGAGAACTTGTGACTTGGACCAGTAGGAAACCAATTATTAACGCACTAGCATCTAGTGATGCACTAAAATAATTTCTTTTCTTCAACCGAAGCATTCATTTGGCTGAAAACCAACAATTATGTACCTACGAACCATTTGTTGTACAGTTCAGCAAATTTCGATCAATGTTTTAGGCTCTCCAAAACTATTTCGAACAAAACCTTTCGTTCTTCTTTTGCAGTTTTAGCCAAATATTTTTGGTTGTCGCATTACTACCAGCAACCATCCAGTACAACAACTGCACAATAATGCAAGAACAACAATTTAGAGCACTTTAGCAACTACATATTAATATGGTTTATTCAGATAAACATTCATGTATTGCTAATGAAAAAAACTAAATAACCAAAACATCAATTCTATTTTGCCTCAGAGAACACTCCGATTATTTGTAATGTTGGCTGCATGAAATCAGAAAGCTGTGTTTTTCTGTGTGTTTTGTTGTTGATTTCATAACAAAATTATCTTCATGAGCACTAAAGCTCATTCATGGTGCTTACACAACGGGCTGGACAATGTTTGCTGGCTGCAGATAGATGTGAGGCCCAGACTTCCTAATGGCTTCCTGTATTTCACAGTACAGTTTCCTGTCAGGAAATTTTATCAATACAAGCCGCTTCAGCACTGATCCAAAACCACAATACACAAGTCACCCACTTTAATTAAAAGCGATTGAATGTGCTGAAGGCGCGCTTCCACTAAGAGCAATGAACGAGAAAGAAAGAGAGTAACTATATAAAAACTGAATTGAATGGGGATGAGTTTATTGAACTAGAACCAGAAGTGCAAAAAAACTTAATTTTATCTCACATAAGACTGAAAAGACAAATCTTTTTCATATTGCCATATCGCGATCTAATCAAAATAAAAGTGTTGAAAAGCTACTAGGAGAAATTACACGAGGAGAGACGATATCATAAAGCGGAATGGAACTTTTGACCTACTGGAGAATATTACACACTCTTTAAATAAATGAGGCATAGAAGAATATGTCTGGAGCCTGTGGGCTCAATGCAGGCTGGCACAAGCGAGTGGTCCAACCCTCATTAGAAATTAATTACCACTGTAGTCAGCGTGGGGCAGCTGTACAGTCACTATGATTCTAAGGCTTTACCCAGGGGGAGCAATTGAACAATTTCAATTGCTCCCAAAATACTGATACCACTGCCGAAAATCATGGGCGAATGCTATCGCTTCCAAAATTGTCCAATTACCAGTATCAAACCTTATTACAAGGTGAGGGACAACAGAAACAAGAAAAAGATTATTTGTGTCTCTTTGATAAAAAGAATCCCAGGAAGGTTTTCCCTCTGCTTTCGGAAAAAAGCCTTCTTTAATCTAGTTTAATATTAAATGTCAATCGTCTCCCAGCTAATTTGCTTCATTTCATGTACCTAAGCGCAAAGGGGCACATTTGCACAGGTCTGTAGCAGCGATTACCTA
This sequence comes from Labeobarbus marequensis, assembly GCA_034780575.1. NCBI lineage: Eukaryota > Metazoa > Chordata > Actinopteri > Cypriniformes > Cyprinidae > Labeobarbus > Labeobarbus marequensis. The sequence continues at coordinate 36,064,082 of JAUZSZ010000095.1, read as the reverse complement.
TTTCAAGGCCCACATTCAATCTGCATAAAAGATTATGCTGAATAATTTTTAAATGGTAAAATGTGTTAAAACTGCTCAGAGTACTAAACTCTTAATAGTAGCTGAAAGTTACTAGTGCACTTAGTGTGCTTAGAACTTTTCAAAAGAAAATTACTTTTGAATCACTAAATTATTTCAGGGAAATAATTTGATGGAATAATTTTGCAATTCAAAGAAACAGAAGATTTATACATCGGATGAAACTTTTGTGAAATGAACTGTGGAGCTTTCTGTGGATTTCTGTAGGCACAGATTCCACGTAGGCGTACTCTTATTCCACAGGTAGTCGGTCAAATATGCATTTTCATCACGTCTTTCCCATAAAACAGCTCATTAGGCATCTACAATAACAGCTGGCCTCCATTTATGATGCCCCCTCCCATACAAACACATTCGGTGGGATCATGTGACACGTGTCCAAGGGTCCAGTGCTGGAATGTCAGGCCTACTCTGCAGGTGCTTTCCTGGATTTATCTTCCCCTGGCTGTTTTTTCTCTAGTTGCATTTATCCATCGTAGGGTCAGAGGTCAATTTCTGAGGTCAGGGACCCAGAGAAGCTGCTTTCCATCAGTCCCGCTGCGACTAACCATCAGGAGGAAATTCTTCATACCTCATTTTGCAAGCACTGCAGCTGCAAGACCATCTACAAATTATAAATGGAAGCAAAAAATCCTAGAAACCACCCAAACTGTCTTACACCATAACGATTCCTAGAAAATGTAAAAATCAACATTAATTTGGGCGTAATGTGAAACACCAAAAAAGGTAAGTAAAGCACATCTCTTCCTGGCATTCTCGAGGACTATAAAGAGAATAAAGAGCATATCTCACAATCACAAAAGCAACTCTATTTACTTCAGACCTTTCAAAGACTCATTTCATTCAAGATACAGTATTCACAGCATATGATGTAACCTATGCTAACATAAACTGAGAGATTCTGTAAAGATTTCAATTATGAAATACATAATTAACATACATTATAACAGATATATTCAGAAAGACATCTTAAGAAACCATTTCTTTAAGCGAAAACCTTGACACATCGTGCCTTTATTTGTCAAATAAATCTTCTGTGAATATTCCATCATTTATTCACTCTCATGCCGTCCATGAATGCATGATATTTTTTCCGTGGAACAAGACAGAAGAAAATTTGAAGCTTGTTTTATTTGCTCTCCTCCATTTAATTACAATGACTGAGACAAAAGCTTTCAAGCTTTAAAATGAGCACAAAAGAAACAGTGTCACAAAAGTGGTCCATACAACTCTTGCTCTATATTCCAAGTCTTCTGAAGTCAAATAATAGCTTTGAGTGAGAAACAAACAGAAATTTAGTCAATATTCACTGAAAATCTTGTGTTCTTTGTCAAAGCTTGAAAGCTCCAGTTCACATTCATAATATGAAATAAAGATCAAGCAAAATATTATTCAAATTTTCCAATTTTGTATCTTGCAGAACCAAAGAAGATATATGGATTTTATACCAGTCATAATTTTAAGTAAATTATATTAAAATGTTCATTTTTAAGTGAACTACACCTTTAATGATTAGTGACACCTGGAAAATACAGGTTACTTATTTATATTAAAAAAGAGCAAATATTGCACTGTTTAAATTTCAAGGCTAAGCGTTCCATTTTCCACACTTCCTCGGTTAAGCAAAGGAAGGAGTGTTTGCTTTTCAAGCAAGCAAGTATGACAAGCCCTTTCCAGACCTTTGCGATAAACCAAAAGCCAGCCTCAGGATGGCACGTCGAGAAGATCTTAAGCACGTCTTGAGCTGCCAAAAGCAACAAGGTGAGTTCAGGCAGGCTGGCACTGATATTGAGCTTACTCACAATCCATCTTCAGTGATACATCTACAGACTACAGCTCTCTGCCACACTGAGGCCTTTTTACAGAGCCGTGAGGGAAGGGCCCCTGCAGTGCCCGTCATCAGCATTCAAGCAATGTGCAACTACAACAGGGTGCTTCAATCACCTTCAATGGTTTCACAGCTTTAGTCTGCCGGGACGCTTGGCACAGATATCAGTTCATGCTGTCGTTACTCACATATAACATTTACCGCTGAGAACAGAGAACCGAATCTAGTGAACTACAGAACAAGTTCACTTGTCAGCATATTCAGCAGGTTTGTGGAGACTGTAATGACTGGTCCTTTCAGATTTTTGTGATTAAGTGAAATGCTACGCAACAGGCCATAAAGAAAGCAGAACCCATTTCATGACAACTCAACTAGCAGCACAGGAGGATGGAGAGAGAACAATACTAATTAATATGGTAGTGCATGTGAGCTGCCCCTACATTGTCTGAAAGAAGAACAAAATCTAAACATTCCAAACTAACTGGGTCAGCAATAAATGGGTTTTATTTGGACTGAGCAGAGAACAGACCAGTTTTGCACATGGAAAATAGTTACCCGCAATTGAGAGCTCGTATGTGCTCTAGTTCAGTGTTTGGGAACAGTGATACGGTGCTGACAGTGAAATATGGTTTCAAAAGGTATTTACCAAAAAAAAAACAAAAAAAACAATACCATTATTTGTAAACTACAAAAACGCAAATTTGCGTGCAGGCATGTAGTTTCTTTACAAAGTGACATTGCCAACTACAGGCCTGACATGCTTAATGCAACATTTTTAGTAATTTTCACAAATCTGTGTGAACAGGGATCATTTTCACAACATTTTTGTCTGTATGCACAACTTTTTCGAAAACACAAAGCCAAACCTTTACAGTTTTTAGTACACCTTTGTTGCATAACAACTAAGATTCTTGGCCCTACATACAACTCAGGTCCTCCTTCAAGTTAAGTGATGTACTTAAGTGGTGTACTCATCAAGTTAAGTGATGTAAAATTCTGGCCAATGCAGAGTATTATTGAAAAAATAGGGGAAATGAGCATTTACAATTAAATATTTAATATAAGCCAATATATATCCAATACCAAGACTGGATTATGATTTGCATCTGCTGAAGGATGAGTTACATTCTAAGAAGTTTGTTCAAATCTTTAACCCTAAATATGAGCAATAGTAATAGCGTTGTCTCTTTACTAATAAAAAAAATTGATACTGTATAGCTCCTCATAATTGGAGCTATTCAAATACAGTTAAATATTCGCATAATTCTGGATTTGTACAGGTGAACACACTCACACCAAGAAGACAACACTGCAAATGGCTTATCAGAACCTCTAGTTGGATTTTGCTTCACTTCACCAGTACAAGCATTCATAACACACATGCATCATCTTCTCCAGCTGTTGAGGCTGGCAAGAGACACGGCAGCAAGAATTCACCCGCAAACAGAGATCCACTGGGAACTGCAACCACTCGGATCCCAAATGAGGGTGTTGACCACCAAACATTCCATAGACATGACCATTTCATCGGAATTCCTTCAACAACAACAAAAAGCCGTACACTACTTCATGTGTATTTGCGTAGACTGGTCATTTTCTCAAATGCTACACTAAAATAGTGCACTCAGTAACATAATGATACACTACTGATGGTAATGGCGCAGAATTGAGCAGGGTTGGCTTGGATCATCAGAAATCTTTCCAATAATCTCATACAGCGGAAGCTCACCATTTCAATAATTGGACTCAAATTTTCACAAGTAGTTCTAACCATTCATACCTCAATTTAGAGACCATCAAAAAAGAAATGCTGGTAAGCAATCTGTGTTGATGTTAAGGCTTCCTGGCACAGCCAATCTAGTAAAGGCAAGCTTGGAATGGAATACTTGAGCCTACATACCACTTACTATACACTGTGAAGTATACACTATATTATTATTATTTTTAAACTGAAACAGAATGCAATATTAAACATTTCAAACTGTTGTATGCTAAATTGTTGCCATATGATTTCACTAAGTGACATGTTTGAAACCACGACTTACATTCTGTTATCGAAAAACAAAATATGACATTTTCGCTGTCTGATCTAATGGCAAATCAAAAAACAGAGATGATATTGACATCCACGTAGATAGTGGGAAAAGTTGAGTGCATTGCATTCTGGGATACAGTATCCTATGAAGTGTGCTCTGGTTGTATCCTCATTTTGGTGAATGTAGTAGGTCATCCATTCAATTCCATTTAATTAAAATCCAAATCAATTTTGCATAACACAGTATGAAATAGTAGCTACACACACACACCGTCCAAAACATACCAACGCAATGCCATATTGCTTAGTACAAGGACAATGAAAGGGTTTGATTTCCTCACAAAGAACCCCAAATTATACGTTGACAAATATCAGGTCAAATTATTATCCAGCACTTTTGCCGCTAGTGCAATAAACAAATAACTCCATCAATCATAATCCATTTACATGCAACTATCAAGCCTTCATTTGCACATTAGGCAATTAGCCAAGGGCCCACTGTCCATCTAAATTAATAAAGAATACTGAAGGCTAGATCTCTCAGCTGGAGCTTATCGTGACGCCCTATTTCCAGCGAGATTCAATTGCTGACAATACTTAATTTGTTATGTGATATTGATCCTCTTTGTTCACTGACATCTGATAACATGCAGCTGCAGCAGTAATGATGACTTTGGATGATAATAATCATAATGCACAACAACGCACTGCTATATGGCCAAACAGGCTATTGCACTGACGGGACATTACAAGAAAAGGCATTCATTTATCTATGATAAAAATACCTGAAAATAAGCTAAATACAACACAACTTTTACTAAAAAGCACTTTGCTAGTACCATGGTCCAGTGATGCCATTAGAAAGATGCCATGGCACAGAATAATTTAAGCAAGTTTAAAGAACAAACAACATTGTGTCACCATGGTGTTGCCAAATTATGTTTTTACTGACTCCAAAATTAAAGATGTCATTTAGCTGAAGACCAACACCAAAAACAAAGTTTGCATAATTAAAATGTGGAATTAAACTCTGTGTGCTGTACATGGTGTTTTGTCATAAGGTATGAAACCAGTAATAGTAAAGTTCTACAGCAATGAGTGGTCTCTCAATATTTCAGAACAATTGTAGTTTAGATTTACATTGGTAGTGTTTATTTATAGTAAAGTATATCCACACAGCTGACATGTTAACCTGTTGTAGCTTATCCAAACTGTGTGCATGAAAAGATAATGACAAGATTTATGGCTTCAGTCAATGGATTCTGCCCTCCAAAACTACTTTGGCTGAAACCAATATTTTTTTTGTTGTTGTTGTATTTGGCTTTCTAGGGAAACTATTTACAGTTGCCGATATTTTGATGATATATACTAAGAACAAGTTTATTACTAGGCCTACACTAACATTGTAATGATGTGAAATAGGTAGAATACAGCATTGTAAAGCTTTCTAATGAGCCACTCAAAAAAATATATTCAATCATTTTATTCATAAAATTAAAAGTTTTTAAATAATAACCAGGTACAAAAAAAAACTTTGTTAGAATAACACTGTCATTTTGTTGAGGTCCTGCTTGGATCTGTGCAATGAAGGCCTCTGAGAAGGAGGCAGATCGCTTACAGCGCTGAGTGGTTGCAGACAAGGTTGTGAGGGTGTTTATACAGTTTAGCATGATGTTTACATTGTCCACAGGGAAGCCATCAGCACACAATTCTCTCCCAGCAGGATTATGCAGA
>JAUZSZ010000095.1:35899495-35910623 GCA_034780575.1 Labeobarbus marequensis | reverse complement strand
ATCGCAATGAATCACGTATTAACAGTGACTTGCTGCCACCTACTGGAGGTTTTAATTTCACATGTAAAGTATCTTTTAATTTTTTAATTAATTCAAACATCAGTTTGGTTTAAAATATCAAAACATTATTTATGCATTTGTAACTGCAGGTTTAAGCATTATATGCCCCTCTGAGCTGAATTAAATAGTGTGTAAAAGCATCTAAATGCCATTCAGATGCAACTTCTGTGTTTCCTCTGCATTGCAAAAATGGATTTTGTCGATACTGACTTCATTTGCTTGATAACTGCCCAAATGTCTTATTGACTGTTTAAATGTAAAAAATTGACTCAAAAGGTGATGCACACTTCTAGAAAATATGGCCATAAAAGGTAAAAAATTATTTAAACTTATTGGAAAAGATTAATCTGCTACATGACAAAAGGCTACATCAGCTGGAATACTTCAAACCGAAGCTGTTTTTGTTTTATATGCTGCTAAGACACCCCAGAAGATGGGTCAAGTTCAATCCTTGTTCAAAGTAAAAAATTACATTTTAATAAATAAAACATTTGTAAAAAAAAAAAAAAAGAAATTTCTCCGGCATTTCTTTCATTTTGATGTATTGAAAACACCACTGTATCGCATCAAATCAACCTGTGAATTTTGTGAACCGTTACACCCCTATTAAATAGTATACATAATGTTCTTTACACAGTACACAAATTGAATAAATGAAAAACATGCAAGTTATAGTGTTTAAAACAATGCAATCAATATTTTCCATGTTAATTTGAGAAAATCAACAGAAAGTCTTGTTTTTTTAACCATTACTTTGAGTTACACACTATTGTTTTTTCATCTCATTCAAATCAAATTTCAGTAGCACTTTATTTTACAGTCCTGTTATGCATGCATATGCTATGTTCATATTATAGTAATAATTGAGTAATAAGTTTCTAACCATAAACCTTTGTTAAGCACATGTAGTTAAATTACTCAGTACTTTCTTGATTAACACTACATTGTACATTGTAAGTGCATGTACAGTAAAATAAATTGCACCCCACTCTTCAACTTACATAAATAACTCGTGTTGCTGTGGTATTTGGTGAAGAAACATTTGCAAAGAGTTTCTAAACAACACTTGTGGTAGAAACAATACTCAAATATTTATGCTGGTTCATATTACTATTCATTCAGATACAAATGTGCAGAGTCCTGTCAGTAAAAGTACATAAAGTTGAAAATGCAAGCTTTGCAAACATAAAAATAGATGATAATTTGGTAATTATGAAGATGTTCATAACACACACATGAATGTTAAACTACAACATTTTTCATTCATTAGTACAGTGATAGCCTATATTGGGACTGATATATTGGCCAGGGGTGCATTTCCCAAAAGCATTGTTTGCTAAAGGTTGTTAGGTACAATGAACTCTATTGGTAACGTCGGAACTCGCGACAATAGTTGCATTTAGGAAACACATCCCAGGACAATTATTCTTCATCTTGCCATTTTCAGATTTCCAGTTGGAATTTGCATCTTTTGCCATTTACAAAATTATGCCAACAGATAATAAACACTGCTAATGGGTTTTAATTTTTTCATTTCATAGGCATTGCATTGTATTGGCCAGTGGCAAACTTGCTCTTTAGATATCAGCATTGCCCATTGCAAATCCTATTACCACTTGACCACTACTTTAGTCGTTAACAAACGTCTATATCTTGCAAACAAAAGCCCAATGTTACAGTCTGAACAGCGAGTAAGGTTTGGATAACAATTGTAACATTTTTTGCAAAGCCATTTGCTTCTAAAAAGAACACTGATGTGTGAAATTGTAAGCATTTTGACCTATATTTTGTGCCAAAGTATTGGTTAAGAGCATGTGTCTGTTGCCATTGGGCTTCATTCAAAGCCTGATGTCTGTAAACTAATTAAGGCAGCCATTCTTTTTCACAGGTCATCTCTGCTTAGCGAGGGTACGGCCAAATAAGCTCACACAAGTCGAAGGAGCATGCAATTTTACCTCTGACAGTGTAAATAATTAACACTCAAGTCTGCAGAATTTGTCCTGCAATGTTAAGGGGCTCGGGACTGCAAACAAGGGCTGGAAAGCAACGACCACAGTGTTCTAATAAAAATGAAACCGCAGCCTCACACTAAATCTGTAGGAATCTGATTAACTCATGTTAGTCTATCCATGTTTGACATGCTTCACCAAGCTTAACTGCAGATCAGTTCAGCGAGTAGAAGGCTTTGTTCAATAAGCTGAAGCTTGTATCAGCCTTTCATTTAGTTTCATATAGGTTTTCGCAAGTCTCTGATCATCACAAAAAAGCCAAAGAGTGGCATTGAATGTGAGTGAAATAGCTTCAGACACTGAAATTCCCCAATCAAGCATCTCCCATGAATTGACTGTGCTTCTAGCTTGAATGCCTAATGCGTACCTCGAAATACATGCTTACAGTAATGTTTCATTTATATTAAGAAAACTAGCTTCCATATCATACTAAATTTTAAAATCCTCTTGAATTTTGTGACTCCTGACGGAGATGATTGTGCTGCCATTTAATTAAGGATTTGGTTTCTACTGCAACAGAGCCATTGGATTCTCTGTAACTACGCCTTGTAAATGACAATAGCCCACCAAGAACAAGACACAAAACCTTGTATTGATTGTAGGCCCCTTCATTGATGAGCCATCATCTGACAACCGTGCACGCTCTACATAATCCCAGATGGTCATTCTTTCACAGTGGGCAGATCTAAAGACTGCAGATGTTCTGCTGGAACAAACAGTGTAAGGGGTCAAAGTCAGTTTGTAACATCTGTAGCTAACCTGTGCACCATGGTTTCATGTGAAAAGCCTGTTTGATCCCTTTAAAAGTCCAGGAGATGTACAGCTTATTCAATACACTTTTAAACCTGGCATCACAGAATGAGTGTTTTGGGATCACAAATCTCAATAATTTTTTGCCTTTTTGAAAATATGTGATATGCACATTGATATTCTTTTTCTGTTGTAAAATTATATAAAATAGTGAACAGGGGAACTTATTTTAAACAAACAGTCATTATTGTCAAGTATCTAAATTTAAGAAGTTACATTCAAAAATTAAAATACAGTACAGATCAGAGTAAAAAGGCATGCTTTCCACAGTTTTCCACTAAATTTATACAAGGAAGAATGAGATATAATAATTTATATTTGTGCGCCAATGTAACAATACAGTAATAGCAAAACATTTTTAAGCCATACAGAGATTTTGGAAACATTTCTGAAAGATAACCCTAATAAAATCTTGAACTAGTGTTTAGAACAGATTTATTATAAAAGTTCATTGGAACAGATTCTAGAAAGAATCAAGTTCCGCTAACATACGATATTAAAACACAAACTCATATTAATGACAAACTGTCTTTAGCAAACGTAAAGCCAAATAAAAGTACATTAAAATCATCACAATGTTGGCTAAACTTACATGGCCGATAAAATCTAAAATATAATTAGAATTATCATCCCTATTGATGTCACAAAAAACTTAAAGGCACAATCTAACAAAAAAGCATAACAGACCACTTGTAACGGCAATAAAGATTGAATGCTGAACTGAATGATGTTCATAGCTTGAGTGGTGAGACAACACTAAATTCATAATGAGTGTATGGATCTTTCTAAGCATTCACAAACATTACTGAGCTACAGCAATATATCTCTCTTCCCACTGTACGCTCCCATTGGTTCAGACTTATTGATTTCTCTGGACTATCCTAACACAGGATCAGAGAACTTTCAATATCAAAGCTTGTTTGTGGTAGGAGCACTACGGTATATGGACTAAAAAACATTAAAAAAAAAAAAAAAAAAAAACCACAGCTGTCTAGACCAAAGCTGAGCAAAAGCCTTTTTAGTGTAAAGTATAGACAGTAAACATCTAGCTCTGGCCTGCAGACAAATCTCAACTCTACAGACATTAAACAGCTAAAAAGAGAGAGAGAAAAAACTTGTCTGAGACACAGGTAATAGATTCGCGCCCTCCGGCTGACTGCAAACTCATCTCCACACAAGTACTCTACAACATTATTACTGATAAAAGCAAATCATACTGAAAGTAGATGATATGAAAGCTCACATATTTGCCTGTGTTTGGTGTCAAGCCACGCTCACAAAAATATCAGTTTTTTGGACATGGTGTCATGAAAGTTCCTTTGAGTACCTTAGTATACCATCTAATACCACCGTTGTACAATAATATCAGAGCACTGCACTGAAAAGGCAGATGATGATGTGTGGCCAATATAATCAACCAATATCAATGAGCTACACTGTATTAACAATCTGTCATCAAAGGAGGAAATTGTAAACAAAATACTAGCTAAATATGAAACTCAAGTTCAGATTTCTGAAACATCTTCAACATATGTCAACATGCATCTACACCAGTACGTCATTACATTACACTTCTTTCTAAGATCAAACAAACTCTGGGTTTTCTTCTGAAAGCTGATTATTTTCCATATGCTATATGTAATGATTTGTCTGCTTTCTAAATATCAGGGTTTCTGTAGGTTTTATGAAGAGACTTACATTTAGGACTTTTAAAAACCTTTTTTAAGACCAAGTAAAAAAAAAAATGTAAGGAATAAATAGAATGGAACACAGTAAGTCAATATGATCACTAAATAAGCAAATGTCTTGTATTAGCAATGCTTCAAGGTTTGGAAATACAACATCCAGCAGATATCCATGATTTATTTTTAATCACACTGTAAAAAAGTGATGTTCTTCGTCGGTATATTTGTTTTCATTTGCAAGTGTCTAGAGATTCCTAGATACATTTACTTGAAAAACAAAATGACAAAATAAGAAGTCTTGTTTTATGAGAATTTGATCAAACTTAAATGAGTTTATGATGGAAAAAAAAGAGCAAATATCTGTCGATGTCAACTTAATTCACAATAAATCTTGTTCAGTTTCTCAGAAAACAAGACCTTGCATGTTCAATTGCATTTCAAATAAATGTATGTTGATTTAAGGACATTTCAATATTTGTATTGAGGGAAAAAAATACTTACAAAGATTTTAATTATATGAATTTAAGAGATTCTGTTCTGATTTAAGACCTTTTTACGCCTTTATTTCTGAAAGGGCAAATTTCTAATACCTTTTTAAGACCAGCAGAAACCCTGTAATATGGGACATCTACGACAATCATGGTAATACAATGTTGTTAGCGTTGAAGGCCTTTCAGGAAATTTATTAAATGTATGGTGACAATGAAATGTGTATCCCATTAACCTGTAGCAACAAATTATTTTTAATTTACCTTAAAGATAACTAAAGTTAGGTTTTGAGATGTATCCATTCATAGGTAGCTCACGCAGGCAGTTTAAAGGTAATGAGTAGGAAAACTAATGTTTCTGACAAGGATGAGTGTAAGGCAGTGAAGATTAGCCACAGAGCTTATAACCCCTGTCTTATAATCTACTCAATCAACACAGTGATAAAACTAGCAGAATTATGGCTTGATACAATTATTCAGAACCAGTGGGAAAATCAAGCAAGCAGATAAGTTATAAAGATGGCATCAAATGTTAACACCAAGGTACTTTGACAAACCGTGGTATTTACATGTCAAGTTCTCCAAGGTACTTCTATATACTATATAATTCTTGTTCAAAAACATTATATTCTCATCGTCCAAAACCCATGATAATACCATGGTACCATGTCTAAAAATCCATGGTAATACCATGGGTACCTTTTGTTACTGCTCTGAAGACGTGTGGCTGCTGAAGGTTGTATTATATGGAGTTCTAGAGTGAGTTCTGTGTTTGAAAGCAGTGATTCACTATGAATCTGCTGATACTCACACATCCAGACTCGAGCTCTTCCACAGAGAACTGCAACTCCAGCATAAACAAACCAGTGCTGTTTTAAAACACACACACACACACACACACACACACACACACACACACACACACACACACACACACAAAAAGAAATGCATTAATCCCAGCGCCACTTACCCCACACGCGAACCCATATGCAGAGAATACTTATGTACATTCCATAGAGAAAGGTGGAAATGCCTCTGGATTTGCGAACGGAATTCCAAAAATGATCCCAAAGCAGTGCACTTTCCAACACATCCAGCAACTACAGAAAGGGAAGGCCAGCAGCCATCACACTCCTAAAGATCCCGTTCAGAAATGGAAACACTGCCCTGAAACTAGCATTGCAGGATCTAAATCTCAAAGCGTTCTTCAAATACGTCTTTCTTAAACTCCAGGACGATAAATCCAACATCTCGGCACGTCCATTTTCACGTATATTCATTCATTTTTTCCTTCAGTTGAGTCCTTGATCCCTAGCTCCTTTCAGTATGGGAGATACAATGTAACTAAAAGGCAGGAGGAGGAAGCGCCATGAAATCCAGGAGAATGATCCGCATGGATTGAACCCTACGTTCGCAGTGCGTGATAAGACGCGGAAACTGGATTCCATTCCACCCCTGCCAAGCATTCTTTCTAAAACTTCCCACGTGTCTGAATGTGTTGTGAGTCCAAAGCGTTTTAAACGTCTTCAGAAAAGTGGTGTCTTTTCTGCCTCAACTTATTTTTCTCTAATCTCCAGATGCTGTTTTAACATGATAACTCTTTATATGTCTTTAATATGAAATGATTAATTGTTTGTACAAATTTAGACAAAATTCAGTTAAAAGCAAAAGTAAAAAAACAGTTGGTGAAATATTTTCAAGTAGCTTAAATTTGGTTTCATTCATCTTTTTGCCATTAATTTACAACTGATTAGTCTTTCAGTGATTAAATTATCACCACTGTGTTATATAGGTATAATTCTGTATATAGTCTTGTAATGAATGACATAAACATACTTCAGAGTTGTAATCATGTACCTCTTCATCATATTCCATAAATCAGTTATGAGCAGCCCAGTCCATCCAACCTGAAACAATCTAATAGATAAAAATAGATAATAACAGATGCCATCGCCTATTCAGAGAGTCTTATAGGGTCACTTTAAGAAATTAATTACTCTGCTTAATTATGGGTAATAAAAAGCACTAGTTTGATCAGACAATGCTTTTTATTTAGATTTTATTGTATATTTTTATTTCAATTTTAAAAAGTTATTTTTTAATGTCTATAGTTATTTTTATTTCAATTTTAGTTATTTTAGTACACCAACTTAAGCTAATTAAAAAATTTAAGACAATTTGCCTTGGCAACTGAAGGAATTTTTTCTTTTTCTTTTTTGAGTTTTTAAATGTTTTTATTTATTTGGCTTTAGTGCACAATCTAGTTATCCTGGCTGACTTTTGAACATAGAAACCTCAAAACATTTATGTAACCTCTATTGTCAGACTCTTATTACCGACAGAGATTCACTGAAAATCTTTCTCTCCATTGTAGCTCTAAAACCTCATTTTCACAAGTGCAATTATGTATATGTGTTATAGGAAATGAGCAGCATGGACATTCTGCTACATATCCTTTTTCAGAGAGAGGAAAAATCCTACAAATTTAAACTGACATGAGGGTGAAATAGTTATGCCCCAATTTACATGTTGGATGAACAATCCCTTTAAAAGAGGATGAGTTAAATTAACAAACACTTGACATTTGGTAGTACAGTAAAATTACTGGTGAGTGATTTATCTGTAATGGTTTTGCTTTCAGTTGGTATACGATGACTGACAGCATTGCTTTTGACATGATTGAGAGGAATGATCATTTTTAAAGACACAAAGGGCATACACTTAGTTCTTAATGACTTGTTTTCCCACTGTGCAGTAGACAAAGCCCATGCACATCAGTTTACGTGTTAATATAGCAAATAAACACAAACATTCCATGCATCTTTAACACTCAAAGATTTCTTAATAATGTAAAAATGCTATTTGTTGAAGTGCGGGTAGGCACTATTTCCAAAGCTCAGTGAACACTGAAAAGCTCTTCTAAACAATGCCAGTTTCCAACGGGCTGATAACAGACCAGCAGCTCCAGGTTTCATCATAAACTCAGCCATGGGGAGAGATTTTTCACTCTATTTCTGGCTGCCTGGGTGGCAGCGTCGTGTCTGTAGCCACAGGTATGCTCATTTGCGCTTTCTTTTATTCGGAGTTAACAGAGTGAGGCCTGTCAAACAGTGGTAAGAGAAGGAAATGCCTGCAAGGAAAGTGCTGACTGAGAACAGGAAGACCTGCTGCTGACATTCCTTCTGCAACCAAAACCTCTTTTAAAATGCCCCCTCATTCAAATGCAAAAACATAAGCTTTTCATAAAATAATTAGCTCCTTCACACTTGAATCATGCTTTTAATAGCTCACACTTGTTTGTACAAATGCAGAGAATTTTTTCCAATACTCCATAATACTGTTGTTTTATTGAGAAACATTTTTCATTTAGAAATCCCACGCATCGGCCGTGCATTGAAGCCCACCCAAGACCACGCTGCCGACAACGGCTCTGTGAAACTGAATTTTGGAAGCTCTTCAGCACTCTCCCAGAAAATGTCTTTTGTACTTTGGCACAAAGGAGTGCCCCAGCACCGCATAGGTGGTTGAGATGACCAAGTTTGATTAGCTGCTCTCTGGCTTTAGGCAAGGTAGGGTTTTCAAAAGGTGTAATCTTAAACTCAAACAGTATTTGTATTTTGGACAATTAATTGCACATTACAATATGATGGAAAAAAGAAGCCAAGTGACAGACATGCTGTAAATGGGTGGATCTTATGAAAACTTTCAAGTAAGGTTACATTTCTGCTCAAAAACAAAAAATGTATTCTGCATTAGTAAAATTAAGCCTATTTGTACATTGTTACAGTATTTTCATGACAATTAAGTACATTTACTCCTCTCTCAATCAGTAGACTACTGTGAAATATAAAATATAATAAATCTGCATGTCTGTAATAAGATCTATCATTATACATTGGAATGCCATGCAAAGACACCAATATGTTTCTTAATACCTTCTTAAAGGGGAGCATGTACAAGAACAACAACAAAGGGCCTAAGACAGAACCTTTTGGCACTCCATACTTTACTTACATGATTTTCTGTGGAAGATAGATATATAGATGGATAGATGGATAGATAGATCTTTCTTCATTATTTTACAGTAATGATAATGATCATTTTCGCATCACAGGAATGGGAATATGGTGGGAATTGACAATTAAAATTTGTGAGATTTACCCAGAAAGATTGCAACATAACATATGAACCAAAATAAAAACAAAGCAATCCCAGAACGGTCTATCTATTTAACAGACCGTGGATGCTAGCTAATCATTTATCATGCTGATTTACTCGTGTTGAAATACACAGAAAGACCAATGCCCTGTTTTGCACAAGAGGAGGAAAATACATGCTCAATACATGGCAGGCTACTTTAATGCATCTCCCATCGTACAATCTACTGTTAATGGAGCCAGTCATTTGCTCTTTCTGGTGCAGAGATACTTGTGTCACAAAGAGGCCACTCAATCACTTTGAGAGCAGCAGGCCCAAAACCTGAGAGGCTCTGGCTTTGACAGCCATTGTGGCCCAAATAACAAGAGCAGCTCCAATATGAGCTCTCCAGCACAATTGCCTCTTTAGTAAGCAGAAAATTCCATGCTCAGCCAACTGGTTCAGGTTCAGACTGTGGGCTTTATGAGCTGGAAATCCAATTGAGATTAAAAGGGAGCTGGTTAATTATACAGCGGTATTATACGCAAAATAACCCAAAAGACTAAATTATAACAAATAAATTATATTTTAAAATGCTTTCCAACGGAAATGTATTAAAGAAGCAATACACAAGTAGTCTTCAGCCTTTTATTGCAGAAACAGCAATAACATTTAGTCAGGGAATGATTGTGCATTTGCCGTATTACTGATGTCGCCATTAGTCTCACATGTCCCATATGTGACATGGTGATTCCCACTGTAGCATAACACGGCCAACGCGAGGCTTCCACAGGACTCTCTGTTCCTCATCTCTTGGCCGCCGTGGCTTTGTTCAGGTCACGCTGGCTGCATTAAACACTTCTTGGCACTCTGGTGGCTCTGGCTCTCCAGTTTCCCTGTGTGAGAGAATGGGGAGGGGTGAAGTTAATGGTGATTTAAGTCCCAGTGACCTCTTCAAAGTTCCCTGTCAAACAACGAAAAGATGCCCTGCTGAGGTGAGGGCTGGGATCAGGAAGAGAGAATTTATGAATCTGTTTACACACACATTCACACTTCCAACACCTTTTTCACACTCTCATCATACACAGAGGGATTGCAGTGCTGTAAATGTCACAGTAACACAATTACTCTGGGACAGGCTTAAATCTAGATGCTGCGTTCAAAGAATAGTCCATCTGTTGCAAGAAATTCTGGGAATACTGATTCACAACCAACTAGCATTTAGAAAACAGATCTGAGAGCTATAATTTTCTTCCTAGAATGATGTGCAACACAATTCATGTAATCTGTTACTGAGAAGACAGTAAAAAGTTCCACAATGTACGGTAGTACCATCTGTAGGGATGTCAATAGTTTAAAATATTCCATTATGTCTAATCTTTTTTTTTTTTTCCAATTTTTAATCTGTCCAAATGTCTTTTCTTTCCAAATGCAGTTTTAATGCATTTTGGTAATCTTGTAAGGAAATAAATATGTAATAAATGTAATAAGGATGTTTTATTGATGCTGTAGCAGTTTTCTGCTTTCTTCTCTTTAACAGTGTTTCACTCATAAATGGTATTTCATATTTGTTGAGCTTTGATAAATAACTTTTACCATATAATAACTGATGAGATGAGAAGGAAGCAATTTTTTTCTCAAATTAGGTGAAAGTGCATCAAAAAAGGCATTAAACATTTAATTGTAATTTTACAGTACATCCATATTTTTTAGTCCTCCTTCAATTCCAGTAATTCGCAGAAAGCACCAAGTTGCATGAGTTAATCTTCACCAACAGTGAAAAATAAATACACTAAAATGTGTTTGAAATACATTTATTTCATGCTAAGTGTCTTACAAATACATTTACATATTTATGTACCGTCACGTATCTGGTGGGTGTACTCTGGTTGGCCACCAGATGTCAGTGTCTGGTTCGAGCACGTGGGTAATGTTGTTT
>JAUZSZ010000095.1:35654161-35669726 GCA_034780575.1 Labeobarbus marequensis | reverse complement strand
GATCATCAATATAATGAGTATTCAAGCATATCCTATTAAAGCGTAGTTGGACTTTTTGGTTGAGTGATTTCAGAACAATGTGCCATGTACAAATTCTCATGTAGGAAAAGCTCTATTTTCTTATATATATTTCTCAAGCCAGAAGCTATAGTGCACAGAGAGTCGGTTTTAAATACTAAAAATGTAAAATCTCTCATTTTCAGCCTGGACGGAGACAACTGAAATGGACTTGTTCCAATTCCACATGAGCAGTTTTTAATAAGTACTCATTAATTACTTGACTGATACCCTGCAGTGCTGGTGCAGTAGTTTAGTGGTTAGAGAGATTAGGGCAGATAACGGAAATATTTTGAATGTAATGAACTATTAACGACATGCAGTAGGCTATGCCATCTCAAGTGTATTAGAGATGGAAGTGGGTCATATCTGCCGTCATTAGCCTGGAGCGAAACTCAAAATATAACCTTTCAGCTCTTGCTGAAGACCTTACTGCTATCACTTGAATTATGAAAATTAACTTTAATTATAAAAAAGGTTTAAAATTCTTTACTTCAAATCATGTTATCATCAGTGATGGGCAACATTGCTTTTAAAAGAACATATTACATTATTAATATTCCAAAATGGAATTAATCTTAATCTGATAAATAAAACTACCTCAAACACTCTCATCTTTACTTGAAAATGTAAACATTTATCTAAGCGTGGAGACACGGCCTCAATGACAGAGTTGGGGAAATGCACCCATTGTGTAATTCCCTTAATGGTTCTTGTCAGCGTGAATATTATTGACCAATATTTATTTTGGGGATTGGCAGAATGTGTTCATACATTTTGCCAACAGGGGAACGGAAAGTACACATACTCCTAGTCTTAATAGGATTACTTTGACTGGCACATTCAGACATATTTTTTCAGTCCTGTACACATTTATTTTCAGATGCTAAATACAATTTGATTAAAGAGAGGAGAGGTTATTAATCATACATAATATTAATGTCTGGTCCAACTTAGTCAGTTAATACTTATTTAATCTTTAGAGAATAATGTAAGTGCATTATAAGCTGCCTTTCCCTTACTCAGACATGCAAAATTGTCTGGTCCTGCAGGAGGTACTCTCCTAGGATTACATATAAGAAATTTCCAAACATTACAGTAAATCTATTCAAAAAGAACAAATGCAAATGTTTCATTAGTAATTTTATTATGGAGGCTTGATTAAACTTTTAATGACTGTGGAGCCATTCAGAAAGGGGCAACATTCACAATACCGGACAAGAGAGCAAAGGACAAACTAGAACTTAAATGTGCAGGCAAATGAGGATAATTAATGGAACACAGGTGAACAAAATGACACAAGCCGACACAAGGGAAAACTAGGTCACGGGCACATGAGGGAATAAACACAACAAAAAGTCCTGGGGTGTGACTATTGACCCCCCTCCCAGAAGGCACAACCTCATGCTGCAGAAAACAAAGGGAGGTACAGAGGGGGACTAAGGTAGCGGACAAGGAACAGATGTGGGGTGGTTACCGGGGATGGCAAAGGGCTGTCAGGAAGGTAGGCAGACAGCAAAGGTGGAGGTTTGGGTGGAGGACGATGAAGAGAGTCCAGGGAGGAGATGATGGAGGAAACAAGAGACAGAGAGAAGACAGGAAGGACCTGTAGGTGGAGGTGCCAGGTGTGACCCAGGCCACAGTCATGAGGGCAACCCACGGTGGAGCGGACGGCGGGAGGAGCTATGGTGGAGGAAGGGCTGACCACTACAGGGGGCAAAACAATGGTGGCAGAGCAGGTGGTGGTGGAGCCTGAGACGAAGAAGGAGAGCCGACGAGCCAGGGTGATGCTGAGGATCCGGAGGGCCAAGGCAGAGCAGATGGCTCCAGCAACAGAGGCAGCAGTGGAGCCAGAGCAACAGAGGACCAAGGTGGAGCCAGAGAGAAGGAGGGTCCTGACAGAGCCGGAGGGATGAGGGGCAGCCGGAGGAGTGGAGTCTCCAGTGAGATGGAGCTGGAGGGACAAGGGAGCCCAGCGGAGCTGGTGGACTGACGGGCCATGGTAGAGAGGAGGGAGCTAGGAGCCATGGTGGAGCCACTCGGTCAACAGGTCAAGGCGGAGTCCGGGACTCAGAGGCCGGAAGCGGCGACAAGGAATACTCCAGCCATGATGCCGATGGAGACTGCCAGACCCGCAGCAATCCCACCGCACAGATAGAGGGCTGAGATTGAGCAGAGCGGTGGCAGAGCTGAAGCAGAGATGACAGGAAGAGGCAGGAGAGGGAGGGTGGGAATTTATGAGCAACAGGGCTTTCTGTGATAGTGTGTGCTGCCCACACACCACAGATCGCCATTCCCAGCCCTGGGAGGATCACATACAGCGTAATGACCTCTGTGGTTGGTTCAGGTCCAATAGACGGCTCAGGGCAGACATAATTCCAAGCAGACAGACAGTTTAATATAAACAGACAGTTCAGTCATTACCTCCGTGGTCGTGACAGGACAGACAGAAGATGATGGAGGGAGAAGACAAGGCTTATCAGTATAAATATCTACGTCCTCTGAGTGCAATCTCAGCTCACCCCTAGCGGTGGTGCAGTGGGTGGGGTTTTCCTCCACACCCTCGCTCCCTGTTGACACTTCCACAGTTGCGTGCCTAGTAGCCAGCTCGTGCACCTGGTTAGACAATCAGGGCTCTGGATCCGGGGCAATCTTCAGCTCTGTCGCTGTCCTAGGTGATGGCTCATTGACTGCAGCAGGCACGGGCTCTCCATCTGCAGTAGGCTCAAACTGTGGCTCTGCATAGCAGGGTGGTGGTAGGCTGGTCTTTGGGTTGAACATAACGACAAACCAAAAGAAAAACTCTCAGAACAAAAAACAAAACATGAGGAAAACACGCCATGTACTTTCACTTTTGGTCTGGTATTCTGTCACGGTATAAGATAAACATGCATGAAGAAGATGAAGGCAAATCGTCTTTTAATGAATTCACAAGAGGGTAATTCACAGAAGGCAGGCAAGAGCCACACATGTGGGCAACATTCACAATACCAGACAAGGGAGCAAAGGACAGAATAGAACTTAAATAGGGAGGCAAATGAGGATAATTCGTGGAACACAGGTGAACAGAATGACACAATCCGACATGAGGGAAAACAAGGTTACAGGCACATGAGGGAGAAAACTCAGCAAGTCCTGGGCTGTGACAATAACCTCATCTGGTGATTAAACCACTGGTGATACGCACATCAATTCAAACCACTTGCATTCAAGCTTTCTTTTTATTTTCAAGTTTAAATGTAAAAAAAAAAAAACTGCTGTATCTGTAGGTGAATTTATGCCTGTGTGTGGATTTTTTTATGAACGCTGTGGAAGAAGATGAGGTGAATAGAGAATGAATGAGGCAGTGGCCTTGCTGCTGAAAAACAATAATGGGTAAACAGTGTGCAAGAGTAGAGCTAGTCAGGAGCCATTGATTCACAGCAGCTTTTCTGAGGTTGATGAAAGTGGCTGTCTCATAGCAAATGGACCACTGTGAGGAAAGAGAGAATAATGCACTGAGAGAGAGGAGGAGAGTGGAATGCATATGTAACTGTAATGCTTGAGCTTGCAACTGTGTTTGAGAGAGAGAGAGAGAGCGAGAGAGAGAGAGTTTTAGACAGACTAGGTCAACAAGGAGTGCGAGGCTGCAATATATAGAGAGGGAGGAAGAAAAACGTGGACAGCGAGAAAAGAAAGGGATGGTAAGAGAAACAGGGTAGGACAGAGGTCTGACAGAGATCATTTCAAAAGCTATAAATGCAAGTGAGCTTGCTCTTCCATGTTTGTGTGAGAGAGTTGCCTGTTTTCTGATGGGAGACTGTATTCAATCAGGAATCAAACTGGACTTTATTGTAGATCTTGAATGGACAAAGACTGGTGGTTGACAGTGGGTATAACCTTGTTCTTTTGCTACTCAGACACAGTTTTCAGGAATAGAATATACAGGTAAGAATATTACATGAAAATAACTGCTGTAGATGGGGGAAAAAACATCTCTTGTAAAACATGTTTATCTGTAAATGTAAAGGGAATCTTTTACTAAAAGGGTCATGTTTTCTGTTATTTCTTTTTATGTGAATTGAGAATGAACCATTAAATGCCCCCTTACACACCTGGGCTTGCACAAGTCAGCATCAAAGAAAGAAAAGTCTTGCACATGGGATTTGCTTGTAAATCTTGATAATATTTGATTTTATGTATGTAAGTATATATGTACTTATTTATTTATTGTATAAGGCAAACATTTTAGGTCCTGTGACGAGCCACCATATCTTAGGTTTCACAGTTTTTAATCATATTAGTTCTCACTCCTTCATTTTAAATATTTCTGTTGTATAACAATTTTTTTTTTGCAATTTTAAATTCTATTACAAATTCTTAATGTACTTTGTAAGTCAATATGAGGACATTAAAGCTGCATGCATAATAATAATAAAATGTAAAAAAAAAGAAAAAAAAAAGATTGTGTATAAAATGTCCACTTTCCAAAATATTTCATTAAGACAATTTACTCAAATGAGAGAATATGCTATTTATTAACAGTGTACAAGCTATTACAATATTCATTGTGACATCTTCTATTCTTTCTATAATTACTGAGAAACAAATCACCAATTACAATGGATCAATCATAACTGGGGTCAACTATGATTTAGTAAACAGTTAATGTAAGGTATAAAATACATTCTAAGAAAGAAACTCTTGAAAACAGTGCTTACACATTTAGCAGTAAACTAAATTGATTAAGTGAGGTGGAGTGAAAGTATGAAAAAAAAAAAAAAAACATGAGCAAGATGTTGAAATAAGTGTGAAAAAGCAGAGGCTGGAGGATTAAAGGCTGGACAGAAAGATTAAGACAGACAGACACACACACATGCACACACACCATCGATGAGAATTACAGGCTCCCGGGGCTTCAGGGTCCAGCACTGGTCACTCCATTATTCCAGTTGACTGTCTACTCTAGCCCTGGATACAGAGGCTGAACCTAGTCTGTCTGGAATTATAGGGACTTCCATATAAAGCAATTTGCTGCCACGACATGCTAAAGAATCTTATTTGTTTACAGTTCACACCCACCATCATTTAAATTATGCACAACATTTAATGTGTATTGCTTTTGGCTGACAGAGTGGCCCTGTTCCAAAACCTAGTTAGCTGCTTTGCTGTCTGCCCACCTAAATGCATCATAAGTGACACTACATTTGGAATGATCTAAACAAGAAAGAATTACACAAGCCACATGATTGATTCTGCACACTGAAGATCCCACTCACAATTGATTTCAGTATGTTAGTATGAAGAGTTTGATGTTAGTATGTTGCTAAGCTAACAACATAAAACTCTACTAAGCATAGTGTAGCCTACACGCAGCACACAAATATTAGGTGAAATACTACATTTTAATTAATCAGTGCTATCAGTACTTTTACATTATTGAATGAAATGTACGTTTATGATAAATTTTCACTGAGCTTGTTGCAATGCATTATGGGACTGTTCTCTGTGAAAGATACATGTGATGCTGTTTTAAATTTTGGTCAAAGCAATGTCTCTTGGGAGGCAGCGTATTTATGTATAATTGCATATTCAGTGGCACAACATGATTGGCAGTCCTGTTTGGTGGTTGGAGAGCGATACAAAACTTATTAGGTTAAGTGTTCACTTGGAGGAGGAAACACTGATATTAATTAGAAACTGAATGAACAGAAACAGAAGGATAAATGAAGTGCACCTGCTGAAAGCACAGTTTATTTGTAAGCAGTATCTGAGTTGATTCACTAAAGAAATCATGCAGATCATGCAACAAAACAAAGATGTCTACAAAATCTATGCTACATGCAATTTATCCTTCACAATTTGGAGTCACATTCAACAAAGTCTATTCCAAAACCTAGTAAGCTGTCTACATAGGCAGCAATTTCAGGCACCACAAGCATTGTCCCAGCATGAAGAAGGTTGCAGAACATGAACAGCTATGTTGCTTCATAAGATATTTCACTAGATATATCACTAGTTATTGTTGTGTTATATGCATTTTTTATGGCAGAGGCTATTTGCACAAGTAAGCTAAGTACAAATAGCAAAAAACAGTATGCTTTAGCTCTGTGTACATAATAGAAGGGAGCGCAAGCAAATAAGTTGCAGTTCACTTTACAGCCACCGGTGTCGCTAATAACAAGCGTTTCTGAATTCTCCTCTTTTAATATCAGTAAGGAACTTTATTTCCTATTCTTTCAAAAACTGTACATTTAACAATATTTTGTAGTAATATTACATTATATTACAATATTACATTAGATCTACTACACTTTTTCGTGTATATTCATGTGTAAGATAACTTACCATTATTAACAGTCTGTTATTGTTAAAATTACTATCTTTTTTCTTTACTTTTTTAATAACAAAAGCAGCTTGTTAGGTTTTGAAGCAAAGATTTATACACACTTTGAGCATCAGTTAAATAGAGTTTCAGCAGATCATTTCCAGTTTTCACCAAATGCAACGTGAAACAAACCACAACTGAAGTTTTAAGTTTGATTCTGATCTCACAGATCCAATTCATAAATGAATTAGACACTGCAAATGCAATGTCCTGGCTGGATTCATTAGAAGAAACCCTGGCCTACTTCCTACTAAATGCATGTGTAGTAAAAGATGTAAAACTTTTTGACAGATAGTGAGAGAAAGAGAGAGAGAGAGAGTGTATGAGTTTGGCTGAGTGTGTTAGTGTCCAGCTGAGACACTGTCATAACTGACAAGAAGCCCCAGCAGAGCTTTCTATTTTAATACCCACATAATATTTATCATGCTAAATTTCCTTTAGTACGCTGAGAGCTGGAGTCTAACTCTCAGTAGGGTTCTGCTTGTTTAAAAGCACTGAAAGCAGTCGCGGCTAATGTCAGAGTTCTATTTGAAGAAATGCTGCAAGAATTACAAGACTGAACAGATGGTATGACTGCCATCACAGCCACAAACACTTTCCTTAATGTTATATATTCATTGGTTTTTATTATGGTTCATGTTTTTCTGCAGCATTATTAATCTCCCAGAAACAATGTACTCAACGCCACATTGAAGAAAATGGACTTCCGGTTTAGCGTCTACCATGAGTCAGGAGCTACGCAAACTCGGCCTTTGAATTCTGTTTCAAAACTTGATACAGCGTTATTTTTACACCCTGTGTATTTGTAAGTGACTCTTGATGATTATCGCAAGCTTGAGTTTCAACGATGACTACAAAAGCCCAACGACAAAAGAAGATCGATTCAGCTGCTACCGGCGGCTCATCTCTGGAAACGGCTAAGTGTGCTGAAGTTTCTACGCTTGTGGGTGTGGAGATTATGGCTGCTATTAGCGGGCTTGAAAGTGGAATTCACACAAAATTTGATGCACACACCGCTGAAATTCGAGGCGAAATTTCTCTGGTACGAGAAGAAATGCACAACACATTTTCGTCTCTGAAAGAAGACCTCAAATCCCAGAGTGAGCGCTTAACGAGTCTGGAGATCGCTACCTCATAATGGACGACCAGTCTTCACTGGCTCGAGCCAACGGTTGCTTCTCTTCAAAAAGAGATCACTTCACTGCAAGCCAAGTGCCTCGACTTAGAGTTTCGTTCCCGCAGATCCAATCTTCGCCTAGTGGGAATTCCGGAAGGTCTGGAAGGCCCACAGCCAACGAAGTTCATGGCAAAAGCTCTGGCAGAAATATTTGATCTACCTGAACCTCCACTCCTGGCTCGCGCTCATCGTACTCTTGCGCCGAAACCTGCAGAAGGTAGTCGTCCTCGAGCCTTCGTAATCTGTTTTCATCGCTACGGCGTTAAGGAGGATATTTGGCGGAAAGCGAGCCAGGGCGGGCAGCTTAAGTTCAGAGACAAAACTGTTTGTCTTCCCGGACTTTCCACCTGAGATCGCCAAGAAGCGTGCCGCTTACTATGAGGTGAAACGTCTCCTGAGGCCCATGCCAGATGTTAAGTACGGTCTAAAGGGTCTAACTGGATTCAGAATCACAAAGAACGGCGCTGAACATACATTTGATACCCCAACCGCTGCAATGGCTTTTGTGAAACAAAACCTATTACCTAGGGCTGTATACCTTGGAGAACCTGGCGATACGATACATACCTCGATACACAGGTCACGATTCGATACGTACCTCGATACAGAGCTGTCTCGATATGATTTGATACAATGTGACACGATTCGATACGAGTCAATAAAAATACATGGGCCAGAGCCAATTAGTTAATGCTGAACACATTTACTCAACAAACAGAACTCAATTTACTGAAGACAAAAGTGCATTATAACAGTGCATTTTGCTTAAATATTTGCAACTTTAAGTGCTCTGATTAATTGTACACAAATTGTATTAATCTGGAAATTACCACAAGTCAACATTTAACTTTCCAAGGGTACAGTCTGAGCTCACACAAGCACAAAATCTTCTTCTTCTTATTCTTAACTTCTTATTAAATCTTCTTATAATTCTTTTTTGTGACACCATGTACTGCCATAACATATTTCACTATGAAATCACTTAAATGCTATATCTTGCTTTAACATTTGGCACAACAACAAATCTACCTCATAACAGGATGGATTTTTAAAATCTTAAGGCTAAACCAGGTTTGTCCTCAAAAAGGCAGGTTGAACAAAAATCACTGCAGCAATTAAACAATAACCTGAGGATACTCTTGGTAATGCTAGCTTTATCCTATGACTTAAGATTTTTGTTCAAAAACAGAAGTTGGTCAACATGTTTTGAACTTAGTATACTTCTCTGTGCTGTTACGATATCGCCTGCCGTAGAGAAAACGCGCTCTGAGGAGACACTAGTCCCTGGAATGCACAGGTACACTTTGCCAAGGCGTGACATTATATTCATATAATGAATAATTCATTCATGGATATTCATTCTGGTGCTCTTTCCACCAACTGAGTGGAATTCCCTCAGCAAGAGACAGGGGTGGTGCCTCCTTGTACCTTGACATCTCCTCTTCTGCCTGGGCCTGTGTGGTTCTGTGTCTCACCGCAGGACCTGCACTGTAAGTTGAACCAAGCAGATCAGCCAAACAGCACAAGTCCTTTTTCTTCTTGGGTGGTGGGCTGGCAGGAATGTCATCCTTGTCTTCCACATGATTGTCCTCCTCTCCTGGTATCACTTCAGCCTCTTCCTATTATGCAAAATACAGATTTTTTTTTATCAATAAACCCATAGTTAATTCTATAAAGAGCATATTCAAAGACATATAATAGTTAGTTTGCCTTTTATTTAATGCGATGAACTGACAAACATTTACAATATATTGTTTTGCTAGTATAGTGCTTTACATGAAGTATATGTTTGAAACCATTTAGTTTTTTTAAGCTCTAACATACTATTATGAATTTGAAATTATGAACTGAATATTTCGTTTTATTACACTTAGTGTATATATGTGTGTGTGTGTGTGTTTGTTTTTTATGTTTTTTGACCATGTAATGCTAATGTTAATGACACAGTGAAAGGGCTTACCTGAAATAGTTCTTGAATTCTTCGAGCTTCTGCAGTGATTCTCAAGTATATTTCCTCTCGTTCATCATCAGGAAGGAAGGGCAAAGCTTTGAATCTTGGATCGAGTGCTGAACATACATACATGGTCTCTTTCTGCTGATCCATGTACCTCTTGCTCAAATCTTGGCAAATAGCCGCTTTGATTTCTTTCACTATCTCACTATCTGCTCTGCTCTCTTGGAAATCCTGGATGAGCTGAGCATGAAGAGGGGCCACAACTGACAACTGTTGGAGAGCTTTCTTTTGACATTACAAGAGTAGCAATCTTCATGGGCTTCATTGCATCCACTATCTCCTCCGTAGATGTAATGTCCGACTCACATAGGGTGCAAACTTCTTTCTCAGTTTTCCTAAGCTCGTTGGACAGAAGAGCAGCGGAGACAGCGGGTTGCTGCTCAAGTAAGCGCTCGAGCATATCATGCACGCTATTCCAGCGCGTCACAACATCAGTGATCAGTTTCTGTTCAGGCAACTCGAGCAACTTCTGCTTCTGTCGAAGTACGTGGCTGGCTGTGGTTCTGCGCTTAAAAAAGGTGGATATCCGTCTAACACGTCCCAATAAACGAGCGACAGCAGGAAGCTTCAGTGCACGCTGCGAGGCCAGGTTTAAAGTGTGAGCGAAGCACCTGAAATGCAACATACCGGCAAGCTCCGCTGCGACGCTCATATTTGCGGCATTGTCAGTCACAATAGCTGGGTCTTTGGATACGAGGTCCCACTCCTCCAGCGCCGCTTTCAGTAACTCTGCAATGTTTGACCCCGTATGGCTCTCGTGCATGGCTCGCGTTTGTAAAACGTGCGACATCAGTTCCCACTCCTCGTCAACGTAATGGCAAGTGATTGTAACAAAAGCTTCCGTGGCTCGCGATGTCCACCCGTCACAAGTCAGTGCCACTCGTGGGGCAGAACTCAGGGCTGACTTAACATTGTCTTTGACTTTGTCATATATTCTCGGTACTGCTTTGTCGGTCATGTAGCTGCGGGTAGGGATCACGTAACGGGGATCTAACGTGTTGATCATAAAGCGAAAGCCTGTGTTCTCGACAACACTGTAGGGACATAAACCTTTGCAAATATAATGCACCACAGACTCCGTAATCTTCTGTGCACGGACTGAGTTAGATGGAAGCTTGGATGTTGCGTTGTCCAAAGTAGTTTGCGTGGGGTCCCGTGTTTTTTTGGGCTGCGGCGAAGCTAGCTTGTCTGCATGGTGTCTTTGCAGGTGGGCGCGCAGGTTAGTTGTATTACCGGTGTAGCGTATAGAAGCCTGGCAATGCTTGCAGATTGCATTTGTTTTATCGATCCCTTGGTTTCCTTCCTTTGCTTTAAAACCAAAATGTGTCCAAACATCTGCCTTTAGGGACAACGGCGCTTCTAAAATCTTAGACATTTTCCATGAGTTTTTTGAAACTCGCGGGCGCCGCTGCGCCCCCTAATGGCTGGGCGGAGTATCGATACTAAGGGCTAGAATGTCGATACTGTATCTTTTTTTATTATATCGGTATGTATCTAAGAATCGATATTTTGAGCACACCCCTAGTCTGGATCATGTTGTTAAAAAACAATGGTTCCTCAGGAGCCCAGTAAATAGAACTGCTCCTATCTCTGTCCACCTTTAAAACATTCCTCCACACGTGAAACATTGTCCGATAAAAAGGTGTAATTTCAGACAAATTCATATCCTCCAGTTTCCTTAAAAACAGGTGTTTGTCAAGACCAAGCCCACCTGCCCTCTGCAAGATGGCACATGCTGTAGGAGTCCATAACAAGTCTTTTTGATAAAGAAATCTTTTTGCTGCTTGTAATCTGAACGCGTAGATACGACTCTTAACGTCCACCAAGCCATGTCCTCCCTCGCAAACTGGCAAAAAGATCACTGATGCTCGGACCCAGTGCTCGCCACTCCAGAAAAAATTTACCAATTTCCTCTGAATTTCACTTATAATGTCCTCAGGTGGATCCATGACTACACACCTGTGCCATAGTGTAGAAGCTGCCAGGTTATTGGCGACCAGAACTCTCCCTCTATAAGACAACTGTGGTAACAGCCATTCCCACTTAGACAATCGGGCAGACACCTTATCCAGCATACCCTCCCAATTCTTCATTTGATATTGTCTATTGCCTATAAAAACTCCCAAAACTTTTAAACCTTCCCTTCCCCATCTCAAGCCACCTGGAAGTTGTGGATATCCTACCTCATCCCACTGACCCATAATATAACCCTCACTTTTCTCCCAATTTACTTTGGCAGTGGATGCTTTTTCATAAAGCTTAATGTTCTCATTTAAACTTCTAATATCCTCTTGCCTCGTGATAAATACCGAAATATCTTCTGCATAAGCGGACAAAACTAATTTAACACTTTCACTTCCATTTTGAAATAACACACCTTGTAAATGTTTTTTAAGTCTATGTAAGAGAGGTTCAATCATTAGGCTATACAGTTGTCCAGACAATGGACAGCCTTGTCTTATCCCTCTACCAAGAGGTACTGGAGCACTAAGACCCCCACCAGCCTTTACCATGATAAACACATTGGAGTACAACAATTTTACATGTGATAAAAAATTTTCGCCAAAACCAAATTGTTTTAAAACATTAAAAAGATACCCATGATCCACCCTATCAAATGCCTTTTCTTGGTCTAACGATACAATTCCAAGATCACTATTATTAAGGTGGCTAAAGTCAACTAAATCGCGTAACACAAAAATATTGTCTATAATTGATCTCTCTGGGACACAATACGTTTGATCTTTATCAATCAAAAACTCTAAACAATGCTTAATTCTATTGGCCAGACATTTTGACAGTATCTTATAATCCAGACATAGTAAGGACACTGGCCTCCAATTTTTCAATAAACATAAATCCCCTTTTTTTGGTAGCAGTGAGAGAACTGCACGTCGACAACTTAACGGGAGTGATTTTTCTTTAAAACAGTTTAAAAATACTTCATACAAATCCACTCCAACTACATTCCAAAATTGCTTATAAAATTCAACCGGCAATCCGTCTATTCCTGGAGACCGACCTGAAGACAGTTGCTGCATTGCCTCTGTGAGTTCTTTAAAAGTAATTTCATTATCCAGCATTTTCTTATGTCCATCTGGTAACTTTGGTAAGTCATGCAGTAATTCTTCAGTACTTTCATAGTCACATGATTCTTTGCTATATAATGACGTATAAAAATTCACTGCCATTTTTCTGATTTCCACCAGATCAGAGGTTATAGTTCCATTTGCACGACGAAGGTGATGCATCTGTGTCTGTTGAACATTTTTCTTTTCCAGGTTAAAAAAAAGGAACTAGGAGCATCCATATCTTTAATCGAGCAAAACCTTGCTCTAATCAGTGCTCCCTTAGTCCGTTCCTGTAAAAAAGATCCAAGTTCCATTTTCTTCTTTTCCAAAAAGTCTTTCTGCACAGTTCCAGGATTATCCATAATTTCTTTTTCTAACTGCACAATGTCTCTTTCCAATCTTTGTACTGTTACTTTAATTTGAGATGAAGAATGCAAGGTATAATTCTGACAAAAAACTCTTATTTGGGCTTTTCCCACTTCCCACCACTGGCTAATATTCTCAAAAAAACTCTTTTTCATTTTCCACTCATTCCAAAACATTGTAAATCTTTCACAAAACAAAACATCTTGTAACAGTTTAACATTAAAATGCCAATAATATGTACTTCTTGACAATTCTTTCATGTTAAGATCTAAACCAACCATATGATGATCTGAAAAGGCATTTGGTGAATGAAAAACATTCATTATTCTGTTGTTCCATATTTTTCCAAGATAAAACCGGTCCAATCTAGCCCCACAGACAATATTGTCAGTCACTTTAACCCATGTATACTGTCTTTCCCTTCCATTCCTTACTCTCCATATATCTACCAAACCTCTTTTTTCCATTATTTTGGTTAGTACTAAACTAGATTGATTATGAGGTTCTTCACCATTTCTATCAACAGTGAAATCTATTGTACAGTTCCAGTCTCCCCCTACAATAATACACACACCATCATCAATTTTCTTAAGAGATTCATTCAGTTTCATAAAAAGCCTCACCCTTTCTGACCCATTATTCGGGGCATATACATTTACAAAAGCAAACAAAAAACCCTCAAACTCTATTTTTGTTATTATAATCCTCCCCTTTTCAATTTCCTCAACATTTAAAATATTAACATTCATGCTCTTTGAAAATAAAATAGCAACTCCAGCAATATTATTTGACCCATGACTTAAGACGAGCTTTCCACCCCACCACATACCCCATTCTATTTCATTATTATTATCAGTATCCGTTTCCTGTAAAATGCAACATTAATCTGTTTCATTTCCAAAAATTCTGAAACCATTGCCAATTTCTTCCTGTCTCTACCCCCATTTATATTTAAGGAACCAACCCTCAAACACTCCATAGAAAAATGAAAGGATAAAAGGGATAGAAAAAGAAACCATTGTAAGAGAGACACCCTGTGCAACTTAATCATTGCTTTAATAATCTGAGGCACGAGATTTACCCTGACGTAATTTCGTTAGGAGTTTCTTCAAACGAAATCTCTTCTTCTTACTTAGTTCGTCATGGCTTACCGTTTTCTGTAGCATAATAACCGAAGCAATAAACTTATCCACATCTGGGAAGAAATCATTTACTTCAACTATCTTACCAAAAGTTACATCCAAGAAATCATTTATTTCCTGCAATGTATACAATTCTCCCATAACTTGGGAACCAAATTCAGAAATTTCCGAACAAGCATCATCATCCACCATCTCATTGTCATCATTACTCATTTCAAAGCCCTGTGATGTTTCAGGTTGTGGCTCAATTTCACTTCCACCAGCCTCACTAATCACCATTTCTACACCTACTCCACTTACTTCTGCTGTCACTGTAACTTCATCAGCCCTCATCATTCTCTCAGTATCACTACTTTGGTTCACATCAACAGTAGGCTCCTCACTAGACCTTATATTATCACCCACAGCAACACCACCATCATGTACTACACTCACAGCCTGAGGTTGTATTCCTCGATCTATTTTATGGTTCCCATCATCAACATTCTGCTGCGTATTCTCAACATTCTGAGCCTTATGTGGACATGCAACCCTCTTATGCCCAATGTCTCCACATTCAAAGCATTTATTATTCCCAGTACTCGCATACACCAGATACGACTTTCCTTCATGCCCCAGTCTAAAAGAAACATTCAAATCTGGTTCATTCAGAAACATAAAAACTTGTCTTCTGAATGATAACACGTGCTTCAAGGCCTCATTTTTGCATCCAAGAGAAATCATTTTAACTGGACTAGCAAACTTTCCGTAACTCGCAAGAGCTCGTTCAATTTCACTATTCTTAATGAATGGCGGCACATTTGATATCGTCACTCTAGTAGTAGGTGTAACCAGCGGTGAAACAGTAATATAAGTACCACTTACCACAACGCCGTTGCTTATCAGACGATTAACCAAATTTTCTTCTTTCACGAAAACCACCACCGCCTTATTCATTTGAGAAGCCGAGCAAATATTGTTGTAGCCGATCTGCTCCCCAGCCGCGATCAATACATCCTCCACACTCACGCCAGGTTCCGCCATGCACCTGACGCCATGACGGAGCGAGAGAGACGCTGCACTCCCCTCGGGAAAGGATGCCATCTCAGCTCCGACACACTTTCAAAACAACTCACGAAAACTTTCAGCTCACCTATCCAATATAATTAATATCCTTACTTATCCGTCATAACTCCCAAGTGAAAGAAATAAATGAAAAAAGGAAATAGGAAAAGCCGCTCTCTCACCACGTTCACCCTCACTCACACACACCCAAACGCTCCCCACGTGTACAGAGAGACAAAGAGAGAGAGACAGAGAGAGAGAGAGAGAGAGAGAGAGACAGAGAGAGAGACAGAGAGAGAGAGAGAGACAGAGAGAGAGACAGAGAGA
>JAUZSZ010000095.1:35602824-35612885 GCA_034780575.1 Labeobarbus marequensis | reverse complement strand
TGCATAGTCGATATAAAAAACTGGATGACGAGTAACTTCTTACTGTTAAATTCTGAAAAAACAGAGGTGTTAATTATAGGACCTAAAAACCCCAAATGTAATAACGTAGAACCTATAATTGCTACTTTCAGGGGGGTGTACTTATTTTTGAAACAACATTTTATCACAATATTTTCCTGAATAATTCTGAAATGCTTTTTTTGGTTATATTATAACTCCAAATAACCCTAATATGTCTTCTATGTAAAGAATAACTGATCAGTTCAGAGCGGGATGTACTCATTTATGCTGAGGAAGAACGTGAACCTTACTGAGGTGGCCGAGGACAACCCAAAGATACCCAAGACAAAAGTTGGAAAACACTGTGGTAAAACCAGACATTCTGAGAGCTTGGAGACATATTACAGTAGGTTTGTCTTTGTAGCAGAAATGTAGCCATACCTGTTAATGACAGCTTGGTCTGACTCCAGTCTAAACACACGTGGCTTTGGGTTGCCATCCTGTGCCTTTGGGGTGCCATCCTGTGCCTTTGCGGTTACAGTTCGCACCTCCACGAAACCAAAGCCCAATCTACAGAGGCCATCCACTGCCTCACCGTGCTTGTCAAAGCCTGCTGCTAAGCCAACTGGGTTCTGAAACTTACGGCCCATCACATGCATTTCCTGATGGAAGTAAATGTGGAAACAAATTTTACTTAAGGGAAATAAAAAAAAATTAAAAAAAACACACACTGAAACAATGGCCTCACCAACTAATAGTGGTAAAGCGATACAGGTTTTTCAGTTACCTATGCCAATATCTAGAGTGGCAAATAAAATGCTCATACACTACTGGCCAAGTATGTGGACAACCACTCTGTAATTAAAGGAAAAATATATAATGCTTACTGGCAAATCTTACAAATGTACATTAAAATGTAAAAATGAAAATGTAAAACAACTCTGCTAGATTTATGACGTTAATAACTTCGGAAATGCATCATCAATCTGTGAAAAGGACTCATATAGCTATTTATCACAAATATTTAACACACTGACCAGTGAGGCTGGGTCGTTGTAGTTGCTGTAAGGCACAAGTCCAAGTCCAAGACCAATCACCCGGACAGCCATGACATGAGCTGTCTCTGCTCCCACAAACCTCTGCAGCACAGGCATGAGAGCAATGGCATAGAAAAGCTCATCTCCGGAGGCTGTGAGGTATCCCAGGAATACGGCACTGCCACATCCTATGATCTTTAAGGCATCTTTCGCTTGTTTCTGCAAAGATCAAGAGAGGATACTTAAGCAACAAGAGACCACACTTTTTTTTTCTATCATCTGTCTGCTGAACTCAAAAAGATAGTACCCCATTTTAGAGAAACTACCCCAAGCACACATTATAAACGAACACTAAAGCTCAAAACTGAATATGTAGGCTTATCAAAGATTTAGCCTTTAGTACTGAAATTTTGAAATGTGCATATATTACGAGCCATGTCAGTATCCACAAAAATTTCAGATTTTAAAACAAATAGCCTTACCACTAAAAAGCCTTTATCTTTACAAAACGTACTTGGTCAGCACTATGTATCAGTTTTAGTGTAATACCATAGTACTGAATGTCACCATATTCATATATTGTGATATTTTAATGGTAAATGTCCAAAATACCAAAATAGGTATTATCCTGGTATTTTTTGTTAGTGTAATGCATTTAAAGTTACCACAGCAATCAAATAAACTGAGATTTTCTCACATTACAGAGTGTTTACTGTGATTTTATATTCATACAAACTGGGAAAATCAGAAGCTGATTCAAGACGCAAAACAACAAATAAAAAGTGCCATTTATTTATCTGTAAATGCATGCTCTGCTTGATCTGGCGACACTTTAATAAAACACAAAACTTTATCTAAGAACAGCGTTACATTGCTTTTTCACCTTCAATCGTCCCGCCATGAGTGTTGTCTTGTGTGACACAATCCAAACGTGCAGCACTCCGCTGTTCACTTCCTGAACGAAATCTCGCGAGAATGAAGTAGAGGCGAGCCCCTGCGGGCGAAATTAATTTGAGGTAGGCCCTATTTGTTATATAACACAGCGAAATGTATGATATGAACAGTTCATTGAGTGAAATTATTGTAACTTTCAACAATGTTAATTTTGACAATTATAAGCACAGTTTATGTTGCACTGGATAAAAGAGAGACTTGTAATATTTTAATATAATATTTTATTACTTAATATTTAGTTATAAAATTACATGTATTTTTTAAAATATAAAAACATTTCATGTTTTAGGACCTGAATCTATAGCACTTCCATAACCTTTTTATATGTACCATCTACCATGGTATTACAAGGCCATTCTTTGAAATACCTTGAAGTACCATGTAAATACCATCGTCCATGGTTGTCACTTTGTTCTATACTATGTATCAAAATTCAGTGGAATTACCATCAGCATACCATGGTTTTTACAACGAGTGCTTCTGCTTATTTTTCTATGTTAAGTATTTAGTAATACAGAGAATGACAATGAACTCTTTTCCATCATCACTGCACAAATTCGTGTGACTTAAAATCAAAATGTCTTTATTTCACAAATCTGTGATCATAGATAACAATGTACTGGAGGCTTTTGGAATGGAGAGTCTTGGTTTAAAGTCAGATTTTGCATGTATTTGAGTGCCTGCTCCCATTTCCCTAATGAAGTTAGTTCACATTCACTGTTTTCACAAAGTGAGATTTCACATTTGCCTAAGATGTACGTAGGCTCCCTGTTTTTAGTCCACACAAACTTTCCTAAACTGAAGGTTGCTTTTCAGAAGTTATCAGTCATGGCTTTCTCAAAGCTAGTGCTCGTTAATTGTTGGATTTCAATTTTTTTGATGCCACTTACAACTTGTCAGGATGAATCAGAAGAAAGTGGACTCAAGAAAGATGATTATGGCAGGAGAGTTCTGGAAATTCATGAGGGAATAGCATATGAGTTTGTTCAGGAATCCATGCCGTGGGCTGAAGCCCACGAGAGCTGTGAAAAACAAGGGGGACATCTTCTGAGGGACTTGAATGTTGAGATTAAGGAGCTCATACAAACCCAGTTCACAGAAACTGGACCATGGTGGGTCAGTCGGGAGTTGATGTATAAAAATTCCATCAGCCGTGAGTAAAGTTCACAGTTTTCTGCCTGTAGATTGTCTATACTTCTTTGCTCTTACTATATAACAAGGAAAGTCAAACCTGTGACTAAAATAGAAAGGGCTAATAGACGGTGTAAGTTAAATGTAACAATCTTGTCTCATGAGAACTTTTGATTTAAGTTTTTGGGTTGCAGTTTGGTTTAGGGACCAATTCTCATTATTAACTAGTTACTTATTAGCATATTACTAGCATATTGGCTGTTTATTACTTATAAAGCACTTATTCTGCATGGCCATATTTTACATAACTACTCGATACCTAAACTTAACAGCTACCTTAATAAATATTAATGTGCAGCAAATTATGAGTTTATTGAGGCAAAATTAGTAGTTAAAGGTTAATTAATGGTGAGAACCAAACTAAAGTGTGACCATGTTTGGTATTCCAATGACTTCCTGGAGTCTGTATGAAGGAATTCATTTGATTAGGCAGGGCAAACTGATGTTAGTGCAGTATTTTAGCAGATAGCATGCTGTTCATAACATACAGCTATGCCTAAAAATTAAGGTTCAATTAGTACCAATAAGGCCCGACGCTATATGAAAACAATGTGGTTTTTTGAAGAACTTATTGTGTCATCTCAAAAATATCTTTCATCTCCAAAGAACCATGTAGTAATACAACTCAAGATCTCTATACAAATATTCTTTGCTGATCCTAAGAAGGTGTAAAGAGCCACTAAAGAACCTTATGTTTCCTAGAATGTTTACCTTAAGAGTTTATAGCAAGGAAATAAATTACACTATATCATTCATAGAGGTTTTTTAATGTTTGGGTGTGTTTACAGGATTTGAACCTGTCTCGTATCCTCCTGTTACAAATGATGGCATTGTCAGTAAAGATGACTTATCTTGCACCTACATGGTCAAAGATCCATTTCAGCTGGTGACCACACCCGACTGCAGCATGAGCTTTAGCTCCCTCTGCACACGAGGTACAGAAACAAATCACCTCTCCTCAGCACAAACATAACATAAAACAACACTGTTTGATGATGTGAATCAGAATAACCGGGCAGCACAGAAATGAGACTGCTTGCTACATTTTTTCTTTTAAATATGGAACAGAATGTAATATCGTAGTTATGCCGTTACAGTTTTAAATACACATCTGACATCAAGTGAAGCAAACAAAAGGAGCCGCAGAAGTCTTACTGGCGCATTGACATTACTGGGAGGCAGTATAGGAAATACTGTAGAACTTTTGAAGGTTGGTGAGGTTATTCAGTAAGAGAATATGGTCCTGTGTTTTATTTCCGTAAAGTGGCCTCTTCAGAACTTTTATTAACTTTTATTAAAGCAGACCTCATAAAATAAAGGGTAAAAGGAAAGGTAGAGTTTGGGATAAGGTAGAAATTAGTGATATACAAGATTACTTGGCATCTGTGAGCTTGCTTAAAATGGCTCGTTATATACCATGATGAATGTCTTTCATTTGGTTTATGACTGTAAAGAAGTTAACTACATTATATTTATATAATGGACTGGATCATAATTAAACACAGTGTGAATAATATCATTAAACAACAACAACAACAACAATAATAATAATAATAATAATAATAATAATAAACTGGATGTAGGCCCAAGTTATCCACATATTTACATTATGGTAAATTATAATCTCAAGAACAATTCATGAACTTGTGATCATTTTAACCCTTCTTGTCAATTTTGCAGAATGCCAAAACAATGTTGAAGGAAATGGAGACAACAACAGAAGAACTATCAAAGCAAAATAAGGTGATTCATGCATTATTTTATACAAAATTATCATTATACATATTATTACAAATAAGTGTTTACTTATGTTTTCTGTTGGCCTAGCATATAAGACTTGTAATGGCCTGTAAAACTTTCAATAACATACATTTTTTAAAAATATTTACCAAGCTTTTAATTTTCAATATCCTCATTTGTGCAAACCAGCATGTCTGCCAGGCATTAATACATGTACATACTCAAAAGTAAATGTAGTGACAACCCAGCATTGGCCCAATAGTTAATTTAGCTGGCCTGAAACTCATGGGCAAAAATACCATCCTTATTGTTGATTCCTGCATTACACTGATGATAATATTATCATTGCTTCATAATATTTAAACCATAATATTTCATTTATAATTCCATTTATTTTCAGCATAGTGTATCAATGTAAAGTGTTCTCTATTTCTTCTTTATTGGATAGATCAAATACCTGCAAAACATATATGATCACCTCCAAAAGATTGGTACAACAGACGATCCAGTCCATTTTGATGAAATTATAAACAGCACTGCGGCCATACTTTTGTACTCACAAGAGTGTGAACCTGATAACATGGATGATGTAAGTCAAGTTGTCAAGTTATCAATGGATCAAATGATTTTGAAGCTGATTGTGTTTCTCTAGACAAATGCTTTACATTGTTTTAGCTTTTCAGCAGTTAATATTTCTCTTTTTTTGAAAAGCTTGAGGAACTCATCACTCTTGCCGGCCTCATTTACGGAAAAGCTCTGGCTGTTAACGGTAACATTGTCAAGGAAATTCCAACAGGCACTATTTATGTCACAAGGTCATTATTAGTTGAATGATTACTGGCCTATGTTATCATATGCAATGGCTCGTATTTAATGTATAGCTATGTCTCCATAGCCAAGATTCAAGCACCCTGGGTGGAAAAACCATTGGCTCAACAGATGGATTATTTTGCCAACTTCCATCTCTTACTGCAATGACTGGACAGCTGCCATCTGGGAATGTCAATGTGCAGGTTTGCTAACATCAAAGTCCTGATTTTAAACCCATATTATACATTTACGAAATGTAAGTAATAATATTTTTTTACAGTAGTCGATCTAAAAACTAAATGAATTCCATTTACTTTCTTAATATATTACATATGTCTGGTCTTATTGTGTTTGACTCATCAGTGCACATTATATAGACAAAAAAGTATTTATTCATAATAATTAATCCTGTAACTTGCTTTGCCTCTAAAATGATTTTTTTTTTTTTTTTGCTGACCTGTTCAAGCAGTCTTATTATTTTTAACCTCTACTCTGTCATATATATTCAATTTACAATCATTTCAGACCATTACAATCACTTCACAATCATGATCATGCTTTGAAGCTGATAAAAACTTCATTATTACAGCTCTTCCAATTTAAAGAGAATCCACTGGAAACCAAGTCCAATGAAAGCATCACTGGAACAACTTGCAGCTTTTCTTTGCAGAATGGAAGCTCTCTACTCAAATTCACAAATCTTCCAGAGAACATTGAGGTGAAAACAAATAACAATTCATTTTGTTACACATTAGTTACATATTTGTAAGGCACTAATCTGTGTAAAGCTGCTTTGAAGCAATAAGCAGTGTGATAAGTGCTTTAACATTTTGAATTGAATTAAGTAGCTACTGATGATTCTCTCTGTACAGATATATCTGCCTCGGCCTGAAGCCTCTGAGCCTGAAGTTGTAGATATAACCTGGAAACCAGGGTTTACTGTCACCTCAACATTCAACATCTCAGATGTGAATGTGACTGTGGTTGTAACAGCAATGCCAAATCGAAACGTAACTCTCAGGTTTACTGCGCACCCACCAGAGGAGGCAAATGCCACCTATTTGAATCAAAGCACTAATGTAACCTACAAAGGTAAAGTTTGGAAAATAAATGAATAAAATGAAAAGTTCACATGTATTATTCAAAGACTGTTGCTACGGTTAGTAAGAGATAATGACTAAATCTTCATGAGATTAACCTTTCCCCTGTGTTTTTTGTGCAACAGACAATTATCGCTGGCTGATCACCCCTGAAATGAGAAAGGGAATTGAGGGGGCCTGGAGGGTGGCAGTATCACCAGCTGATTACTCCTCAAGCGAAATGCTGACCTTTAAAATGTCCGTTTTTGTAACCAAGTGCCTGTTTTGGGACACCGACCTTGAAGCCTGGAGTAGAGAGGGGTGCATGGTAAGACTCCATAATAGCTGCTCATTTAATAATGTGCATTTAATATACATTCTTTTCACGATGCTTATGATATCATGTCTATCCAAAGGTTGGTCACAATACATTGCCGAACCTGACTCACTGTTTGTGCAACCACACAACATTCTTTGGGAGCTCTTTCTTCGTGATGCCCAACCAAGTTGATTTGTCCCAGACGGCAGCTTTGTTTGCCACAGTAAATGAGAACTATATAGTGGTGGTTTTACTCAGCTGCTTCTTTGCCCTCTTCCTGGTGGTTGTGATGTGGGCCTGGTATGCAGACCGCAAAGCTCTCAGAACGGTACAGTATACTAACATTTACTCTCCTACTTAACACACTCATGTGGCTTGTTGAGGAGAGACGTGCTATGACCAAACTTACAGTATTTTTGTAAATAAAAAAAAAGAAGAAGAACATGGTAGTTCAGAATACTATTCTTAAGAATGTATCCGGCCCCAGAATATAAAGATATTTCTTTTTTCTAATTGAGCTAACAAGTAAAATCACATTCCCCTTTTATTTAAAACAGCCACTGAAGTGCATTTCCAAGTAAAATATAATGGTCATTTGATCTTGTGAAGAGAAGTCTCTTCAGTCACCACAACACCCTAGTCTTTAACTTTAACCAGTGTGCTTTATTTATGTCATAATCATCTTTGAAGATGAGCTAGAATTAATTTGACTAGATGGTAAGATCAGCTACAGGTAAAAGGTTTCAGGATACTGGTTTCAGTTTAATAGCGCTACACAGAGTTCTAGAGCACTAGGACATTGAGCAATAAATTATTAAATAGGTTGCTTTGAATTGTGCATCAAAGTTACAGATGTCTGTTTACTGTGTCTTGATGTTGTCAGTCAGTTTCAAAAGCCAGGATACAAGACACCACTTTTAAATAAATGTAATTGATTTTTTACTTTCACCAGACTATGATTTTATCTAAATATGTTGAAACTGATTCAGCTGCATCCATTGCCATTGATACAACAAGATCCTTAATACATATGCCTGTAATGTGGTAAAA
Organism: Labeobarbus marequensis; assembly: GCA_034780575.1. Classification (NCBI taxonomy): domain Eukaryota; kingdom Metazoa; phylum Chordata; class Actinopteri; order Cypriniformes; family Cyprinidae; genus Labeobarbus; species Labeobarbus marequensis. Next base: position 35,604,705 of record JAUZSZ010000095.1, on the reverse strand, counting down.
TACCTGTGTCCCCAGCGTAAGATGACTCTGTTGGAAGACAACCATTCATGTGCCTTGTACAACTACCTTGTGAATGTGCAAACAGGCCACAGAAGAGGGGCTGGCACCACGGCGAAGGTGATACACACTGTGTTTATGTGCTTGTTTTCACTTGCCTATGTTTCTCAGCTTCGATATGTTAGAAGGTGCTTAATTCGAGTCTTTTCTTTGTCAGGTTATGGTGACCCTCCAATTCACAGAAGGGCAAAGTGAACCTTACAATCTGTCTGACCCCGAGAAGCCAGTGTTTGAGAGGGGAGGGGTAGATGTGTTTCTTCTCAGTATGCCCTTCTCTCTTGGAGAACTGCAGAGCATTGACATATCGCATGACAACTCAGGTGGAAGCCCTGATTGGTAGGTGTCTGCATGTCCCAGCTTTTGCATACTTTTTCGTATTTTTGCATAGCAAGGGAGAAACAGAGTACACTTTAAAATGAGGCGAGTATTTTGTGTTGTTTACTATTCCTTTTGTATTTCATTTAATCTTAACAATTCAATTCACAAACATATACATAAATAAAACACAATGTAAAATATACATTTAACTAAAAATAAATATCTCCATAATAAATAAACACATTTAAATCTAGAAGAATATGATTTTGCCAAACATGTGTTGGAACTTGAAATCTATTGAAGTTCCAATGATACTCTGAATTAAAGGCCAAACCATCAGAGTTTGTGACATCCTTTATCTGATAATGTAAGACTAGCTATTGATTAAAGAATCTTCTGTTTTCATTAAAGAAGGTCCAAATGCTAATTTCACTTTCAAAATTCATCCTTAATCTATGGCAGAGGTGTCCTGTAGGGCCACAATCTGTCAGTCTTTAGATTCAGTCCTGATCAAACACAACTGGACCATCTAATCAAAGTCTTTAACATTACTAGAAACATCTAAGCAAGTGTGTTTAGGAAGGTTGCATAACACTGTCCCTCCAGAAGCAGAACTGGATGGGTGAAAGAAATATGTCTATGAATGAATTTGCTTGCATACGTCTCACACCAGAAAATGTTCCATCAGGTACTTGGACAGAATCATGGTGCAGAATTTACAGACGCAGGACGTCACACACTTTCTGTGCTCCACCTGGCTGAGAGGTGAAACATGCAAGAGGACCTTCAACTCAGCCAACATGAATGAAATTGCAAGCTTTGGGTAAAAACGTCTCATAGAAACTACATCTTATTATTAAACTTATACCTGCACTAACAGTCAAAAGTTTGGACACACTCATTCAGTATTATATTATTTTCCACATCTCAGATTTGTAGGCATGTCATCAAAATTATGAAATAACATTAATGGAACAAATCAAATGAATCTAATTAAAATGACTTTATTATTTTATTTTAACTTCTTTAAAGTAACCACTCTTTGTCTTATTGCATGGTACACTCTAGACATTAAGTACGGAACATTCTAGACATTAGGTCAAGAATAATAATTGATATGACTGATATTTGGCTTCATTTAGATTTACAACATTCAGAACATTTTGATCTGAAATGTAATTTACTTTTTTTTTATTGAACAGATGTATAAAAAGAATATCAGCACTATATTCAGTACAACATTCTCTATAAGCCTTTAAAACAACAAGAAACAAACAATCTTTAGAAGAACATCTCAGTATTGGTAACACTTTAGTATAGGGACCAGTTCTCACTATTAACTAGTTGCTTATTAGCATGTCTATTATTAAGTAACATACTTATAAAGCACATAATACTGGATGACCATATTCTACATCCCTAGTTCTACCCAATCCCTAAACTTAGCAGCTATCTTACTAACTATGAATAAGCAGCAAATTAGTAGTTTATTGAGGCAAAAGTCAT
>JAUZSZ010000095.1:35513996-35524002 GCA_034780575.1 Labeobarbus marequensis | reverse complement strand
ATAATGCTGAAGGTGAGGTACAATTCATATTTATTCATTAAAGAACATATAAAGTAATTTGAAACTTTCTGTAAGACATCATTTCATAAACGGCCTGTGTGAATCACCACGCGCACTTTCCCACTCAAAATGCGCAAACGGCTTCAAATCACATCACGTCTGCATTATAAGCGAGCTGCACGTTGCATAGTTGACACAGGAATTGTCACTTGCACAATAGAGGCAGTGTAGCATCGTTACTAAAGTTTATAAATGGCTTTTCTTGTTAATTCTTGCCAGTGTTTAACCATTCAGCGCTCGTGCGCTCTCCTGGAGACTGTGCGCTCATGCACACTCGCAGCGCACATACATAATGCCAGGTTCACATTACTCCGTTTGCAGTGCGTATGGTGCGTATTTTTCCACGCTCATCATGTTAATGGATCAGAGCGCACTGCATGCGGTTGTGGTCTGGCAGTGCGTTCCAGGAGCAGTGCGTCTGCAGCAGTGCAGCGAACGTTTCCGCACCGAGTCTATCTTGGGTGTACTGCAAGCACTGAATTAAAAGTGACAGCGCATTGTTTGCAGTAAATATGAACATGGATTGACACGAAAATGTAGTAATTGCACTATAAATGCATATAATTAACATCTACTGTGTTTCAGAGTCATCACATGTGGCTTTTTGGCTAAGTTTAAAGGAAAAAAGCACTTTTAGATAAACAAGGCACTAGCCTAATAGATGGCACTCATGGAGGTATGGAAAGCAAAGTTCTTTATAAACCGCAGGATTGCATGTAATAAAGATTTAAATGCAAAAGAAAATTCAGTAGAGCTGTTTCTGCCAGTCATAAGTTAATTTAGAATGTTTGTGATAACATAAGAAAAGTAGTTTAAATGTTTTGCCACTTGCTTGAGCAACTTAATATATAAATCTACATAAAAGCATTGAATAATGTGTTTCTTATATTTATTGCATTTAAGCATGTCTATAAAGAAAAAAGAATCACAATGAAAAAGCATTTTCAGTAACAGTGTTTGGATTTGAAATCAAAATAATGGATAAATGTTGTGTTTGTGGTAAACAGATGGATCAGTACTGGACTCCTGTGTGAAATCATAGGCTTGTGCTGCGTGTAAGATTTTCTGCAACAATTGCACAATTGTAAAAACAAAAATGCACTGGATGATCAAACATTTAGGTGAGATAAACGTATATTTTTGAAAAATGTCTCGAAAAAGAAAAAAAAAAAGGATTCAGGCACTGAATAAATGTCTAAAAATACTGCTTGGAGTATCACTATAAATAATACTACACAATAAAAAAGAAGGCTTTAAAAAGATCGGTATCGGTGATTGGATCGGCAGATACTAGTTTCTGTGATCGGCCTCAAAAATCCTGATCAGCAGCCCCAGAATCATTCCGATGCCTACTTGATTACCAAGAAATCAATCCCACTCCTAAAAATCAAGATAAAATTCACTTGTACAGGAATGTTCTTGTCATTTACAAACAAGGTGTATGCCTAATTTATGCAAAAGTATGTAAAAATTGTGTGTTTTTTTTAGGCCTGTTGCAATAATTAAATAACCATCTATTCGCGATTATTTGATCTAACCGATTATTGTGCTTTTTATATGGCACAAGGGGAGTCACACACCAAAAGAAACAGAAGAGCACCAGTTTGGTTTTTATGTGAGGGACAGAATGACTATCTTGCAGAGTTCATTGCTCTCTCATTTCTCGTCTCTGTGTTTGTGCCGCGTGAAGTTAAGCGCGCGGTGACTTAGGTTGCTTCAAACACATCATTCTGTGCCCTGCATGTGCATAAGAGCTTTGTGCTGCTCTGTAAGGAGACTATTAGAAGCCTTTCTTTTTCTCACGATTTCTTATTTTCATGAATGTATTTTGTAAGAATACAAATAGTTAACAGAATAAATTTGTTTAAATTGTATTATGTGCACCAAAGATTTTTTTTCAAGATATAGTTTTTGCTGCTAAATTATACAGTCAGCTAGTTTAATTTCATAGTTTATATATATTTTTTTCAAATGCAGTTTTTCTCAGTAGTGAGAAAGTGAGTATTTAGTGGATTGTGTTTAACAAAGGGTTTAAAAAAGAGTGACTATTAGTTCCACAAACACAGTATTGATATTTTTGTTGGATCTGTGTTGGTCGATTCTTAGAATTTGGAGTACTCTATGTAATCTTACACTGCAAAATAATAACTAAAGAAAGATTAAAAGATAACATCATAATTAGTTACTGAACGCTTAAATTAATTACAATTATATAATGAAAGCCATAAAAAAACAGACAATTAATCGTGATAATCGGCATAATTGCCAAAGCCCTAAAACAGACAATTAATCGCAATAACCGTGACTATTTTTAGACAATTAATCGTCTGCCAAATTTCATAATCGTGACAGCCCTACATTCAACGATTTCTATATGTTAGCTGTGATATCTCACAGTTCAACTGGCTTGAGGAAATAGCCAACGAATCTCCAGAAACAAAGTGAGTCCATAAAGTCCGCTCTGAATGCAAATACAGAACATGTATGTACATGAATGCACAGAGCATAATGTGGAATGTGCATATGTGTGCACCCTGCTTCTGAACTTGTGCGTGTTTTGCAAGCGTTACTGCAGGAAAAGAAATGCATGCACATACATACACACTCACTCAGGAGTGGCACCCAGAGAAGAAACACAATAACATCCATTCCAGAAACACGGCTCATTTCCTCTGCTTTCCACCCCAATCAAAACTGCTGCGCATCTGCCATCAGTGTGGGTGCTTGTGTCAGACAAAGCATTTTTTTGGGTTTTTTTTTGCTTGCAGCCAGCTGTAATTCATCACATATGAGGTCTACTTTTAGCACTGTACTCTACTGTAGGCTGGAGCAGACGGCACAAGGCCCAAGCTTACTGACATGTCCCTGCATCCGTTTCCTGCAGCACAACCACACAACAGCAGTGTGTGCAAGTTTGTACATATTACCTGCAGGGGTCTCGCATACTCCTGGACACTAGCAGACTGTGCAAAGACTTTCACTAAGGCAAATCTCCATTTTCTAGACTGTATAGAGTGGAAATTTTGACATGTTCAAACCAGGCACAGCAACAAGCTGCATATCTTACATGTTGATTAGACTTATGCTGGATCTATATACAACTTGGCTCCAAATGACATTTGGTTGTTTAGGTATCAACTGTGAAATGTCTCATATTAGACTTGTAATAATATAGCATAAATTATGAAAGTTGAGATTTGTTATAAAGTATGTATCAGTTTTAGGTTGGAGTTATTACCAGTACTTTAGTACCAAGTTGATACTGCAATGTCAGAGGTTGCAGTATCTGGCGGCTTTCAATTACACAATTGAGATTTACTAATAAATGTGGTATCAACTAAAATTGTGCTATTGCAACAACACAGGTCTTTAATAAGAGCGATCACAGGCTTCACATACAGGTTCAACCAGTTGCATTTTGCACGCTAGCTGATGGGCAGACAGACAGGCCTTGTAAGTGGACGGCTAGCTCTGGGTCATGGGATTAATCTGGGAGGAATGTTGTTTTCTCAGTTTGCTGAGGCTGACCCTGGATCAGCCAACCAGTGCTTAGACAGCTTCCTCCTGCCTGCTGACGGTGCAGTCCTGCTTTTGCTCAGCCGGGAACACAAAGCTCCCTCTAATCTCCTGCTTCCACTGGCCCCTGTCACAAGCACATGTGCATATTACACAGATTTGGATAGGAAAACAATAGCATGACTGTTCTCTCATGGAAAAAAAATGACAAGAAAATGAGTAAATGAATAAAAATAAAAATGTATTTGCTGCATGACACATGCACACTAATGCAGTAGCACCAGATCTACAAGTGTTGCCAGGAAAGACTAAATGCAAAGCAGGTATGCGGTCTGTGTCTATGTTCAAACAACTCCGTATTCTCATGCGTGAGATGGGGCTTTGCTGTGTCATTGTCAGGCCTGCAGGGCTGATTTCTTGACTTTAACTGATTTTTATGTTGAACCACCAATATTGATTCTTAAATTCCAAATACCAGAGTCAATTTTTTAGTCTATGCAGTTTTTAGTTTGAATACAACTTCACTAATCATAATTTATTATGCACATCCCATTCAAGAAATCACAGTTAACTCTGTGCGCTGTTACTTTGACAAAGTCTCAGATTCTAAATTCTGACAAAAAAAAAAAAAACCCTTTTGGTAGACTTTAAGATGCAATACATTTTATTAAAACGTCTCATGCAATCACTCAATCAGTATGTTAACCATGAAAAGATAGTGAAATAGATTGCAATCAATGTCATGTAATATTACTTTTGTCTCAGAAAAGGCATTCAATGAACACAGCGTAATAGTCAGCTAGAAATATTAAGTCTAGAGAAAAGCATATTACTAAATATGGACATTATTACCTATTCATTCTATTATCTATTCATTCTAAATTTTACTTGAAATTTTATTGTAATTATTCATGATTCATGTGATGGTTCCATGTATAGTTTGAGATATTTAATAAACACTGACATGTACTTGATCCACATGAACAGATACAGAATACAATTAAATAAAGATTAGAATTGAACAGAAATTCCAAGTTTGCGAATCAAAATTGTGAAATGTGTCAATACCCAGCCTTACACATTCTAGTTATTTTACGTAAGCACAGGTGATCGCATATGGCCATTAAAGCATATCCAGCCATTTCTTGTTGGCAAAACCTATAAACTGTCAGCATGGTTGGTGTGAGACAGAGAATAAATGATTCTGCACCTGAACTCTCAGCTCAAACAAATATTTCTCCGTCCATCGATCAATAGGACCTCTCCTTTCCTCTCCTCTCCTTTACTGTAGCAATCCTCTCTCTGCGGTCAAACATGGGCCATCACAGTGTGTTGCCACAGGAAGCCTCAGTCCAGTTCTTCCTCATTCCTCATACAATCGCTGCTGCACAGTATGACTATTATGGGCTGCTTTGGTAACAGTGCCTCCTGCTGAGATGAAAGGGCCCACAACCCCCTAGCTCTGCACCATGGTAATATAGGGTGCTGTCATCACGTCCACTGGTATTTAGTGCAGCTGTCTCTCAGTGGAAAAGAACTGTTGCATTGAGTCAATGTGGAAATGACTGTGTGCGTTTATGTACATTACATCAGCTCAGGCCTCTTTCACCACGTCTACAGTGGAGTCGCAACAGCTTGAGGCTGTCCACAAGTCCTCATCTCAGAAATATTCACAAACCACAGAACAATCAGCTGTAAGCAAAAGTACACTGAAAATAAAAGAACTAACAACAAATATAATCATGAAGTTTTGATGCGTAGGACGTGTGCACGTGACGGTTGCATCAGGAACATGGAGATGTGTGGGGTATAACGAGGGCCATGATGGAGGCTTGATGGTTCCCAGGTGTTGCTGAGAGCAGCTTAATGAACGGAGCTCCGAGGCGTGGCACGCTCGCTCTCTGCTGTGGTACTGTAACAGCCTATTTACATTTCATATAAGAGCAGCCGCGGGGGCGAGCCCTGTTTGGTGTACAAATAGAACACTGCAGAGGCCAGCCGGGTCCACTGCCGTTTCCAGGCAACGGCAGGATGGGGTTGGCTGAGCAGCCCCTGACCCACACCAATTCATTTGATTAGAGGCTTTTGTGCCGAGAGGAAAGAAGACAAACAAGTGGAGGAGAGAGGCGGCAGGCCGCGCTTTTCTTCCTGCAGTCACCCTTTATAATTCCACAGTCACGTGAGGAGGCTGTATATGTGTATGCATTCATGCTGCTGTTTTTCCTTAAAAAAAAAATGGAGAGAGATGGCTGTGCTGTAGCGGGTGGAGTGCTGAAGGAATAGCAGTGATACTCTGGGAATGTGTAGTTGTTAATGAGTAGGCCCGAATGGAAGCTGCGCCTGCAGAAATGCAAGGAACGGCTCAGTAGATTTCCACAGAATTCTAAAATCCTCTGCATATTTTTAAATAAAATGTTGCATTTACACAGGTTAATTTGATAATGCTTTCTGTTACCAATAATAGGATCTTTAGCACTGACTTTTACTAGGGCTGGGTAAAAATATTGATTCTCATTTTTACGAAACAATATCGATTATTAAATACACCTTCCATTCAATTACTCACAATAAGCTTTGTGCTTGGTTATTTTTGAAGTTTCAGATTTCAAATTTTTACCATTTTATTACGGTATTCAAACAATAAATGCAGTTTTGGAACTGTTTAATGTGGAGTGACAGATCGCTATAGCGCCTCAGTTCAAGAAAATCAGCAATGTGGGGCTTTAATACTCTGCTTTAATACCAGTTTCAGCATGAAACAAACATGAATAAATTTCTGAAGGGATGTTAAAAGAAAGTACATCTTACTGATTACATGCGATTATATAAGAAGGGATATGGATTTTGGTGCTTTAACCACGCAAAGATGTCAATATAACGGCTTGTAAACAATGTCACGAAACATCACATTTGCCTCCGAAAAAAAAAACATTCGGTGACCACAAACTCGTTAGTCAGCTAGAACTCCACAGAGGAGGATTTTGCTAAAAGACACCAACATAAGAGCAGGAGATAAAGAGCACATTTTTCTTTTTTCTTTTCTTTTTTTAAATAATAAAGCAATACATCACAGCTGTGAACAATTATTTGTTACTTGCTATTACTAGTCAGAAATAGTTGGTATTGGGGTTCTCACGGACATAGACTAAAACCACAAAAATCTTAAATTTTGGTCTTCAACTGCATTCCACAGAATTCCACAGCTTTTCCCCAACAATCAGCATGGAAAATGTGAGAAAAGCACATAGATTCTTGTGTGTGGTAAAATCGAGGCAACTTTGAATCACTGCTCAAGCTTTGCTGCAATGAATGCCGCTCGCTCATTTCTGACAGCGAGGTGAAAGTGTAATCCGTTCTCAAAAACAGTGACTCATCACTCTCCCTCTTTCCGGACATGTTACACTCTAACTAGAGACATGTCTTTATCTCTTTCTCCATCGCTCTACTCCTCCTCTGTTTCACAGGCAGAAATATATCCGACTATCTCACAGACAACCAGAGAAATGGGAAAGATCATAGCGCGCCAGCTGACACGCATACATAAACGATATGCACACAAGTCCTGTTGCCTAGCAACGTATGAACAGGGGCACGTGTTTCTGAGAAAAGCGAGAGAAATGGGGAGGATGGTGCGGTGAGGAGGTGGACTGGAATGCTAATTAACATGCGTGGACATACATACGTGTGGAAAACCATTCTTAACCTTTTCAAGGACGAGCTTCCCAATAAATGAGCCACCTAAAATTCTGCTCACACCTGGTATTTACTACATTAGTCTTGTGATCCGAGATAGAATGCACATTACACCTGGTATTACGTGTCTCAAATGCATCCAGTGAGTACTTGCGTACGTAATTCATTCAGATGGAGGGTCACAGTATGTTTATGACTAGTGTTATGCAGTACTGATGGTACAGTATTGTCATTTTATTCCCAAGCAAAAAAATTTTTTCTTCAAATGGTATTACTGTAAAGAGTATAAATAAAGAAAATATTATTCTTTGTTACTCCCAAAGTTTGATACAATAATACACTTTAAATTAAACATAATGACTCAACCCTTACGTTTTCCTTTCTGGATTCTTATGAATTAGCTCGCTTTGATGTGCTTTTTTGGTAAACAAAAAGTGTTCATATTGTGATTCTCAATGGTTTCATAAGAAATGACTGAGATATTGTGACAACCCTATTGGGGACAATGTCATATTTCAGTGCATTTGTATGCAGGGCTGTAGTGATGTGTTGGTAAATCAAGGAAACATCACAACACAAGAGCTGACTGTTAGAGTAATAACATTCCTCCCCACTGATTTTCAAGGCAAATGCCTGTGGTGGCTTATGTAAGCATCTTGTACATTAGCTAGTGATTTTATATGCCTGCTTGTAGGTTAATCCTACAGTGAATCTACAGCCGCCATGTTGTGGAAAAATCTAGATACCAATCAGGGAGGCCTGCATCTCTGGAAATAAAAAAAGAAAACAAACCTAAACACACACAGTCCAGAGTTACGGTCAGCCAAACCACTTTTCCTTACTTTTTTGCAAAATGTGAATGGTTTTCATCACTTATGCCTGGCTGCAAAACCAAAACAACAAACGGTAAGCGTGTTTACAATGTCTGTCTAAATGCTTTTAAATGAGTGCTGCGTCTGTGAGAGCTCTTATCCAATCAGAGAAGCTCACAAATTGATGGATGTGTCGTAGCTGGGATTTCCCAGCTAATTTGCTAATCAAACAATGAGCGAAATCTTGCCACAGCAGTGCTGGAAGGGCCACAGCAGTGATCAGCAAATGTAAAATCTTCATAATGAAAATGTGCAGACTCTTACTTTCCTCCAGTGAGAGCGCAGATGGAGGGATAACAGAGGAAGAGGATGGAGCACAATGCATATTCTGGATCCTCATATTGACAAGAAGGCTGCAGTAGGATTAGTCGTGAGAGAAGATTCGCACTAGCCCTCATGCGCACATAAAGAGACCTGTACAAGACCGGCAAGCCAGCTACACACTGCTCAAGTTAATGAAGCCATTTGTCACTTTCCTTCCTGCTAGCATATACTCAGGGTCTAAAATTAACTTTTTGCCACACCTGCCAATGTTGAGGGAACTGAGAAAATGTATTGTCCGTTAAGGTTGACACAATACCAAAGTTTCAATCAATACCAATACCAGTAAAGTTTACAATTCTCTAAACAATGTTCAATTTTTAAGCAAAAAATAATATTATTGAACAAACTAAATGTAAAAATGTGTTGTTCATTTAGTAAATTATATGTATGGGGGAAATACGAAATACGGGGGGTATAGAACAGGTATAGAATCAGTGAACTTTCTCTAAACCCTGCAGACTTTTCTACATCTGAAAAAAAAAACATTCACGCTGTCAAAGGTGACACACTGCAGGCAAATCTAAGCTGTGAATGTTTTCAGCACATAGGAACATTTAAGTGTTAGAACACAGCGGTCGGCAGTTGAGAAATCACGTGCCGTTACCACGCACAACATACTTAGTTACTGGCACGGCATGCTATTTCAGTAAGACACTTTTGTGTGCTTAAGAGCACCACACTACAGCGGCAAAACAAATGCAAGCCCTGCCAGAGCAGCCATGCAGCGCCACAGCCCCTGCCAAGCCAAATCATGTCACAGTAGCTCTCAGGAGAACGTGAAGGTGGGCGGAGGGATGCAGCATGCTTCCTCACCTTTCATTCAGAGTACAGCACCTAAGAGTCTACAAAATCAGTCTACAGATCCAAATATTTATTTTGTTGCAAAAAACCATTAATTTCAACAGAACAAATAACTATGGCCTATGCACAGCACACAAATCAGCTAATATGAAATACTTTGTAATATGAAGCCTTGCTGTTGTTCTAAACCGGGAAGCCCAAAGCAAACTTCCCAGAGGGACTCAATAACACTTACATTTTTTTCAAATAAGACAAAACAACGCAGAATCAAGAAGTTTCTTATATTTAATTCACTTACTCAGCAACCAGATATATGAGTTGTCTAGGTGTGATTTCTAGATCTGGAACTAAACTTTTAATTTTATGGTCACTTTATAATGTACATACATTTTTATAGCTATGCCAAGCTTTAAAATATTTTAATGGGTAGAGATTATCTGAGTATTCCTAAAAATCCTTGTCCTTGATCCTTCAGTAAATTGTGAAAAACTAGAAAAGTCACAGGGTCTTAATTTTTGTTGTGGACAGTAGGTGCCTAGTAGTCAAATAGATTGAGAACCACTGCCTAAGTGCTAGTTTCTCATTTATTGCTGAAATACCCTTTTTTTAATTTTATTTTTTGGCTATGGCTGTTCACATTTTTAAAATGTGACCAATATCAACTTTGAGTGTGAACTGGTCACGGTCCTGAACTGACCCGTATGTGCAAAAGAACAATAACAAAGATAGTATGCAACATG
>JAUZSZ010000095.1:35466627-35481096 GCA_034780575.1 Labeobarbus marequensis | reverse complement strand
TTGTGCTGTGACTCTTATAATATGTGAAGAAAATTTAACAGACCGCTACAGTTTCCCATTGACACCTGGGGGTCAGTGGAGATACTCCAGGGGGTCCATGGAGATGATATATATATATAATAAAAAAGAATGTAAATTTTCAAGACAGTTCTCACTATTAAATAGTTTTTGAAATAATCATTTGTTAAGCTAAAATAATGTCACACTGGTGATCTTAATTTTTTGTTATACTTTCAAATGGTCATGCAGATAAAATGTTCTTGGTGAAAAAATACAATATAAGTCTTGACAGCCTGTATTAAACACATTTGACATACATGTTCAACATCATTGCAACTTGTATGTGTAAGGTATTGCTCTAAATAAATTCAAAAGTATATGAAGTCTTCTATGAAGTCTTTTTGGTCTATGTTTTTATATTTTTAGGTGGTGTAACTGTTTGGAGATTGTAAAAAAAAAAGTTGTTGGTATTTGGCACAATTTATTATTTCTTTATGAAAAAAAAAACAGTGAAACTATTATGTTTTATAATATTACTAATACAACAAATAATGAATAATAAAAACATCCGCCAAATCAAAGTCAGTAGCACAAGCCATGATTTTTTTTTGTCATGTGACAAAAAAAGGACCCCTTCAGACCCTCAGGACTATGTTTCAAGGTTATTTATTTATTAATTATTATCATTATTTACCTTTCAAAGAAAAGGCATGTCTTAGATAGTTCAAATGGAAAAACATAAAAAAAATGTCTTCTTGTACGTGACTAAAATTTAATAATAAATATCAAAATGAATACTTTATTTTTGAAATATTTTGACAATTCAAATAAACTCTAAAATTTTTAGGAATTTGTAAAAATAATTATAAAATTATTATTTTTTTAATAAAACCTACATGAATACAAATATTACATTCCTACAGGTTAAACAAAAAGTCTTAAATATTAATTTGTTAAATAACCTGTCTGTATATGTTTAATTATAACCACGAGCAGCTCTTGAAGCAACTTTGACGCACGAACTATTAATCATCACTGAGCAGAGACACCGTCCCTGATGATCTGCTACAGAGAAGGAGGAAACTCACTCAGTTATTGCGCTTTTGTTCATGACCTTCGGCCTACATTCAGCTGCCGAACACTTGTGCTCTTCAACCCACGCTGAGGAGACGCCGGGTGCAAAGTGAAGTATTTCTAAAAACAAAAGCCAGATAGAAAACGGTTCAACTACGCAGTTAATCTCAGCGCTCAATTGAACCTCTTCAATAAATTAGAAAGCAGTGGAAACAAAGTAGACCGATAACAAAAGCTGTGTTACCTGATGGAGGCGACTGGTCAAAAGTTCAGGAAGTCTACCGCGTTTACCTTGGCCATGAATTTACGCTTAATTCAGAATGATTCGGTCGTTATAATACAGTCGCTGAAGCCCACCCCTCTCACACTCTCCTCCTCTCGTAAAGGGAAACGAGTCCATACAGCACCGAGAGTGTAGAATCACATGTGTGTGTTTGTATTTGGCCGTGTGAGTGTGTGTCTTAAGGCGGGGCTTATAGCTCAGAAGCTTGTATAGCTATAAATGACTGCATGTTTCTAAATACGTTCATCTTGTCATTTTTATTGCCAAACTGCGAAATATCTGTTACTTACATTAAATCATAAGGGGTAACCCTCACTTAACACGAATAAACAACTCTGTTTTATAATCTGTTGTCATTTTTATTAATACAGATAAGCATCCAGCAATAATTAAAAAAACTCAAGGCAGCATTTTTCAGTTTTCGGATGCAGCGCTGGTTATGCACTAGGAAAGGTAGCAGGGAAATAATGCCTACTATAATCAATCATACACATCGAGCACGATGTGTTATATATTTTTTGTATATTATTTCTTCCGCAAATGAAAATAGTTGCAAAAGAAGTAAAGCATCAAACTTTTGGTCACCAAGCAACGCAGACCTTCATCTGGTCTGGAACGCTGTGTGTGAATGGAACGGAGCGATTGATTTCCCCTCCAACGTTCTGAAATCCGTCGGCTGGAGCTCCACTCCGGGTTTTCTATTTTGCATTTACAGCAAGAACCTGTTTCTACAGAGGTCGTGTTTAGTTAGTAAACCTGGGCTGCATCCGAAAACTTTGGCAGCTGATTTGCAGCCTCACTGCCTTATGAGGCAATGACTTTGCAGGCAGCGTTTTTGCTCGAAGGCACGCCACGAAACTGATTTCGGACAGGCTTCTGAGGCAGCATAATGGTTTAACGATCTACAACAAAATAGAATGAGTTTTGGTGATAACTAAACAAATATTTAATTACAATAATACTAATTTCTCGCTAGAAATAACATCAAAAGTGCAAAAAGTTCATCAGAAATATACATTTACACACAAAGACTCCATCTTTATTTTTTAGCTCAACCGGCACGGAATGGAATGCACAGGATTGTGGGATATCAAAGGCAGCGAAGGATACATCTATGATACATCTATCTTGGATTTACCCTTTGCCTTCCTTTTGGACTCTGTTTGCCCCTGTCTGGACCATTGCTCGTGTACCTGGATTACCCCTCTTATCAAGCCCTCTGGATATTGTTTGCCGATCGAAGACCACGCCCGTTTACATGACTATTCATCTGTCTTGCCCTCAATATAACTGTTTGCCATTTGTTCGACCCTGCCTGTGTTTTTGACCATGCCTATTAATAAAATATTGCACATGGATCCGCACGTCTCACATCTCGTTGGCTCCGTTACAGCTTTCATTGATTCAGCATGACTAATAAACACAAGACTGCAACAATATATGGTTTATCTGAGTTCTTCTTATAATTTTCTTTATAATACAGTGTATAATAATGCAATTATTTTCTTTATCACCGCTTAGAATAAAATATGTTGCGTGCCTTATTCTACGTAAGAAGCCCCATCGTCTCAGAAGGATTTATTTCAAACACTCGACTGATGTTATGAAGTGAGTTTGGAGTAAAAACATGTTATTAAACGTGGTATTTTCACATGCTTTCAGAAGGAGCAGTATTTACTACACAGAGCCGTAGTTCACTGACAAGCTACGCAAACAACTTTATTATCACAGCATGATTTCATAATATCGATGTATAATATCGATGATATCGTCTGCAATTTTTTTTTTTTCTTTTTCGTATCTTGTCAGTGAACTACGGCTCTGTGCATTAAATGCTGCTCCATCTGAAAGCAGGTGATAGAGATTTACTACTGATTACAGAACCAGTTTTACTGACGAGATGCACACGACTATCGCATGTGATTTATCACCCAGCCCTAGCACCTTTAAAGGCTGAACAATTCTGAATGGACTTGACATGTAGCATGTCAATTCTATGTGGTATTTATGACTCTCTCCTTATCTCTCTTTGTGTGTGTGTGTGTGTGTGAGAAACACACAGCGCTGGTGAATCGGGCACCTACACACTAAAGTTTTTAGTGCATCAAATACACCGCACATCCACTGAGATTACTAGGAATGTGAAACTCTATAATGTTTTGTGTTCACTGTAGGTGAGTTAAAATTTAGCTGTAGTAAACTAATTCTTAAGGTCCTTGCACACTGAGTCTGATGCCTATTAATTAATCTGTTGCAAAAAAAAAAAAAAAAAATTGCAAAACAATACAAAATGGAGTCTTCAAGCAGTGAGGATGGTTGTTGTCCTCTCTTCAAAAGAAAGGAAATATTGAGTCCATCCAATCCTGAGACTGCTTTAGAGAGGAAGGAGAGTTCCACCTCCTTATCAAGGAGCTGTGGGATTATCCCGAGCGATTCAAAGTTTACTTCAGAATGTCAGTCGTTCCACAATCATCTGCCACAATCTGTCTTTATATTCTGTCTCTTTGTATTCCTCACTTTGTTTTTAAATAAATAAGTCAAATTAAATGAATAAAAATCAAAATGTTGCCACTCTTCAGTGTGCCTGTAAGTACACACATAATCTCAACATCACATCTCCACAGTACCAACCAGTTAATTCAGTGAGATTTAGGTGAGATGCTCAGTAATAAAGTATATTTGGTTGCACTTTATTTTACAGTACATGAACTTACATGTACTTACAGTGTACCTACCTAAGAATGTTCTGGTAATATAAGGTAACTACATGGGGTAGGTTTAGGGATAGGTCCAGGGTTAGTACCTAGTTATTACCTAGTTATTGTAATTACTATAATAAGTACATAGCATGTACATGAGGAACAGGACTGTAAAATAAAATGCTAATGTATATTTTATTGGTTCTTATGACAAGAAATGACTGGTCTGTAGAATGACATTCAAGAAATCATTGGAATACTTACAGGTACAGTTGTTTCTTTGCTGACGTACTTCCCAACCTGTGTTTTTCCATTAATAAAAATACCATCAGGAGGCTCCAGTGCCAAGGTTTCGATTTCCAAATCATCAACATACAGCGTGACGTCTTCTTCTGTCACTAGAAGACGCAGCTGATGCCATTTTTCATCAAATAGTTTCTGTAAAATACATAAAGCAGAATGCAGATGATGATTTACACCATTTACAATTTTTGCATTACCACATTTAGTTTATATACCATAAATGTGACTTTATGAGGAAGATGAGAACATTCCAGTAAACTCATTCTGAAAAAAAAAAGTGAATTCATGTTTTCCATTTTTCATTAAATAATAAAACCTAGCTCTATGTGTCACTCAACTTAAGAGTTCTCATTTATTTACTAAAGGATTTCTATATAAAGTGTGAATCTGTGTTAAATAGAAAATACCAAGTTTATGATGTGTAAAGTTCTACTGAGTATTTCTTTGTCCAAATTCCACCAACATTTTTATCCAAATGGTGACTCGTAAGCCTGGTATGTACTCTGTGTGTACTCCAATATACTTGGCTGCCATGGGCCTGGAGTCCACTGTTACCACCATCCAGATGTTCTGTATGAAATTTGTGACATTGTTGTATCCTTGCTGAAACCAGTTCAGGCACACATGAATTTCCAGATTGGATTGGTGCTGATATACAGGTGCATCTCAATAAATTAGAATGTCATGGAAAAGTTCATTTATTTCAGAAATTCAACACAAATTGTGAAACTCGTGTATTAAATAAATTCAGTGCACACAGACTGAAGTAGTTTAAGTATTTGGTTCTTTTAATTGTGATGATTTAAGCTCACATTTAACATATCCCCCTGCAGCCCAAGACTGGTTGCCGATTGAAGCTAAGCAGCGTTGAGCCTGGCCAGTACCTGGATGGGAGACCTCCTGGGAAAACTAGGTAGCTGTTGGAGAGGTGCTAGTGAGGCCAGCAGGGGGTGCTCACCCCGTGGTCTGTGTGGGTCCTAATTCCCCAGTATAGTGACGGGGACACTATACTGTAAAAAGCACCATCTTTCGGGTGAGACATTAAACCGAGGTCCTGACTCTCTGTGGTCACTAAAAATCCCATGGTACTCCTCGTAAAGTGTAGGGGTGTAACCCCGGTGTCCTGTGGAAGTGGATGTTGCACACTGGTGGTGGTTGAGGAGAGACCCCCCACATGACTGTAAAGCGCTTTGGGTGTACGGCAATACACAAAGCACTATATAAACGTATCATCATTCATTCATAATCAGTACCTGAGATTATCACGGTCATTAGTTTGTATGTTACTGCTCCAGCCACGACGTCGCGGAAATAGAAACCATTTTTAAATTAGAAATTTTGCGTGTCGCCGTTGCGGCTAGTTGGGACAAAAACTGCGATTAACATGGAAAAGATACCGGATCGTGGATCGTGATTAAAATGCAGTGGTTGCCTCTAATTTCAAATGGCTACAGATATTTTTGTTTAAGGCCAGTTTGTTTATTATAAAGCAAAAAGCCAATAAATAAATTTGCTTAAAAAATAAAAATCAGTATCAGAATCAGCCAATTTGCTATTTTTAAAAAAAACAAAAAAGAAAGAAAAAAGAAAGAAAATCTGATTCTGAATCCGCTTGATCGGTGCATCACTAATTAAAATACTAAATAAAAAGCCTCAAATTGGAAGTACATTCTGGGATGTCTTTTTCTATCAATTTTCTATCAATAGGTAGATCTTGTCTTTCATAAAGTCTGAGGTCAGGGATCTTGGGCTTAAAAGGTTGGTGACCACTGAAGTAGAGAATGGTGAAGTTGTAGGGGAGAACTCTCCAATGAGTGATCATGAGTGCATGAAAGCTGAACTAGATAGGGCAGGACAGACCTCACACCTGCTCCAGCAACAGCTGCTCTCCATGTCTCTGACACTCCCTGTCCTTTGCTCTCGGCTCCACTCCCCTCAGCATTGCCCAACACCTGCAACCACCCACCACCTTGTCGCCTGCCTGCTGTTTCCTTCTGCATAGGTGCCAGGGCACTGTGCACACACTTATGGCGCTTTTCCACTGCATGGCACGACACGGTACGGATCAGTATGGTTCACTTTTTGGAGGGTTTTCCACTGGGTACAGTACCTGGTACTTTTTTTAGTACCACCTCAGCCGAGGTTCCAAGTGAGCCGTACCGTTACCAAAACATGACGTGTAAACTCTGCTGATCACTGATTGGCCGGAGAGAATTGTCACTGCCTGCGTCACTGAACTTGCGGCACGAGACACAACAGACCCGCTAGATTTAAATCAGCACAGCCAGCGAAGGATCAAACACAACTGTTTTGAGTGAGCGCATCTTTTTTAAACAACCATAAAATGGCTGTTTCGTGTCTGTTGAGGAAGTACAGACGATTCTCTCGTTGACAGCCGAGGAGCGGATCCAGCGAGAGCTTGATGGAGCGACGCGGAAATAAAAGGTTTTTCAGGAGTCACGGCAGTAGAGGCGGCGCAACTATAACGACACGTGAATAATCCCGAGAACTCTAAAGCGGTACTAAACTGCAGTGGAAACGCAAACCGACCCAAACCGATCCGTGCCGTGCAGTACTGAGCCATGCTGAGCAGAGTTGTACCACGCAGTGGAAAACACCATTACAAACCCAGCAAACCACACAATTTGGCAAGCCCAAATGTCTAAGAAAATGGCTCAACCATAAGAGTGGTCCATACGACTTGAGTGCTATAGTCGATAGCATACGATGAAAAGACAGAACTTTAAGTTGTTATTTGATGATACTCTTTGCTGAAGTTTGATTAGAGAGAAGACGGAAAGGAAAGATTGTCACTAAATAAATGTGTTTTCTAAAACTCCACTAGACCCACAAAACTGAGTTGAGAGTACTACTATCAGAGTAGCCAGAATGTTTAGTGATGAAGACACAAAGCAAGGGGAGAGTTGAATTTTGTGAATGACAGGCATTCAAACTGTTAACAGCTTTGTGTGGGGTCATATTCTGAGCATACCTAGTAATCTGCCTAGGCACGAGCTGTCAGGTCAAAGTGATTCCAAGGATGTATAGGTGTGAGCACAGTAAGCTTTAGACCCGGCCCTCGGCGCTGGATTACAGCACACGTGTGCTCTCGTCCTTGACCTAGAGGAAGCCATGGGGCCTGTTATTGCATCAGTCTGAAGTCAACAACATTTTTGCCAGCTCTCCTTAATCCTCACACATTGTTCAGAAAAGGCAGTGACATCCTCTTAAATGCATGCAAAACACTTAACATTACAGTATACAGCAAAGAAAAGTAGCACTATGTAAAATCCTTCCCAAAACACACCTAGATTCTCAGCCTGTCCCAACATGCAAGGTTGCAATCCTGCAATGGTTAGGAAACTGGTACTCTGAGAACAGGTGTTGATTCATGTTTGGCATATATTATTGATGCTGCTGCAACTCCGGGAGAGTCTTGGATGATGTGTGATAATTAGCAAAGTCTACTTCTTTCGCATTGACTTATGACCATCACAAAAAAAAAATAATAATAAAAAAATAAGTAAATAAACAATTACAAAATCCACTTAATTTAGACTGCAGCTTTTGTCTGTTTCGCCATAGCATCAGTATTGATTTGAGCTGACTAGACATCTTTTAACCTCTGTGGTTTTGCCGCCTCCTGTGTCCGCACATTCTAAATTCCAGCCTGGAGATTCAAGCAGCTCTCCACCTCTCTGCCAGACCATGACATCACTCCTCCAAAGCTGCTCTATATTTAGCTGCTCACCCCCCGTTGAGCCTCACAACTCTAGCCCTGGCTCCCTCCTCCCACTCCTTACATTCTCTTTCCCTCAGATGGCTAATCCCTCGCCAAAAGATGAAGGGGAGGGGAAAAGATTCAGTGAGCTGAAAGAGGAGAAATGGGGGAGGAAGCAGAGAAGAATATAGTGGGGAGGTGATTGAGATGGCATGAGCTATGGCACCATAAATAAAAGGCAACCTCCATAAAGCGGCTAGCCTCTGCAATGCTCCCAACCTCCCTTCTGTGCTCTCACGCAATTTCATCAGTCTGCCTAGTCACATGAACGCAGCTCGGCATGGATGACGGCTCTGCATCGCAACGCTTTGCCTACTCTACCAAAGAACAAAGCATTAAAAAGAGAAGAGGAGAGGAAAGCGCAATTTTAAAACTGGCATTTAAAAATCCTTCTGGCACAGAATAACATCCTGGCCCATGCAGCAATTTATTCACAATCACCTTGC
The DNA here is from genome assembly GCA_034780575.1 of Labeobarbus marequensis. NCBI lineage: Eukaryota > Metazoa > Chordata > Actinopteri > Cypriniformes > Cyprinidae > Labeobarbus > Labeobarbus marequensis. The sequence goes on along the minus strand of JAUZSZ010000095.1, from coordinate 35,472,510 downwards.
TGCTGAAGTCAAAGTGTGGTGTGTGGAGGAGGCGGCACCAGAGACTGTTAGGCCGAAATTGCCATGCTCAGCATCTGCGCACAAACAGGCTTTTTACAGCCATTCCTTCCTGTCCCTGCCAGACAGAACAAGGCACTGCAGGTCTAAGCAAAACATCTGGTGAAAGGTTTAGAAATGGTCGTTCTTCAAACTCTTGGAAAACCAGAGTTGGAGACACAAGCCCTGGACAAGAAATCTCCAGTCTCACTAGCAGCATTCAGTGTTGTGTCCTAGAAGTCTAGAGCACTGGCCAAATGAAACTTGTGAAGCACTAGGCATACACTTATCAGCTGGTGATGGAAAGTCTGAAAGCCATGCCAGAGAAAAGTGTGATGGGGAAGGGTGGAATGGTCTATTTTATAATGTAACATTGTTTTAGCCACAGGCAGAGTTGTAGTTTTTGGGTTCAAACAGAAATGTCACAGGTTGACTATAGCGTCACCATTTCCTGACCATTTTTTAAGTCTACTACTAATCTACTATAATAACACATTAATATGGGGTTTTTCATTATTCTGTGCAGGTTTTGCGTGGAAGGCACAAAACCAACTGAACAGCACTGCTTTGTTTGTCCAGTAGTTCTCTGAGGTCCCATGACGTGGTGTAATCTGCAAGGCCTGAAGTGATTTGCCTTTGCCATGGCTTTTGCAGAGATTGAAAAAGAGCATTAATAAATTAATAAATTGGAGACATACTGTGTTGACAGAACCCAGCGGTCTGCGCATTCTCTCAGTCTTTCATAGAATACAATCAAACTAATTCTAACCAACTCCTGTGCAAATCCATACTATTCCCTCTGTATTTCCATTTAGTCACAAGCTCAGAAGTGTTAGGTCGCTATATTAGGTGTGTTTGTCTCAGTAGGGGCAGGTGAACTGAACAGTATATCGGGCTCATCTCATTCCCAGTCACGTAATGTTCTGATGCTTACTTCTCTGCCCCCCATGCAAACTGTGAAGTCCAACGGGCTGTTGTCAAGGCAACTGCAAGTGGCCAGCTCCATCGCATACAAATGTACAAAACCCTTCATATTTTCAAAATAGATACTAGGAATGATTTCAAGTGTTCAACAGTAAACAAGAGTGTTGTTTCATCAAAGATTGGACATGCAAAATGCATAGCAGAATACCATATTGCATATTTTGCTACATAATTGCATATAACAGATATAAGTAACAGTGTATAGATCATTTTTATTTTAGGGTAATCTATGCTGTCCCATCACTTAGGATACTTAATTTTGCAAAGATTGCAAAATTACCAGCACACTGCCACTGCCTAAAACAGGTATCAATCTTACAAAATTTAAGCAAAATAAATTAGGCAAGCTGTGAATAGCCTCGTTCTTATCAAGGGAGCACAAAAGCCAATCACTGTAAACACAGAGATGCATTAGGAGCACAATACATCTGCTGAAAGCAGCAGTCACAGTTAAAATAGCCACACAGTAACCATGACAAAATGTAGAAGCAGCAGCTGGCAAACTCAAGACCATGCTAACCAAGAATGAGGTTTGTTTACTTCACAACTGAGCCCTTTAAATATATTTTAGCAAAAAATACTGAGCCAAAAGCAACAGCATGCTGCCAAGGATTAGAAGAGGAGAAGCTAGTTTAGGAAAGAGAACAAACTCTGAGTGGAAAAGATCATCTATGTAAGAGATAATCAAGCGTACGTCTTTGTATATAGAAATAGCTTGAACATGCTGACCTGCTTATAGCACATCAAATCAAAACAACATGTCAAGATGAAGAAAAAAATAAATTAAAAAAATGAACTCAACTTACCGAACTCACACTAAACAGGCATCAGTCAAACTTGACTACTGGCATAAAGTCCGGTCAATTTTGCAGTTTACTTTGCTCAAACAGATAGAAAGAAACTGTCTAAAAGTCCCAAACACACAGTTTGGTTTGTTTTATGTGCCCTTGTGATGTGGGTTAACAAATAGTTGATGCTGCAGTAAAAGACTGTGTCAGTTTGAGAACAGCATTACAGAAAGTTTTTTACAGAAATAACAGATTTAGAAGGTTGCACAGATATTAAAGATCAAAGATTTGATGCTGACTTTGCAGAGTGCTGGTGATCACTAGGGATGCACCGGAATGAGTGCTGTCACCAATACAGACCTTTTTACATGACTGTGGATTGGACAGAAGGGACAAAACCAAAAGCTCATTGCTCATTGAAAGATTAATAATATTTAGTGCACTTAATTTTTCTGTTGTATTTATCACATCAGTTTTCATATTAAATTCTGCACAAAAAACAGTTTGTAATTTGTTTTTTGTTTTTTTTTCATTTCAGTATGACATTTCAGTATTTGGGTATTGGAATCAGATTGATAAATAAAAAAACTGTGGTATAAGGGTATCCCTAGTGATCATAGTGCATAGCTAATGTGGAATTTTTCCAACTTCATTATAAAACATTGCACTGCTGGTGAAATATGTCAGCAAAGCTTTCTCTGTTATAACAGACCTGGACAAGAGCATTTGAATTTGTTTTTATACCTCCAAAAGAGACCTGAACTCCATTTACTACTGTCCTCGCTACATCATACACCCTCTCCTTTCCATAGTGCCCTCTCATCCTAATACTATTATTGATCTTCTAGCCATTCACATCACATCCTGCCTGTATAATATTCAACTCTCCCGTCTCAATTCCCCAGGCTGCTCCTCCAGAAGAGCAGGCAGCATTTTTAACCCATCAGACATGGCACGATGATGGAAAATGATCTGATGGATGCGTGCTGAAGGCCCGGTGCGGTTTAGAGGACAGTAGAAGGCAGGGGCTGCGTGTTGGTGTGGGCAGGGTCAGCTCTCTCAACATGCAGCACGCATTTCCAGCTGAGTGGAAATATTCATGATGCTAGCTCATGTCTTTCAATCGACAGGCACTTTCAGCCTGATCAGCACTGTGTGGCTCTGAGAGCACAAGCAGCTCTGGCAAAGGCAGAGACGTCCAGATTAGACTGGCATTTCACTTTAGCTGATATAGTCATAAGAGCAGCAAGGGGATGACAGGGAAAGAAAGACTGAAAGAAAGAGAGAGCAAAAGAGGAACATCAGCTTCAGGGAAGGAAGTACAAGGAGAATATACAATGAAGGATAAGAGAAAATTGATGGATAAAAGAGTGAGGGACAGAGAGAGCTAAAGCAGAGGAACAAGAGGGTGAAATGTTACAAGTAATGCATCTGTGCTTTCTCAGCACTTTTACTGCACACCCTCAATTAGCAATCCTAATGGCCTTAATATATATGATTAACTCATTGGCAATGTCTCCACTGGCATGGCCACTTCTAAAGTACTTGTCCTTTTGTATTTTGTGAATTTAGTAAGTGGCTACGTACTAAGCAGGAAAATGTGCAGTCAGCAGGTCATTATCACAAAATAAAGCCCTTTAGGGTGATACAAGACTGTTCCAATTCAAAATAGAATGCAGTTCACCCTGTAGGGGTTAATTTTGCTATAATGACCAGCTGACTGCACATTATGCTTACATTTAGTGCAAGGCAAAGTGAAATTTGTCTTTAAATTTTAAATCCAACTTTAAAACAGAAACAGGCTTGTGGGAAATTTCATTGCAGTCTTAAGGACTGTTCACATCTAGGAACATAACTATATTGATAAGTGTACACAACCACCATAACAATAACAACACAGAAAAGCATCATTGGAATGACTGATTTGAGGGGGCAGACTGCAGCACATGCTTCTAATAAACAGAACATTATCGTGTGTTGGTGTAAACATTAATATAGTCATCATTCTCAGTGTGAACTGGCCTTTACTGTGATTAGCTCACTTGGCTTTTAGTGCCATGGAAGTCCATGGAGGTTAAGTGACTTATGAAAATTGACAGCTATGACTGTATCCTCATCTACCTGGAAAACAGGATGACAGTTCACAGACATGCTGAAATGGGAGAAGTCTCAAATTAGTCATGGTTTTAATGCATGGGCTTTAACATGCTTTCATATTCATTGGATTTGCATTTTTAAATCCCACCCTCCAACCAAATCCCACTCAAGACCTTATTCCCACTGGCCAGAGACAGGAAAAGACAGAATGGAAGGCGAGAGAGAGAGAGAAAGAGTCAGTGGGGGTGAGAGAGAGAAAACCCAGTAATAAATCTGGCTGATGCAATCTAATGGAACAATATATTAGGACGGGCTCAGTGCTCAGTAAATAATGGAGTTCCTACAGTAAGAGAGATAATGCGCCCACCCTGGGGACAGAGAGAGAGAGACTGAGATGGAAAGGGAGAGACAAACAGAAAGAAACACTATTAGGGATGATCACTGCCCTGCCATTGCATTGGCGATGGAGCCAACGTCACTCTGGCCACACAGGTGACACAGGCCTAAGAGATGAGACTGGATTTCAACAGTGTGAGAGGTCAGTTAAAACTCAGGCAAAGAGAAACAATGTACTGTATTATGAAAAGGAGAACTTTTGCACTAACAAGCATAATCAAATTTCAATGCACAAAAACAGCTAGACATACATACATACATACATGTAGGTTGTCCTTGAATTATTATGAACATTTACCGAGCGGTTTAAAAACATTTAAAACTACCAAGGCATACAGCTATGCAGTAGGGATGTGCGGTATATATATTATATTTCAAATGGTACGATATCATAATTTTGCTCAATTCGGTATTTCATGCGCTGCAGTTGCGAAATGCACCTGTAGGTGGCAGTGCTTCCCAAATTGCTGTGCAACCGGTAAATGTGACAACAGAACAACGCGATGGATCAAACAGATGAAACTATCAACGCACCCGTGACCCGAAATTATAATAAATAAAGAGAACAGTAGAAGTGAAATGTGGCATTACTTTGGATACAAAACAGATGACAAAGGTGAACGAACTAACTGCACCTGTATTGATATATCGGCCTAAATCATGTTGCCACAGAAACACATAAATCTTTTCAAGCATTAGTCTCTTGCTCATCCTGATCTTTTCGAAGAATTAAGAGATCGACGGGTTTGTGCATCATTCATAAATTCAGATTTAATTTGAACTTTTATTTACAGCTGATCAGCGCACATTCAGATGTAATACAGTGAGCTCAAACGTGCGTGTGTGACACGCTAGAACCAATGAAGGTTTGGTCATGTAATATATACACTTGCATTTCATACAATCGATTATTAATTGGATTTGAATTGAGCAAGAGTTTTGCTATATTCATTTTGGTATCAATGATATGAAGGGAATGTTTCTGACTGCCGACCGCTTATGAAGCAGCAGAGAGAGATTTATATTTAATGCTTTCATTTTCTTTGGCTGAGTCTGAAATCTGAAAACAATCCAAGAGAGAGAAAGAAGTAATAACGTGATTTTTAATATTACTTCGACTGTTAGAATAACACTTTACAATAAAGCAACATTTGTTGCATTAATTGCGCAACTTAGTTGTATTTTTTTCTTCAAACTCAGTCAAAATGTAACCTATGTTCCCGGTAGGTTTTTTGTTACAGTTTGATACAAAGATATTAAGATATGAATTTGTTATTATTATTATTAAAAAATCAAATTCACTTTTGAGGCTGGTTATTTGTCACCTATGGTATCGATTTAGTATCGACACCGAGGTATTACATTCTGGTATCGTACCGAAGCCAAAATTATGGTATCGAGCCATCCCTACTCCTAACCAGCTGTAACCCACCCGCCCCTTAACCTACTCATCACACTACTAACCAGCAGAATTAACCAGGGGCCTGTCATGAAACAAGTTTACCAAATAAGCCAGTCCTGACCTGTTTTAATTTATCTGTTTACAAATCTGTCCCTCTCACACACACACATACACACTCTC
>JAUZSZ010000095.1:35095781-35108165 GCA_034780575.1 Labeobarbus marequensis | reverse complement strand
ACATAAGCTATTATACATAAAAGAAAGAGGCCCATATGCAAAATATATTTTTCTAAATAATTAATGAGTTAACAAAACGAAAGAAAAAAACTGCAACAATTAGCAGCCTATATGCAGAATTTCGGTTCATTTTTGCGATGCACTCTTGAGAAAGTGGCATCCTGTTTGTTTCTTTTATTTCACAAAAGTACGTTTTGTTTTTTTATTGTGAATGTACACAAATAAACTAAATATTTTGAATAGTTTTGAATAATGTCTTACTCTTGCTCTTAAATATGACCACAAATGAAGGAGTTGGCTAGTGTAAGTTGTTTCCATTTTTACAAAAGGGGGGAAAAAAAACAAGTGATCGTGCCGGCGCCTCACGCGCAAAGTTAAGCATAGCCTACTGACTCGACAACATGTTTCTTCAATATGTTTGGCTGACTGTATTTTATTATGACAATGAACAAACATGAAAAAAAATATTTTACTTCACTCCACAACAAATCCTTTAAATTTAACGGTAGAAAGAACGCAGAACAAAACTAGAATAAAAATATAAGAATAACAAGCCAAAACGAATTAATTTAAACTTTTGTACTTCACGTTCCAATATCCATATAAAACAAAACGTGCTTGGGATAATATCGCGGGGGTATGGTGGTCAAGCTGAAAGGCATGGACTACAGGCTATTAAATAATAATAATAATAATAATAATAAAAATAATAATAATAATAATAATAATAATAATAATGTAAATGTAGTTTAGCCTACTAACATCAAATTAAGATAAGTATGTTTGTGAGGTAACTCGTCTTTTTCTTACATGTATAAAATAATTTTAGATGCAGTTGAATAAATGATTTAATGCGCTTTTGAACTACAGGGAAACGGTGCTTTAACGTGAGCAACGGACGCTGTCTATAGGCTAATTCTGTCATATAACACAACATTTATTTGTGTTAAAGCACCTTTCTCGACAAAAAGTGTTTCCAAACAAATTTTTGCGACATTTGAAGTATCGATAAGGAATTTATGCGCTAAAGTTAAACAGAAAAAGATTGTCGACACATGAGAAATTTAATCTATAATTGGCATTTCCATCAGCTATATCGTAAATATTTTAAAGCGCTAAATATTGTTTCGCAAAAAAATCATTGGATGGAAACCTGGTTAATGTAGGGAATACCTGGACCACATACTCACACACACATATTACATCTTATCTTAACACTGATCTAACAAAACCCAACAACTGTTGGTGTTTGCTGGTGTTTGTTGGGGCAGTTATGCTTTGACAGTTTTGAGTGAAGGCTGATGAACTACATTTCCATCCCATAACTGACAGCGATGAGTGCGCTATACATGAGAAGATAGAATTGGGAGATCAGCATGTGACACTATGGTTAGGGAGCTGGGTAGACAAAGGGGGCCAGGCAGACAAGAGTGAGGAAGACTTGCCATGTTTGGTCCCTCAGCGAAGCAGAGATGAGGGTCGGTGTGAACACTGCCTTGTTGAAGTGTTCAGCACCATGATGGACAGCAGCAGATCCAGCTGCACTTGTCACTGACTGTCAAGAGCCTGTCCATCCGGCGTACAAGAGCGGACAACAGGCGGGGAAGTGGGTGGGGGGTGTAGGACATTGATGTGGATGTCAGGGTGATGGGGGGGTTGGGTGGTGGGCAGAGGGGTCCCGTCAGCAGCAGCTGAGTAGGAGAACAGGTGTGACTGGATGTTTCCAACAGCAGTGACATTTACCCTCTGCCACAGTCTGCCAAAGCCACACTTTATCTCTATCACCAGAGACTGCACTGATTTACTGCAATGAAATATTATAAGTCTGTCTGAACGACTCACAAGAAGGGTACTGCTGAAAAAAGAATGCCAAACGCATGATCTAGCACTGTGAACAAGACAAAACATATGTGTCAAACAGGATACAGTGTGAACAAGTGCCATGTAGCAGAGTAGGAGTACAAATGAGCTGTGGCCTGGCAGTTAGGAGACTTCAGGCACATTACACATATCTTGCTACTTTTGTTGTGTATACAAATTTCTAAAAGAGTAAATGTCATGTCATCCACAGGTAGCACAGGACAGAAGGCTGGAACGATGCCAGATTCACCAGCTGATGTCAAAACCCAGCCCAGGTCAACTCCGCCCACAATGCCACCTCCACCCCCTGCTGTCAACCAGGCAGCCAATCGCAACGCATCATTCACACCCACAACAAGTAAGTTGTCTTAGTACAAACTTACTTACATTTGTTTTTGAAACTTGCTGAATTCACGAGATTGACCAACCAACAATGTATTGTGATGTGCCGAGTGTATGTGTGATTGGCGACATTTTATAGGTAGCTAACTTAATAATAACACATTGGAGGTAACTCTATCATCATCCTGAATACTTTTAGCACCACCACAGTAACGCAAGAATGCACATTATAGGGATAGTTCACCCAAAAATGAAAATTCTGTTATTAATTATTCACCCTCATGTCGTTCCAAAGTGGAAATCTTCGTTCATCTTCAGAACACAAATTAAGATATTTTTGATGAAATCCGAGAGCTTTCTGACCCTTCATAGACAGCAAGGGTACTATCACGTCAAGGTCCAGAAAGATACCAAGAACATCGACAAAATAGTTTATACTATGTGCGCAAAGAAAACTTGACTTTATTCAACAATCCTTCTCCTCCTCTCAATTTTGCCATTTGCTTTCCACTGAACGTAAACAAGGCGCAGTACATGCGTGTTCTAGGTCAGCAGCACCACACGCATGTGTTGTATACGTGCAGATCAAAGCATTCGACGTGATACTCTCCAAAATGGCACTAGGTGTGATGCAGAGGAGAAGATTTGTTGAATAAAGTTGTTATTTTTGTTTTCTTTGTGCACAAAAAGTATCCTCGTAGCTTCGTAAAAGTACAGTTGAACCACTGATGTCACATGAACTATTTTACTGATGTCCTTACTACCTTTCTGTGCCTTGATCATGGTAGTACCCTTGCTGTCTATGGAGGATCAAAGAGCTCTCGGATTTCATCAAAAATATCTTAATTTGTGTTCCGGAGATGAACGAAGGTCTTAAGTAAGCAATTAATGACATAATTTTCATTTTTGAGTGAACTATCTCTTTAAAAATGTACAATGGGACAGTACACTTAATAAACATGTCCATAAACATGTTATTAAAGCAATGCCAAAACATAATTTAAATGAGACAACAAGAGTTACTGTCACATTCAGAGTATTCATATAGCACAGAATGCCCTTGTAACATGACCAAGAGTGTTTGAGAGTGTTTGTGTATGATATGTTTGGGTTGAGCCATTGTCTGGGTGTGTGAGTGCTTAGGATTCACAGCAAGAGATTTGTTTACTGCGTACGGAGGGATTCTCAGGCAGCATCAGGCTCGACGGGGCTTGGCAGATCTTGCTACCCTATATAGCAATGACGGGCCTTGTTGTTTCACCTGTTCCATGGGTCGTAGCGTAGCCTGCTTGCCACTCTAAAACCAGAACACAAGTGTGGGGGTCACATGGTAAACCTACATGTGTCCAGCCTGGAATGGCAAGATAAAACGGGGCACAAGCGAAATGAAATACCCTGTGTTCTGCAACATGAAGCCATGCACACACTCAACCAGCAGTGTGAACATGCCACCGAACCTGGAGCAAAGCTAGCTTCCGAGGTGTGTTTGCACAATCATATGCTTCCCAATGTCCCGGAGGATTATGGTCTGTAACTCTAAGCCCTCATGCTGTGTCCACTGCTTGCGTAATGTTTGTTTATCTGTGGTCATGGCTTCAGGTGCAGGTAACACAAGATATAAGGCCTACTCTTAAGCAGAAGGCGCTCAACCATCAGAAGGAAGAGGAAAGAGTGCAGGGATGAGATGCAGAAGTGGGGATGGAGTGGAAGTGTCGATGGGGCGGCCTGAACTCGGAAAGCTGCAAATCTGCTCTCAGCTGGTGGACATGTGCACAGCCTGATTTAGATGCACACCTGCTGTTGGAATAAAAGTAACCCAGTCCAGGGGGCTGTTTTTGGAACCTCTTTAACACATTCCTCTTATAGTTGTGTCTTAGTGAGTGAGTGGGTGAGCAGTGGGGAGCAATGGACCGGGTGGGAGGCATGTGTGTATGTCATGGAGAGAGATAGTGAGAGAGAGGTTGCTGCTGGTCCCATTTGCGGTGTGTTTGTTCAAAGTAGAGAATGAAGTAAAGAGTACAGAGCAACGTGCTGCGTTACTGTCATAGTGTATCTGTAGTTTTAGTTTGTTTTTTGACCGTTCTCGGAATGCATGTGCCCTCTTCGTGCTACGTTGGAGCTTCCTGGAGGGCGCTTCCCAGGACTGAGATGGAGAAAAAGGAAAGCAAAAGAGTCTGGCGTGACTTGAATGATGCTAATACAAACAGTGGCTCTCTTTCCTCAGTGCTGAACGGGAGCAGTCACTCCCCCACGGCACTAAACGGAGCTCCTTCAACCCCCAACGGCTTCAGCAATGGACCAGCCACCTCCTCCACCGCTTCTCTGTCCACTCAGCAGCTTCCCCCTGCCTGCGGAGCCCGACAACTCTGTAAGCTTAAGCGTTTCCTCACCACACTGCAGCAGTTTGGCAACGACATCTCGCCCGAGATTGGAGAACGTGTACGCAGCCTGGTGCTGGGGCTAGTGGTGAGTGTCTAATGGCTCTTTTTATCGTTGTGCGTGCTGTCTACAATTCTTTTCTTCACTGGGAGTTAAGTGGATTTCTTTTTCTGTCTTATCAGAACTCAACTCTAACAATTGAAGAGTTCCACTCCAAACTTCAGGAAGCCACAAACTTTCCCTTGCGTCCCTTTGTCATTCCTTTTCTCAAGGTAAGAACAGCCATAAAAACAATAATCTCATACAGGCAGTTTTTCTGCCAGTAATCATGTATAGCCAGACTTTGCATTGCATTGCATTGTGTTCTGGCCAAGAATTGTTCAGTTAGTAAGGAAGGGTTAACTATAAAGTGACCAGCCTAACTTTAGTATAGGTAAATTGCATACAGCTCTGAGAGCAAAGTGGAATATACAGGTGTGCTCAAGGATATATTGTTTACTTTCTAATAACAAACAAAATTCTTCATATAATCAAATATTTGATAGCATGAACTGTGCAAAGTTTGTCCAGTGATCCAGAGTTCGTTTTTGGAAACGCTCATTGTAACAGACAGGAAATTTTGTTTCCCTACAGACTGATAAAAAACGCATGCACCCTGCCTTGTAAAACCAGCCAATCAATTTGCATTTCGGAAAAGTTCTTGGTATTTTTACGTAATATGCATCAGACGATGGGTGAACAGTCTGCGGATGTGCTGTCTGAAGTGGAGACTACTCCACCAGAGTTCTGAAAAGTCTTTCTCTATCTGTATGAGGAGCTCTTCCTTATGGTGCACCATATGGGAAGGGGTGGAGGAGGAGGGTAGTGGGACTTTGAGACAGACAGGCAAAGTGACAAACAAAAAGAAGGTAGATGGATGGCAGCCAGAATCGGCAAACACATGAACAAACTCACTCTGTATTTCCCTGACCCCGGATACATAGTTTCCTGTATGTGTAGATGAGTGAAGTCCATTTGATAAAGCATCATCAGCCTCTTCCAACCCCCTGCTCTGCTGTGGCTGGACTGTGCTGATCTAGTGCTCCATATGGCCATCATTTGTGATTCATTAAAATTGGCACACTTGTGTTTACCCAGAGTGGAGAGGAGTGGTGTGGGCCAAAGAAGATTTCCTGGCAGATGTTGCAGTGGGTGCTGTAAGCAGCACAGCTTTCCGTTGCTCTGCCGCTGTTGTCTTTATGCTGATCCCTTTCTGTCCTCAGACATTACATAGATCCAGGGCTCAGACACATACACAGATTCTCTAATGCATTGCAATTCTTTCTCAAATGATTCTGATTTGATGCACACAAATACATAATCAGAATGTGAAATTAAATTACATGGAAATCACTATTTTGACTGGATACTTGATTGCAAAAGATTTAGTGACAAAAAATATGATATGATGCATCTCCCTGAATCCCACACCAAACACACATGTGAATACACAGACATACATATGTCATCTCTGTGTCTGGTAAACATACAACCCATTCACATGATTTACTACTGCAATGCATATATTGATAACACAGATTTAAACTGTCAGTCCCATGTTGGGTGCTAAAAGAATGTTCTAGTACTGAAGGGGCCTCAAGTCAGATGCCACACTCCTCCTGACCAGCATAAAATATAGGGACACTTAGAGACAACAGTTCAAAAACACATTCACAAATGTCAAATTCAAATTTCAGCATATAGATATCACCCATAACTGGTTGTAGAGAGAGAATGTATCCATTGACCACAGAACGGAACAAGAAAATGTTTGGTGTGGAAAGTTGCCTTGGAGGCCCCCCACCCCCTCATCTTCCACTATGCGTATGCACATGTTTGTGAGATATAGACTACACAAGACATATCTCATAGTGTGAGTGTTTTATTCAAAGCAGAGCACTGTGGTACATGGCACCCAGCACATTGCTCACAGGCTGCTGTCAAAGGCCTGCAGAGTGTTGATGTTACACATCTGTATCATCAGCCAGCTGTGTAGTGTTATACTGACAGCCAGAGAGAAAAAGACAACAAGAAAGCAAGGGTGAGAGAGAGAAAGAGGCAACACAGTTCTCCTACAGACCTCAGCAAGGCACAAACACATGGTGGGCCAGAGAAAGTGTGTGTTTTATCTCATACTCTTTCTTTCTCTCTCTCTTAACACAAACCCTGTTAAAAGACCAACATAACTGGCCATCAGAATATGCTGTGTTTCAAATACTGGTCTCCAGCTTGGGATGCTGATGTACTAACTTAGGCTAGACTAACTAACCTAAACGAAAATACTTCTTTGGTTAACCAGCTTCAGGAAAACACATTATTGTTGACTAAATTAAACAGCACTGACTAGCATAATCCAATGATTGCCCCACTAGGAATAGTAACTTGCATTACCATCAAGACTTACTTTATTAACAGAAAGTTTATTTAACTTTATGCAGAAAGCCATTCTGGTCAGCATTCACCAATAATGTCAATCACAAACCATAAGCTAGACTAATACAAAACGAGGACTAAACAGCATAACCCAGCCTGTATCATCAAAAGACTTGTTAAGTAGCTTAACTAGACTTGATCAGAAAGAACTGGTCAACCAGCTTCACTAACCAGATTTTGCTATTGGTCCAGTCAGGCCCGGCTCCAGAATCAAATCGCTGAGGGTGCTTTAACCTTAATATATAGGCTATATTAAGGTTTTAGTGCCCTCCATTGCCATTGAGCAAAGAGTGCTCCGTTTATCACTAAAAAGCTGTCACTCATCTTAGTTCATCTCAATCTCACAAAGTTACGTTATAATAAATGAAGTTCACTAGGCTGCACAATGAATCTATTATTTGCATTGCACCTACTACACTTTGTTATAATTAGATGATTCGTGCTGAACACAACACCTGCAAAAACTCTGGCGATTTGAGCGGTGAGTGGATTCTTAAACGCCTTTGATTGACCGTTGAGTACAAGGAATCAACATATATGCCTGTGATTGGCTATTGCTCAACACTGCAAAACACGTTGAAATAGAAACTGATCTCCAAAGCACAAACCGTAACGCACTGGATAGTTTGCTAAATCTGCAATGAAATGCGATTATTACAGCTTTAACTGAGGGTGCTATTGATTTCATTTGAGGGTGCTTAATACTCTCTAGCACACGCATAGAACCGGACTGGGTCCAGTGGCACCAAACCAGCACTACCGATCCTGGAGATTTGAGTTTGTCTTTATGAAAAGAAATACTTTCCTTTTTCACCCACATTTTATTTCTCTTTTTGTCCGATAGGCTAACTTGCCCATCCTGCAGAGGGAGCTGCTTCACTGTGCTCGGATGGCTAAGCAGACCCCAGCCCAGTATCTGGCCCAGCACGAACAGCTGCTGCTGGATGCCAATGCCAGCTCTCCCCTGGACTCCTCCGAGATCATGCTGGAACTCAACGAGCATGGCAAGAGACGTACCCCGGACAGGTATAAACACTTTAACACACACACAAACTTGTCTTTCTGTGTACCATTTTCATAACAAATACCTTAAGTCATAAATATCTACAAAGTCAAGCAAAAGGCAAAAATGTAGACAGCTACGGTAAATGTCAACACAACCTTGCCCTGGGCATACTTCTTCCTGTCTAGCTAAGAAATGCACACACACTCAGTGTAATGAGTGGAGAGTGTGGGAAGGTTAGGCCACACAGAAGGAGACCATGAGGAGGGTAGAGAGAAGGTAGAAGTGTGTGTGGCGTGTCTGCCAGGTGCTGCCAGTTGCCTGTGGAGCAGAAACAGAGTGAGATGCTCTAACATCACACAAAAGCATATGCATACCAACAGATTCCATACATTGGCGATATATTTAGGACTCTTGACAATCAAAAAATTAACTTGGGGACTTAAAGCACCAATATTTCTGTTTGTCTCCTCCTTTTGTTTTTCTTCTGCTCTCTCATCCACACTGTCTCCTGTTAGTTCCCCAGTAGCTGTCCATATGTCAGTGATGTGTCCAGATGGTGATCTTGCTGAACCCCTGCTTGAACTGATCCGGGGGGAGGGATGAATAGAGAGAGAGGCAGAGAAAAAGAGAGGGATGGGGGTAGAGGAATGGGCAATCCCCTACTGTAATCCATACACCTCCATCTCTGAAGCCTAAGCTTACCATATCACGGCAGGAGCCCCAGCTGTTGCTTTGATTTGTGGGATATCTGGCCACAACTGCAGAAATGCTGCAAAAGGTTGGAAGTTTTTGGTTGGTTGTGGAGGCGGGCATGATGTACCTCGCACACACATGTATTTCATGCTCGCAGAAGGGAGAGGAGCTTTAGCCCTGCATGCCTGGCTGCTGCACTCAGCTAAACAGATTATTATCAACACTGCTGCACAGGCCAGCCAGATGGCTCCAAAACGCCAGTGTCACTGAACATCTGCCAAAGGGAGCAGCTCTCACAGTACAGCAGCTCAGGAGAGAGAGAGAAACGGGTGAGAACGGGAAAGATTAAGGGATTGGGATTTAACTCCGTTTCTTGGTATATGAAGGCTAGAGTCCACATATGGCTCACAGCTGGCCTCAACATTTGGACACGAGTGGAGGGGCAGAGAGAAAGAGGGAGTTGGGATGGGTTAGACTGCAAGAATGCAAAACTATCAATAGCCCTTTTTCCTCTTGAAAATGTCCTTTCTACAGCATTTCTACAATCTTTATAACAGGACCAAAGAAAGTGCAGGGGACCGAGACGGCTTGCACCCAGAGCACCTGGCCAAACGTCCATGCACAGTGAGCCCCAGTCAGCGCTTCAGCCCAAGCAGTGGTTTACCTGCTCACCCTCCCCCCAACGGCCTACTGACGCATCCACCCAATGGCCTTCCACATCCCAACCCTCCTGCCCCTCAACACTACCGTTTGGAAGACATGGCACTCGCCCACCACTACAGAGATGCTTACAGACACGCAGAGCACAGGGACGTCCGGGATCGTCACCGGCAGACAGGTCAGAGTGGTGTAGTCTATAGTAAAATAAACAAAAAAGCTCCTTGGGGCCATGTTTACAGTGACTTTACCATAGTTAAGTGGTGTTGCTTTAAACAAGAATTCAAATTATACACAGTCACAGGTGTACATATATACAAGTTGTTTTACAACTAATTTAAATATGGCTAATCCTAACAGAGTTTATGGCTTAGACCTTTTAATTTAAGTAATATTTCCAACTGCAGAAGTAATGGCAGGAGTGCAAAGCATTGTAGAATTGCAAATAGACATGGTTCCTCTATTGTGATAGTGTGTATGCTAATGTGGTGCTGTGCTTGTGTTACAGCCGTGCATGGAGCACGTCAAGAGGAAGTGATTGATCATCGGCTGACAGACCGCGAGTGGGCTGAGGAATGGAAGCACCTCGATAACGTATGTGTGACCAGATGCTTTGTTTTTTTATCATCTTTCATACATAAAGCAGAGAGCAAAATAGTTGCTAACTCTGATGAGGGAAAAAACAAGTTATATCAGATTAATGTGGTTAGAATGAGTTTTGGTTGCTGCTCCAAGGTGATCTAACAAGCATAACCAACTTAACCAAGATGGTGCACCAAGTCAGAAACAAGGTCAAATAATGGACATAGGAAAGTGGTACAGGAGGGAAGACAGAAGAGCACCATAGTGGAGTGGATGTTGACAGACATAAGCTGTGTCAAATATTCGATGGACACCTGATAGCTGATGACTTAGTTCAGAACTTTTCTGGATGACAGCAAGGCCTTTGTTATGCTTTTTGCTCACCTCACCATTGCCTCTATACAGATTTACACTCAAACACATATTGAATAAAAAGGCCACAGATGGAGTGAGGAACCCAGTGGAGGACGTTCCCACTGGAGAGAGCAGCTGAGACAAGGCTTGCAGTCTGTGAAATCAGGCTTATTCTGGACTGTATCCAAATCTGAAATAAATACAGCCAACAACATACTCAGAGAGTGAAGAATGACATCACATGGATGAGGGGAGATCTTATTGAGGGGCGGTGGGTGGTTGGGGAAGATGGGAGGTAAGAGGACGAGAGTGAGAGAAGGCTGTAGAAGCATGGGGGAAGAATGAATTGTTTTGGCTTCTCCCACTGGCAGCACAGCTGTTGCAAGGCTATTGTTGCTTAACCACTCAACCGCTCACTGCACCACTGTATTACACACACACACACACACACACACACAAAAAGCGTTCGAAATATCTCATGCTTGTGCTGCTCACTAATGCATCAGCCCTTCGAATAAAATATAGCATCTTTTTTTTATTAGTAATGGCCAAAGAAGGTGCAATGTGGAAGTGTTATTGTGGACTTTAGGATGTAACTGGTCTAATGTTGGTTCGTAACGTCTTCTTCTACTTTTTCCCATTCCTTTCTATCTCTCTATAGTTGCTGAACTGTATCATGGATATGGTGGAGAAGACGCGGCGTTCCCTCACCGTGCTGCGACGCTGCCAGGAGGCAGACCGTGAGGAGATGAACCACTGGATCCGTCGTTATAGCGACGTGGAGGATATGAAAAAAGGTGGGAGCTCCGCCCAGCGGCCTCCTCCTCTTCCTCCCCACCACAACTCTTCCTCCTCCAATACTTCTAACAGCAGCGACACACAGCCGCTAGGTACATGCACCGCTGCAGATGCAGCCGCAGGGGCAGATGCTCTGCACGCAGCATGTCTCACACATTCTTAGCGACTGCAGACACCACCTTTGTCTAAGTGGTTTCCATCAGCCAACACACCACTCAGATGAATGCGATTTTAATCTAGACTTCAAAAAAATCTGAACTGTTTTTTTTTAGGTGACCAGTCAGCATGTGATCCCATGCTGACTGGTCCAGCCCACTTACCTTGTCTTACAGTTTGTCTTTACCCTACCGTTTCTAGTCTATAGCCAGAGCATGGAGCAGCTAATTCTTATCTGTCACACCATGTCCTAACCCACCCTGTTCCTAGGGACTCAAAGTATTGTATATGGGTGTCTCTGTAAGCTAACACATCTGATTCCACTCAATAAGTCATTAGTACAGTGATATATGATTTGAATTAGGTGTCATGTAAGGGAGACATCCAAAATGTGAAGTACTGTAGGTTCTTGGGAATAGTGTTGGGAAACACTGTGCTAACCAAGCACAAGAAGTAATTTTTGTTGTCATTGAAAGCAAAAATAATGCATGACACTCCCAGTCACAACATATTCAATGTTGTTGTACAGCTATGAGGGATTTTGTACCAATGAAATTTCACTGTGGGAGGGGCTACCCCATGTGATGAGACAGAAAAATAAAACAAGCAGCCAACGAAACTGTCGATATTTGTGATTGCGGTAATTAAGACTAAACCGTTTTTTGCGTCACATCTGGTAAGGATATGGCTGTAAACCTCCAAAAGCATGTCATGATTTCAAATTTCTACTATATTGCTTTGCTCATTTCAACGTCTAAAAAGCTTTTCTGTCATCCAGGTGAACTCAAGTTGCTTTTTTCATGTTCTTTTACAGAAATTCACAGAGACTTCCTGCACCGGCCCCCATCAGGCTACCTGCCTGAGGAGATGTGGAGGAAGGCTGGTAAGTGCATTTGGACAGTGCATTATCTGCTGTCACCTACTTCCACACATGCACACAGACATATACACATTGGCCTGCAGGGCCTCACAGCCGTAGTCATGCAAGGCCAGGAGTGGGAAAGGCCATGAATGCCGTTATTGTTAAGAGCTCTCCATCTGTCACGACCATGAAAGACAACTGCAGTTAAAGCTGCAGTGAGAAT
>JAUZSZ010000095.1:34450526-34465232 GCA_034780575.1 Labeobarbus marequensis | reverse complement strand
CATGGAAGTTTCTCCAGCGTGGCTGGCTGCACAAGCTTTGATGATGACAGCTAATTCACGATTTACCATACTCAATGACTGTATTTCATCCCGTGCTTTAATAGGGTTACAAACTCTTTTCATGTTATATTAATGCTATAGCATATTGTGTCATGTTTATCAAAATAAAACCAATAAAAAAAGTGAATTTACACACAAAAGATTGTTCTACATTGTTCCAGGGCTGGGGTAAAGGGGGTGGGGGGGTATTCGTTTATACCGGCCCTGGTATACAGTCTAAACTTAAACTGAGTTAGTGTGTCTGAGTCCCAAACAGTGCTTGGAAAACAGTGCTATTCTATAGATTAGGAGCCATGGATGTGATGGATAGCGCAATAGAAGGTCACATAAGTAATGAGGGCCTAGACCCAGATCATTCAAAGATTTGTGTATAATGAGCATAATGTAACAGGCAATCAGTGAAGTGATGATAAAATTGAGCTTATATGGTAATATTTCTTGGTTATAGTAAGCACTCTAGCTGCTAACCTTTTTGATTCTACAAGATATCCATCGGGCTGCACATTACATCCAAAGACAGATTATATTCTCAGGATCCAATAACTGAGTAACTACTGAGAAACTTGGTCCAATAACTAATACCTTTGATCTGTCAAAATTGAGAAGAATTAAATCATAAGCCATCAATTCTTTGATATCAGAATCAAATACACTCAGTATCACCTTGGTAAATTGAAATGTTTCAATAGGTCTGGGGGAAATATAAACCTAAGTATCATCTGTGTAACAGTGGAAACTATTGCCATGGTTCCTGATAATGTCCCCCTAAGGAAACATAAAGGTCCAAATACTGAGCCCTGTGGCACTTTATATTGTACTTGTGTTCTATCTGACACCTTGCCATTAACACATAGACACTGATAGCAATTGAATAGGGAGGACCTGAACTATGCCAATATCTGTGCACAAATTCCAGCTTAATTCTTGAGCCTATCCAAAAGAATGTCATAGTCTATAGCAGTGGTTCCCAACCATGTTCCTAGAGCTCTCCCAACATTGTACATCCTTAATCGAATGCACCCAATTCAGGTCATCAGTTCCTTGGTAGAGATTCTAATATCTGAAAAGGGTGTGTCAGGCAAGGGAGACATATAAATGTTAGTTAAATTTTTAAATTTGCATTAATCTGAATGTTTTAAAATATTTCCCTTTTATAGGTTCAGTTGACACCCTTCAGGTGTGACTGTTGTCTGAAGCCCAATTCATTCGCTAATGATGCACACACTGCCCTCCGAGGCACTTTGTCACCAGAGCCTCAAAAGGTTGCATTGACGCTATCACTTCTCAAATTTCTCTTTTTCTGGAAGACATTTTATCAAGCCATGTTTTTTGAGAAGCTTTTGGATTATTATTTAGATTATTTAGGTATCATGTTTCGGCAACCCATGTCAAGTTGATCTTTTCTCATGGTGGAACAGGATAACTTTCCGTAAGTGTGTGCTCCTTTCATTATGTGCGAGAACACACACGCAATAAGTGTGTTGAGTGTTTTGAATTTAAACATGTTAAAGCAGTATTTAACAACTCTTCAAACTGCATACATACA
Source organism: Labeobarbus marequensis (assembly GCA_034780575.1). Taxonomy (NCBI): domain Eukaryota; kingdom Metazoa; phylum Chordata; class Actinopteri; order Cypriniformes; family Cyprinidae; genus Labeobarbus; species Labeobarbus marequensis. The sequence goes on along the minus strand of JAUZSZ010000095.1, from coordinate 34,463,626 downwards.
CTATGATAATTTCAAGATTAAAGTGCTTCGCTCAAGGCTGGCCTTCTTATCGAGAAAAGGAGGACAATCAGCCATCCCCCATCTGCACATGTTGAATATCTGCTTTGTCAGACAAACCCATTTCACATCTAGGCGACTTTACTAATGAGGTGATGATCTGAATTAGGTGTGCTTGATTAGGAAGGCATGCAAAATGTGCAGCATTGGGGGTCCAGTAGTTCGTAGGATCTTGGGAATCTGATGTTGTGTTTGAGGTTATGGTGGAAGACCCATCTGGTTTTTCCCTTTTTCTGTCATTCTCACCGGGATACATGCAGTATATTTCTCCAATAGAATTTGCATGTGCCCAAGCCTGAACGTTTGTGATGCAGTCTCCTTCAGGCTTGACGTTCTCTTTTGTCTAATTTAGACTGTTCCAGCCAGAGGAACAGTCTAAATTAGACAAACTCTTCTTGGCTGGCAAGAAGGTCACTGCCATTTTTTAAGGATCTCCGTCAGGTCCTGGAGGTCCTTAAAAGTATTTCACTCAACACACATCACTAATCATGCTGCTTCAAACTTTACCGTTTTCAGTTTGGTGGAGCAAGGGTATATTGAAATCTGCACAGTTGAAGAGATGTTTGAAGAGAGACAGCCCCCTCAGAAAGACTGGGGTTTGCAGACTCACGCAGTGGCACATTTGTGCCCACTCAAGCGCATAGATCTGAGGTCAAAAGCTACAGCTCCTCAACCATTGTTCCCAGAGGGCCGTTCTTGGTCAGATGGCCTGAAAACAGACGGAGGATTATGTCAAACAGCAGAAGTGTATTTGCTTTTCCCCTCACTGTCCTCCAGATTCATTTCTGTCAGTGTTGTAATGTTTCACATTTCAGGCAACAGTATATCGACTGTGCATCTTGAAACATGGTCTTCACACTTGTACTCCATACAACAGTAACTGTGAAGCTATTTATTTGAAAAGGTAACTTCATATTTTATTGTACTTTAATGAGAATTGTTTTACTTTAAATAATAATTGTAATGTGTATGAACCGTAATACTCATGTCTGGGCTTTGAAGAGACCAGTCAAGTCCTTTCCCAATAGAGCCTGTATATTTAGAACAGAAAAAAAACTCTCAAAAAACTAAATTCTCTACAATGTCGTTGCACGATGTAGCATATTGCCCTTAATTATAAGAGAATGTCCACATACACTGCCGCTTAATAGTTTGGGATCAGTAAGATTTTTAATGTTTTTTAAGGGAGTCTCTTCTGCTCATCAAGGCTGTATTTATTCAATCAAAAACAGAAAAAAACAGTAATATTGTGAAATCTTATTGCAATTTCTAATAATGTTTCCTATTTTAATATATTTTAAAATAGAATTCATTTCTGTGACACAGCACTGAATTTTCAGCATCATTACTCCAGTCTTCAGTGTCACATGATCCTCCAGAAATCATAATATGCTGATTTATGAGTGTTGAAACTCTTGTGCTGCTTCATATTGTTTTTTGGAACGTGAAACTTTTTTCTTTGATTCTTTGATGAATACAAAGTTAAAAAGAGCAGCATTTGTTCAAAATAGAAATATAAGTCTGTACTTTGAATTTTTATTCATTTAACACATCCCTCCTGAATAAAAGTATTAATTTCTTTTTAAGAAAGAAAATATGTACTGACCGCAGACTTTTGAATACCATTGTATATTGCAAAATTGATATTTCAAATGAATGCTGCGGCAGTGTATATAGTGCAAAACTACACTGTACAAAGTGGGACACAGTCTCTTTGTCCCAATCAAACATGGCAAAGCTGAAAAAAAAAATGTTTATGTAGACAAAGTTTCAATGTTTTTCCTGTTATAGACAGTGTGCTTTGATAAAATCCTTTCCTTTTCATGAGAGGATAAGTTTATTGTTGCCACAGTTTTTGCTCCAGAATAGTACAATGAGAAATGCATCATTTGGTAGCATGATGATAATAAGGTTTTATTTTTATGTTTTACTACATCTAACTGCAGAAAAGGAAGCATAACTCTTCAGAAGTTGCAATGGTGAGACGTGCTAGTTATAATAATCTCATTATTTGTATAATTCTCTAGTTACTAGTACTGTAGTTCTCTTCTTTATAGCTCAGTTTTAGATGTAGACTGAAAACATTTTCAGTTGTATACTGTTCTTTGGTAAAATTCTGGATAATTTACTAGTGAAGAACATCTGAGTTTTTAATATTGTAAGGACCCAAGGCATGATGCCTGTAAAATTGTATTACATGTCCGCTTCATATCCTTTATGGTTTTCTTCATTGATCCCAACAGCAAAATAGGGGTAGGTTTAATTGGCTTAAGAAGAATGAAAAGCACATTAACGTGATTGTTACTGGAATATTCTATTCAGGGTTACCTTCAGTTCAGTTAGATTATAGTCTCTGTAGTCTGTATGGAACACTGTATGTATTTAATAGGAGTGTGTTTTTCTTCTTTGTCTTCTTAAAAACACATCAGAAAATTAATGACTGCCTCGAGAAGAGGATTTTGAGAGGTTTGGTAGGATAATTTGATGCCAGTGAAAAGTCTTTGCTGCTTCATGCTGTTTAATGATCTAGTTGTTTCCCTGGGAATCTGTGAATTACATGAACTTCTCTACAAGATTATTCTGTTGCAAACTTTAGAACTCAGACTTTTATGCCTGTTAGTCATTTATGGCTTTTAAATAACATGTCATTTCCACAGCATAATTCAGATGGAATTTTAAATGTCATTTTGCATAAATGACAGTTTCCAATGAAAAATCTAACTATCTAACGGTCCAATTTTGCTGTAGTTGAGGAATAGTTAATTGTGATTATGACCATATATGCTAATTAACTATTCCTTAAACATCCATGTAACACAAGCTGTGGAATAGCAGTTCCATTTTTAGATTTTAGATTAATAGAATTTGACATTTCCCTTGCTGTTCTAAAGCTTTGCTTGTCTGCCTTTGTCCCCTCCCAACTATAGATCAACAACAAAACCAACATAATCACCAGCCATAAAGAACCTGCCCCCTCTCCTGCTCTGGTATTTTGTCTGTATGACTGTTTGTCAGTTGTTTTTTCTTACCACTGGCTTCACATTTCTCTCTATTTCTTTCTTTGTTGGCATGCCCTTTCTCTTTTAAATCAATTCAGCACCTTCTTCATGTGTGAAATCCTGCATTAAAATAATGCAGTCAGTCAAATAATTAGCAATATTCTGAAAGTGTGAGTATGTATTCTGCATTGATATATCAATGCAGAGAGGGAATAATTCCAAAGTAAGTATTTAAAATAATGGTAACAATTACTGTGATACAAATTTATACTGTGGACTGGAGTGCTAAATGAAGTATTATGTTTTGTTTTTTTGTTAGTAAACGTATAAATAAGCAGATATGTTTATAAATTCTTAAATATAGAACAGTTATATTAAATAATTCAGTGCTTTTATATCTAATTTATTTAATAGTTTAATTTATAAAAAATCCTAAAATGCTTAATCAGATATGTCCATTGGTGTCATTAGTCTATGCATATGCAAGTTCCATGTAGTCAGTAATCAGTAATCATTAACACAGTGTGTACACCTGAGTGGAGTACTAAATAAATAAGACTGCTCCATTGTACAGCTGATTTTACAGGGTATAATATATTTACAGACCATTGTTTGAAAGCAATGATGTACAAGATTTTTTTCCTGTTAATATATTTCTATCTGTTTGCAGATTTGTCATGCTGATAGTTTGAGATATAGTTTAGTAAGGGGTTTGTGCTTGTTACTGATTACCCCGCAGTAGAAACTTTTTCGTGTTCTTAAAATTGACCTTATAGAGTGTATTTTTGGGAGGTTCACTTCATGCTGTGCTAAAGGCCTCTCCATGTAACCTTTGGCCGGTGCTTGTGTATTTGCTAAATGACAATTATTTCCTTGTGCATACATGAACTAACCATGTTTTAAAAGGTGCATCATTGTGTGTTAAGAGTGGACATTGTCATCAACTTATTTTGTATGGATAAATGCTGGACTCATGGATGAGTTTTATTTATTCTAGACATTTCCTGCATTAAAAGTTAAACGTTTGCACACATTATTATTATTATTATTATGATTATTATTATTAGAATAGAACCACATTTTAGAATAAAAGTCTTCCGAACTCTGAAAAAAAAAACACAAATGAAAGTATGTGAAGTTTGTAGTGAGCAAAAATGTTGAATAAATCAAGACCAGCTTCTTCATAGTAGCCATCATTTGTTAAGATTCTAGTTCTACTCACTGTTCTTTTCTTAACGTGTTTTGCGAGGTTAATCCTGACATGTATGCTGGATGTCTGTTGGATGTGTGTTAAGAATTCATATATATTAGCACAATTTATATTTGTCTACAAACCCAATGTAATTTAAGTGCAAGCCATTAATAACAAAATCATTTGATTTGATTTATGCAACATAGTGTAATATAAACTCTAAATTCATTCATTAATACAAACATATAAACATGTACTGTATATCAGTTTTACACAGAAAAAAAAATATTATAGATAAACTGCAAGTGTACTAGTAATTTTCTCCCGGGACTGTATTTTCAAAAGTAAATGGAACATTTTCTGTTGGTACATTTACAAAACTTTCTACAAGTACAAACCTTTCTTGAAAGCCTGCTGTTGTTCTTTCTTTGGACATGTTTCTGTTGTACACCAACCATTATTTCAACATGACTATGTGATACAGTATTATGAGAACATTTGGTTCAATCATCAAAACACAACAGAATTGTGTCCTTACTTATTAGTTGATTAAATCGAGCTATTCAAGATAAATGTTTTAAATTGCTCCTATGAATGTAACGTATGCAATTTATGCAATAACAAAACATTACCAACAGTGAAGCAGACCTCAGAGACTGAATGAAGGTTTTGAAAGGTTGGCTTGTGTTCTTCTTGATACTTTCTTGTATTACTGCATGCTTTGGCTGGGTATGCTGTACTGTTGCTCTAGTGGAAATGTACTGTGGTTATTAAACATATTCCCATCTCGCAATGACCAGTTGTCTAAATCATATTTCTAAAGCTCACCAAGCTTTGTTAGGAAAAAGTTACTTTAAGATATGTGAATCCTGATTTCACATATTGAGTATTAATATCATCGTTATTCATTTCTGTCAGCTGAATTTGTAATTTATGTAATTTTTGCTAATTACTATTGCCTTCAGTAAATACTTTCCATGAATATGGTTAAACATTAGATGGATTATCTTGCACATAAATTACATGGAAATCTTTAAAGATAAACTGCTATCTACCATAATAAATTTACCTGAGCACATTCAGGACAGAAACATCTAGGCTCTCACTGACTCAGAGTGTAATGCTTGGTGTCCTTTAACTCTCTTTAACTCACTACTACTTATTCTGACACACTTTATCTCTTGTTATTTTGTTTTATCTTCCTTTCTCTCCCTACGCACCTCTATATCAGGAGCCTCAAACTACTGTTATCCACAATCCCACTGATGGAAACAAGGTATTAAGTTTTCGATGAGAATCAAGTGTTTCTGAAATTTTAAGGGATATTGGAGTTATTTTGAACTTAATATATATATATATATAGTGCATCTGATGCATTCTGTCTATTATCTCAGAGATAATAATTCAGTTTGTAAAGATACAGCCTAGCAAGCAAGAGGGATGGAAGGTTTAAAGTCTAAAATGTTGTGTTTACCCTCATTTCGTTCTTTTGCAGAATACAAAAGATGATATTTTGAAAAATATTTAAACAATTTTGTCCATATAATGAAAGTCAGTAAGGTCCAAATTTTGCTAAAAGTATTGAAAAGGAATAGGTTTTACAAAATAATGGATAATTTAACTTAATTTAACGATAGACAAACACAATCTGACTAGAGTAGAACACAAACAATTGTACTTTTTAGATTTGATTGAATTCATTGAGTAATATTCAAGAGTGACTTTCTATATTGTGACTTAGATGAAGATAATACCATATTTTTGGAGTAATCTATGCAGAAATCCAAATTAGTGCTGTCAAACGATTAATCTTGATTAATCGCGTACAAAATAAAAGTTTTTTTTGCATAATATATGTTTGTTCTATGTATATTTATTATTTATATATAAATACAGATACAGTAGGCTATATATTTTGAAAATATTTACAACAAATTTTTCTAAAATGTATACATGCATGTGTGTGTATTTTTATATGCATAATATACACAGCACACATACATATATTATGTAATCAAAAACTTTTATTTTGGATGTGATTAATCATTTGACAGCACTAATCCAAATATTTTTTAAAAAGTTCACAAATTTGTTCTTGTATCATATACTGGATGCAATGTAGCTTGTTTAGACTTCTAGAAATAATTGTGTGCATGGTTGCAAGCACTTTTCCCCTAAAATATACAGTTACAGTTTTTTAAATATACAGATACATTTTTGTCAGTGTATGAACAGCATTTGTAGCATGCTGTTGATTACCAGAGTATAAAACTAGATACTGTCATAGTTCACAAACTTATTCTTGCCACTGTATGTAATTGATGGTTATGTATGTATGTTTGCTAGGGCATCATATACAGTACAGTATTGTCAGTGACAAGTTGTCACCATCATATTGTGTTTATCCATGCATGTTTCAACAGATGTTTCATTAGAGTGTCTCAATAGTTTGGTTGACTTTGCACAGTGGAAATAAATGCTGTTCTTGTTTGGTTTGGAAACAGAACACGATGTTGAAATTTTTTAATCTTGAACTTTTCTGGGTCAATCATCACATCAACATGCATAATTTTATCTAGAACAATGTTAATAAAATGCATCGTCAGTTATTCTGCAATGTGAAACAAGGTTTGGACCTTCTGGAAAAGGGCGGTTTGCTAGCCAAACCAGTGTTTATCTAACTAACCCAAAGCACCTCTATCAGTACAAGAAGGTCACAGGCGGGTTTCAGCTTCTTTTTACAACAGGGGTTACTATTTCTAACCTTTTTAAACTTAATCATCATTTAACTTGAGCCTATTTAAAATTCAAATTATTAGTAAATTACTATTTAAAGAAATTACTATTTAAAATATTATGTTTATTTATTTATTTTTATTTATTTATTTTATTTTTTTTTTTTTGCTTGTTTGTTTATGTGTGTATTTGTGTGCATTCCTCTCAGGAATCATCAGAGAGTGCCAACACCACTATTGAAGATGAAGACATTAAAGGTATAGTTGAACCTAAATTAAACTTAAATTGTGCATTGTACAATAAATTGGTACCCTGTGGTCCAGCCCGTTCTTGCTTTACCTATACATTTATATTTATATTCATATTCACCACTTTAGTAAACAAATAAGGGTTGTTCTCAGACAGGAAACATTTGTGCTTCAGATTTCCAGGATTCTTAAGAAATATATTAGTTGAAAACACTACTGTTGAACTGTTCTGCGTCAGGCCTAAAGTACCACCATAGGCGGTTCCCACTCAACCCCCCATACACCCCAGAAGTTTTTAGATTATTGGTCAATAATTATGGGTTTTCAGTAGCCGATTCATAAACTATTACTCTCACACAATAAATATAGGTTAAAAGCAGCCTTTCACTGTACTAATGAACTGCATCATGCTTAAAGTGGAAACATGCAGAATAAACATCGCTGATCACCTGTTTCCTGCATGTGCACTTTATTATTAGTTTGACCTGCTGTACCCAACTTGGTGTTCATGGTTGGTGAATATCTGTTGAGATTAACTTTTTATGTTAAGCCTTCTTTTCACATGCCTGCTAACTTTCTGTTCATCTTTTTTGCTGTTATGAGCTTTGAAGGTAGAACAATGATTCTGTCTCTTTATTATGTGTAATTATGTGTATATTAGGTGTGTGATGTAAATGCGGGTGGTCCAGTGACAGTTTGTGTGTGTGCATTTGTGTCATGATTTTTAATGGCATTTAATGATATTTTAATTCATTTATTTTGATCAACATCAAGATAACCTGTTAATAACTTAATTTTTTTAAATGTATTTTTAATACCCAATATTTTTCTTTCCCTTTTTGTACAGTAGGACCTTTAAGACTTTTTGTACATACACATCCCCCTTACTGCTTATATGAACTACAAAAATTATGGAATTGGTTCTTGTGTATCTTGCGAACCGAACACCATAATGTCAAACCTGTTGAAAAAAAAAATATTATTTCGACAAATCGCAACCATAGTACTCGCATAAGTCTGCAAAGTGTGAAAGATGAATGCGTTTAAAAGGGAGATATTTCTGTGCCATTTGTCTTTCCTTTGCTGTTTCATTCATGTCTTTGTTTTCAGGGGATGCCCTGCAAACAATATGTCAATCTGTTATTCACCTTATGTCATTTCTACTCATTTTATCCTTTTTCTCCTCTTTTTAACAACCTTACCCTTGCTTTTTACCATGCTACTATCAATCCGTGTCTTAATTTATTTGCTATCCTGTCCACCAATCTGTCCACCCAATCATTCATCTGTCCCATCCTGTCCTTGATGTTCTTCCCATATTAATATACCCTCCAAATGGCACATTTACTAGGACCAGTATACCACCTGCCTACCGCTTCTCCTAGATTGTACAAGCGCGAAAAATCTCATTCCCAGCAGTCTTGTTCTTCCACTTCCTCCTCTGTCTCATCCTGCTGGTACTTCCCAAACATGTGGCCTGAAGAAGTCTGCTGTAACCACATTCTCAAAGCCCTCCTGGCACTCTACCTGCTTGTTTTCCTATTTGCCTTTTTGGCCTTCCTCTACGTCAACTCAACAGCCGATTGTGGCCAGTGCATTAATCCCAAGGCTGCTCCCAAACGGTCTCAGCTAATCCAGAGCCACATCACCATTCAGTGTAAGTGACAGGGGAGGGAGACAGGAAGTCAATGCACAGTTTTAAAATGGTGTACACTGATAGCTGAACCAGTAGACATGATTGCAAATGAGTAAAAATGACTTGATGTGTATACTTTTTTTCTCCCTGGGATTTGCACACACAAGACCTCAGTTTTTGTTAGTTAAGCCAAATGATATCTTATTTGTGGATGCTGGACCTGGCTTTCTACTGAAAGCTATAACAGAATTAAATGTTGTGTGATTCAGTCAGGAATTTATGTACATTTTTGTCAGGTCATATATATCCAGAAGAATATACTGTAAAAGTTATTCAGAGATCAAGGATTAGCTAAACATGCAGCTCCAAAAAAAAAAAAAGTTTTTTGAAAACAAACAAACAAACAAAAAAAAGACTTCCAGAAACAAGCCTGCTGAAAACATGGGTGATCACTGCACTCTACGTTTATGGAATGAGATCTCTTTGTGGGTGAGCCTTCCCAACATTATACAACAGAACAAGCAAACAATAAAAGGCCTTGTCCTCGCCTGTTGTTGTGGTTGCTGGTTAGGACAAAAACTTAAAGGGGTTGTCCACCCAAAAATGAAAATTTTATAATTTGCTCAACCTAAGGTTGTTCCAAAAATGTATGAATTACTGTCTTTGTTTCCCCTTGGTGACCATTGTACAGTATTTTTGTCCACACAATGGAAGTCAATGGGAAACTGTTTTGTTCACAAACATTCTTCAACATGTCTTCTTTCACATTCCACCGAATAAAGAAATGCATATGTTTAGAATGACATGAGGCTGAGTAAATTATGACAGTATTTTAATTTATGAATAGACTACCACTTCAATATTAAAGATTACAGATTAAAAACTGCCTTTGACAGTAATCTACACAGTTTACCAAGAAGCTGTATTGTTGGTCAGTAATAAGCATTCTGCTCTTTGGTTTAACTTTTATTGGTGGGCTGCAGAAACTAAGCTTATTGAACCACTGACCACAAAGGCATTACCACTAAACAAGACATCATTTCATTTTGAAAATGTATCAGGCTTTTCAAAGAAAAAAAGTAATACATAATGTAACATATTGTGACTAAACAAAAATCGATTAGTTACAATAATCTTATCTATCTTGCTTACAATCAGTTTCATTCCGTGTCTGCGCTGTCATTGGTTGTCTGAGCGTTGTATTGCTCTTTCTTATTTGCATCAGTCAAATCACCACCTCTCATTGAAATCAAATGACTTTCAGCGGCTCTGAAAACCATTGAGCAAACCTAACCATGAGAAAGATAGAATTTGGTATGATTTATTAACCTGGTTGGACACAGCGAGTGTATATATTTAACTCTAAGAACATTTCATTCTCTTTCTTATTTAGAGTTTGAAAAGATACAGTGAGTGTGAATTTGGTGCCGTTATTTTGTCACTGTCACTGAAGCACTGAAGCATCATTGCAAACATCTGGGGTTGTTCCTCATTTTGATTGTAACTTGTCCCTTGAGGTGCTGGTGTAATGAGACGTCTAAGGCTATTGTGATGCATTAGTGCCCTCTAGTGGCAAAAAAAATAAATAAATACATTGAACAGTGAAAAAACTGCATCATGTCAGAAAGCACAATTCAAGTCTGACTGGAATTTTACAGGCTTTTTCTGTTTACCTTAGAAGATCTATAATAACTGGAGAAGCTATCTTTGAGCACTTCCATTTAATGGCAGTTGTTAGGCTGGCACACAGGAAACTGCCATCTTTGCTCATGGGTGCTTGTTTGTGCTGCCAGGTTTTTTAAGCAGTCATTCTGACTAATCACTCTAGAGCTGCATGAAAATGACGTCAATTCTGATGGCACCACAAGAACACATAATCCCAAATCATTCACTAGCACAAGTCTTGAGCTAAGAACTGAAACAGACAGGGCAAAATAGTCATTCTTTTCGCTTTTAAGAGCCCTATAAAAAATACTATAAAATAATAAAATTGTGATTAGTTTGAAAGATCATCAGTGGAGAAAGAATGTTTTGCAGCCAATTAATGTAGCACAATGCACCCCTTTACTAGTCCCATCTACGATATAATCACATTGGTTCAAAATCACACTCTGCATAGCAGTAATAAACACTACATATGTTCTGTTATGGCTGTGATTTTGTCACTTCACACAACATTTTTTCTTTAAGTGAGGTAGGAACAGTGTCGCTGAAAACTTGTGGGGGGGGTTGAATGTTTGCTTGTGTTTGCATTCATGCATGTGCACATTCACATAGTTTGCATATTTTTCGAGTATTGTGGCAAGTACTTCAATGGTTTACATATGTTGATAAAAATATTATTTGAGGACAGTCTTGTTTGTGAATTTTGTTTTTTGTTTTTGTTTTTTTTAATTTGCACTTTGTTGTTGAATGCAAAAACTTTTTTCAAGCAGCTTGATATCTATTAACTTAAGATGAAACAAACTGTTTTTAGATCGAGAAAGATGATTTTGTTGACAGTTTTCCTGGTTCTGGAGAAAGATTTTGTTTGTTCTTCTGGACAAACAGCATGGCCTAACTGGATTTCTAATTTTTCTGCTAAATATGAAGAGCATTTTTGATTTGGTCCTTAAATGCTTATAGGTGTTTCCATGTACATCTGAGGTTTGTATTAATTTGTCTTGTTTTCTAAAAATCGTAGTTAAGCATTTTGAGTTACAATCCTTTATGTACACACTGAGCCCCTGGTTTGGTATATGAAGGCTTATTTTAATTTAAGATACAAAGATTTAGACAACAAAAAACAGCCCAAAATCTGGTGGGAGTCTACTAGGGAAAGAAAAAAAAAAGAAAAAAACTGTTACACTGGCTTTAACCAAAGCCAACAAAAACATAATTTACACGTTTTACTGTTCCTTCCACATTAACATGTATTCAGTGTATTAAACAGGAATAATTTAAAGTAGTTCAGCGACATGAAATGATATTAAGGTAAAAAATTAAAATTCTGTCATCGGTTACAGTATATTCACCTTTATGTTTCAAACCTGTATGATTTTCTTCTTTAAAACACTTTTCAAGATAGTACAATTCGTTTAACATTTTGCTGCATGTCAACAAAATAAGGAAAAAGTGTTGAAGAAAAAAATTTAGGTTGTACAAAAATTGTAGCCTATTTGTTAATTTTATTCATCTTGTCAAAATGCAAAATTCATTTAACATTTTGCAGTTAACACAGTAGGAAAAGTGTTGCAGATAAAAATAAATAAATATAACATCTGTCATTCAAAATTATAGGCTAAGCAAAATATGAACAAAATCGAGTTGAACGTCCTTCATGGACACATGCACACTTTGCTCTATCCTTATTCTGCTCTGTTACTGATCAACAACCTGCCTGTTCTGTCTGAGGGCCATATATTTACCGGTACAGCCTGCTCTGAGGACCGTTATGCACATGCTACGCACAGACCCCGCAAATAAAATGCATGATGCAAAAAGCGGTGGTCCATGCTTGCACTAACAGTCCTTAGTGCAGGCTGTACTGGTGCTCGATAAGAATGAGCAGGCTAAAACGCAGAATGGTTTATGATGTTCTGAAAGGACGTTGGGAACAGGATATTGTTAGACTGACCGCTCCCGTTCAAACTGCACCAGAGTTACCGACTGCTACCGCATTTTTATTCGGAAATTTAATCCCGCGTCGCAAGAATTCTGGTCGGGTCCTGCGGTAGAGCCACGGGAATGCAGACCTGAATCATAGACCTGATTTTTTTTTTTTTTTTTTTTCTTTCAAGAAATGGCTTTGCAGAATAAATCGCAACACAGCTCTCAGTCTATAGGAGATCTGCTAGTATCTGCCCTGTACACTCACTAAGCACTCTCTTCTTCCTGTCATTACTAGACACGCCCCTTACTGCTGATTGGCTGCAAGTGTGTTTTGAGACTCGGCCCGACGTCAAAAGCGTTTTCAAATATTGCTTGGAGCACCTTTAAATAATGCTTCATCTAATGGGATTTGCCAAAATCTGAATTTTGTGTCAAGAATACTAAAGACCTTGGCACACCCTGCATGTCAACATTGACCAGTTTTCAGGGGACGATGTATGGGATCAATTTCCCGCCAAATGTATTGCAGTCACTGATAAAAAAATAACAAGTGTGAAAACAAATTTTTAAAAACGCAAGTAAAAATATATTGCACAAGATTTAAAACTGAAAGCAAAGTTTTCAGAAAAACAAACAATAGT
>JAUZSZ010000095.1:34401608-34425228 GCA_034780575.1 Labeobarbus marequensis | reverse complement strand
GCCGCTGGGCAGACTGTGTGTTTGTGTTGTGTGTCAGAGCAGACAACAGACTGCACTCTCCTTCCGGCGGTCTCTCCTGCTTGAGCACTTTCTGAACCTTGTGACTGTTTCGTCCCTGCTGAACTTCGGGTTATCAGTGGAAACACACTCAGCTACATTCTGTTCTTGAACTTGAAAAGGAGGAATTTCCAACTTCCAACTTAGAAACTTAATTTTACAGATTGTTGGACTATCCCTCATCCGACAACACTCAATAAACAATTTATTTCCTGTGTTAAGGAATATCCTATTAAAACAGGGAATATAGTATATGTATTCTTGGTGAAGGGTCTTACCTAGCAACACCAGGGGTAGAGGAGGTTTTGTGTGCTGTATCCTGTGACTTAGTGACTTTTCCCAGCTGATACCAAATCCCCAAACCATTCAGCTCACTGTGGACAAAAGCAGCTTGGTTCATTATCATTATCATTATTGTCTAACAGTTGAGTCATGAAAAAATGTATCACATTTCCACAAGTTTCCACAAGACTATAAAGCGGTATACTGTTTTCCACATACTGTACATTAGAGGTGGGGGATATGGTAGACACCATTAACTGGTAGAAATTTGTCAACAGGTAGAGGTTTTGAACCATCGTCTCTATCGCGGTTACAAGCTCACATGATGTTGCTGTGCACGTCACGGAAACTTAAAAAACAAGTGAATTTAAGCTACTGAAATGCAATCAGCCGCAAAAGAGATCTCATTTCACTATATGCGTGCGCTGTCTGAGGGACAGTTTCTGAACGCTGTCAGCGAGGTGTGCGCACGTGAGGATGTTGCTTTGAGTATTGAAATAATTGAGTCATTTTTGCTGCTTTATAGGACTTGAATGGTTAAATACATACACTTGTATGTGTCAAAATGCATGTCTTTGAAATTATCCTCGTAAACACAGTAATTTAGGTCTTAAGGGAAAGCAAACAGCTGAGAACGAAAACATGTGTAACACGTGTATACTGGATCCGGGCAGCTCTTAAAGTGACAGCAGTCCAATATTCATGCTGTCTGTTATTCCTGTTGATCAAACAACAAAAGAGAGAAAATTTCTCACTGCTCTTGACTAAATCACTTTTGTAACTTTAGTAAGAAGAAATATATAGTAGTCAACATTTAAAGTGGATCAAAAAAGTTCATCAAAGTTGTCCTAAGACAAGAATGCATTTGGGTTTTAGGACAACTTTGATGAAAGGTTTTGATCCACTTCATATGTTGACTAGTGTAGTTCACAATTACTTCCATTGTATTTTTGTACATACAATGAAAGTGAATAAGAACCAAAACTGTTTAGTGACCAACACTCTTCAAAATATATTTTTTTGTGTGTGTTCCACAGAAACATAAAGTCATACAGGTTTGGAACGACATGAGGGTGAGTAAATGATGACAATTTGAATTTTTATGTGGACTATCCCTTTAAGAAGGTCTAAGATGTAAATGCATTGAATTAATAGAATATGAAACATAAATTCAATATTCGCATCTGTATAGTTGCTGCAACACAGAGACGCAAATGTCGAGCACACATTCCTTACTCACTCAAATTGCTGGCAAGTTTGTAGTTATATTGTTGGTTCAGAAATTTCAATTGCAAAGAAAGTATGTATAATGAGTGGTTCCCATCATTATGACAGAAAAATGTCATGTGATTACTGAACCGCTGCACTGGAGCAGCTCTAAATGAGCTCTGATGAGCCATTAAATGAAAGATGAAATATGGAAGAACAAAGAAAAGAACAGTGAAAATAGAATCACACACAATATATCAGAACTGGCAAAATTAAGCATGGAAATTACTGAAGGAAATGTCAATTCACTAAACAAATATGCTTGATATTCATGTTAAAGAATTGTTGATTACAAATCCAAATGAGGTTTCACACCTCAGTCTGCTCTCCCCCACTCCGCACCACTGTCCTCTTCACAACTTTAGAGAAACCGTCAGCCTCATCCACAGTGACAGCTTCCTGCTGCGGACCCTCCAGCATCACTTCCTCTCTCTCTACTCCATCTGCTGACACATACTTACGGATGACTTTCCTTGTTATCTGTGAGGAGAAAATTACACAAGGTTGGAAATATAAACTTTAAACATTAGATATACTGTCTGTGCTACTATCTTCAAGCATTTTAGGAAAATAATAATGAAAAAAAAGTGTTTTGTGTGTTTGCAATATGTGTCATTCTGTTGGTGTGACGCTTGAGGCTGAGACTCAAGGAACGTTCACACCAAGAATGATAACTATATAAGCAGCCACACTAGCAGATAACATCTGTGTATTCTAAGCGCACACTCGTCTGCTGCTTTAAATAATCAAGCTTGCCATAGCAGATCTGATTCTGAATGAGATGTTTTATCATTCATCAGCTGGAAAAAAAAAAATTCTGAATGTGATTAAAATGATATCGTTTCTCTGTGCCTTTATCATTATAGCTGTGGTGTGGTCAGTCAGAGGAAGAAAAATGCATGACACTAAAATAATCCAATAAACATTAAGTACTTAAAATATTAACCAAAACACTCCAATGTTCATAATTCATTACAACAATGAAAACTATTTAAAGTAAGTTTGAACTATTTAAAAGAAAATCTAATCAAAATTTCATTCTAAATGAAAAGGTAATTCATATTTCTTTCAAATAGCATACGTTATTTTAAAGGCAACCTACAATTAACCAATTAAAAGGATAATGCTGCAGGGTTTTTACATTACTTTAGCAATTGAAGCAGCTGTTGGGCAAAATCCTTGAATCCGTGTAAAGACATGTAAAAGATGAAAGTTGAAAGATGAAAATTTACCTTTTTGACCACCATGTTTCCATACTCGTCAGTGTATTTCTCTTCTGTCACAGTCTGAGGAGCGATTTCAGGCATCTCGTCACCCTAAAAAATATTATAAAAATCATACATGTAACACAAGCAAAATTGATTAATCTGTTTGTAAAACCTGTTTCAACTGAACAAGTTATTGACAAAGAAATGTGTTCTGTTTCGTTAATGAGACCCATTAAGTTTTTCTGTAAGAATATAATGGAAATTGACTCCACCCACATTCACATTTAGTTCTTTTTTTTTTTTTTACTTAGTATATATTCACTTATAATTCATATAATAATATTTTATTTTTTTTGTTTCAAACTATGAGATTGAAAATAATGTTAATGGAAGGGGTTAACTTCACTCCTGAAAGACAAATACTTTTTATGGGAAATGAAATGTTACTGTTTAATGCATATGTTTATTTATATATCATTGTACCAAAAAATGAAAACACTTTCATTGTTCAATATCACACCAAAATATGGAAATGGGGGACCAATGACACCAGCGCACACACCCAAAACAGGTACCTGAATTACAACTCTGCGCCGCACCAACACCTCTTCCTCTGAACTATTAGACAGCAAACCTAGTTCTTCAGCTATTTCCTAAGAGTAGCAGAGATGGATTGTGGTCGCATGTCTTAAGTACTATCGTATATCTCATACACTTGCACGTCACACCATGCAAAGTCTGTACTCCGGAAGTTCCTTTTACATGCAGTCAAGAAAAATATTGCTGCTTGTCAAATGTCACATTATATCCAACACTTTAAGTTACTTAAGTTACGGGTAAGCAATGGGGTGCACACAATGTTTATTATTTTTAATGAAAACACCAAATATTAGTTTGCTGGTACTGAAATGTTTTGAAATGTTCCATTAGGGCTTGAGTAAGTTTGTTAGCATAGGCCATGGAGTTACAACACTCTGCCTTCAGAAACTGAGCGCGAACATCATGCTAGATGGCTTACCCTCCCTAGAGAGTCATCATCGTCATCATATTCTGCTCCCTCTATTGGAGGTAGCTCTTCAGCAAATGAATGATCACCTGTATAATCATAAGGGAAAGCCTTCTCCTCACCAACCTCACCAGTGTATTCATCCTCTGGCTCAAGAACTATGGGTAGGTCCTCACTGGCCCAGGATAAGGGCCGCTCATCCTTTTTCAACTGTGTTTGCTCTCTAAGTTTAGAGATGCCTGTCAGATATTCAGGGCTGCTTGATAAAGATGGAAGTTCCTCAACGCGGTAAATTGTTTGAGGAACATCTAAAACTTCTGATGATCCGACCTCTGGCTCAGACGTATCAGAAAACGTTTGTCGGCAATCAAAAAACTCAGAATCTGACTCAATGCTATCTGCATGAACAGGTGTTGGCCTGGCTTTAAGATTAAGACTGTAAAGTGGAGAGTCAGCATCTAAAACTTCAGTGGCATCTAATTGCATCTGGTCACCCGTCAGCTCCTGAGTCACTTCCAGAGTACAAGGTGACATAGCAGCTACAAGTGGATAAGTTCCAGGAAAAACTAAACTTAATTCGGGCTTATTGCCACCTAAAGATGGTGATGCCTGTTCAAATTTAGAAACAACACATTTAAAATCTGAGGAAAGCTGGACAGTCCCTGTAGCACAAGATATTCTCTTGTCTAGAAATTTGTGGGACTCTGGAGAATTCCCTTGATCAGAAGAGGGTGTGTTAAATATAGGTGAAATGGGAGTGTCTGTTGTTGGTGTTTTCACAGATCTTGAGGGAATTTTTTTATAATCACGTGATTCAAGACCCAAACTAAATGCAGAGGAATCAATTCGATTTAGTTCAACTCTTCTGTGAGAGTCTTTAAGATGAAACTGAAAAGAATTTACGTCTTGCAATCCATTTAATGCTTTCGTTTCGTCAGGTGAGGAATCAGGAGTGGATTTGTGAGCCTCCAAATCAAAGACAGGCTGAGATCTGTTGTGCGCAGGTATGTTGGAGACATATGTGGCTAAATATGGCTCTTTTGATGATTCACTGGTCATTAAGGATGCTGTTAAATTTAAACTTTTTGAAATTGATGGTGAATCTTCTTTTCTTAGAATTGAATCTTTCACTTGAGGCACTAAATTAATTTCCTCTGAGACACTGTCCTGTGCAAAATGAAATGAAACAAAACAATGTTTCTCCCTATTTCTATAAATTACATAAAACAAATCCAACAGATTTTATTGCATTGAAACACTGAAAAAAATTGCATGCCTTAACATCAATACGGACAACCCTTAATACTAAGATTCAAACATGCAGTTGAGAATACTGTAAGTCTTAAATCAGTCTTAAAATTGCATCAAAATCATTATGGTGAATTAGTAAACATTCTCAGAACTGACTATTCTCTTGTAAGCTACACACTCCTCTAGAGTTGTCTATTTAGTCTTGATTTGTTAGTAGATCAAGAACTGTGAAAATCTGTTTTAGAGCAGATCTGACACTACATTCCTCTTGGTTCATACATTGTTATGAACGCACAGGATTCACAGCTGCATGCTAATCTTCTTACCCTTTTTTTGTCATCTTTAGGGGCTAGTTTTCTTAAATCATGTCCTAGATCATCTTCTTGTTGCTGTGGACTTTCCATGTGTCCCTTTTCATCTGTTTTATGGATTTTGAGGCCTTTGCTAGTTTCTTCATTTGCAGATTCACTCGTTGCTGTGATTATGTCCTGTTCTTCACAATAAGTAATTGTCTTTGTTACACTTTGTGTGTCCTTTTGTGTTTGCTCAGATGCTATATCGTGAGATGTATATGGTTGTAGTCCATCATCGAATGAATGCTCAATCCTAATTTCAGAAACAGACGGAGGCTCCTCTATTTCGCTTGGAGACTCAGTTTGTTCCTTGCATTGTTCAAATGTCACTAGATTCAGCAAAGCAGGATCATTTTTGAGGACAAGTAAATCTTCCTTAATCTCAGAAAATGACAAATCATTCAAATTATCATAAAATTCATCTTCAGATTCAATCACTGATTCAAGTGATTCAGGTTGATAAAATGTCTCACAAACTAAAGGTTCTGGAGTAATAGATTCTGTTAATTCTGTGTGTAATGTTGCCGCTTCAGGTGATGGGTTTCGCACTTCTGTTTCAAGACAGAACATTTGAGGTGATAAAGAGCTAGAATCAGAGTCTGAAAAATCTGAGATAGATGATAAAGGTCTGTTTTCAGACATGATCCATTGTGGCAGTGGGTACCATGATGAGTATGATTCAGGATACACTGAGTCCATATCAGAACTTTCATCATTACTCATTGAAGGGGACAGTGGACTCAAAATGGATTTGTGTTGCATGAGTACCTCGCTAGATTCAGATGTATGTTCATTTGGAACTGGTGATGGTGTTGAGTATTCAGGTATAGGTGAATCAGGTGAAAGACTTTGAAATTCATTTACCGAGAAAATCGTCTCAGGGGATGAGGGTCGACTTTCGAACAAAAACTCTGCCCATGGTAATGATGGTCTGTGCTCAAAAATTGGAGATTCAGGAGAGAGTTGCCTGCACTCATTTATAGATGTATATGATTCTGGTGAAGAGGCTCTCCTATCTGAAGAGTCCATTAGACATGCATTTAAACTTGTACAATAAAATAAAGAATCAGTGGAAAATGCTTGATTTTTTCCAAATAAATCAAATGATTCTGTTTGTACATGCGATTGCAGACAACTGGCATCAAAAGGTGAAGATGTTTCACTATAAGATATAACATTGTTGGAAATGTCATTATTGTGTTGCTCGGTTCTTTCATTATTCTTTTTACATCCAGCATACTCAAACACACCTGGCTTTGGACAGAAAGTTTCGCCTTTATATTGAGGATCACACAAATGGGAGATTAGTGCTAAGGGAACAGCTTTGTACACAAGTTTATATTGAGGCATCAATCTGAAAGTCTTGTTTAATGGCAGATATGTCGCAATGCTGGATAGCTCTTGGTCAAGTAATTTTTGGCTTTGATCATCAGTGTAATTATTTTCTATTTCTAAATGACACTGATCCACAGGAGATATTTCACCTGACACAGGAGATAAGGGTCTATTTTCAGTCCATGTAACATCCTCAGATGCAAAGCTCGCCACGTCAAATTCTACATCAGATACAATGGATTCTAGGGAGGATGATCTGTATTTGGTTTTTGGGGCGACATTTACGTACACCGATGACTTAAAGTCATAAATAGGTGAGTCTGGTGATAATGCTCTTTTTTCATTCAAGGACATGATTGATTCAGGGGAGGAGGGTCTCTGTTCAGTAGCTTGAGATGCAATTACCCAAAGTTCAAAGTCCGTCTCTGATGTAGGTGACTCGGATGACTCTGATCGGTATACATTCACTGCTGATATTTTATGTACACAAGAAAACTGTGGAATAGACTCTGGAGGTAATATTCTACACTCTTCCAATGATGTAAATAATTCTGAAGATGCCACAGACATTGCTGTGTGAGGTGACATTTGGCTGTAATCACTTAGTGAGTCAGGGGAAACTGGTCTAGGCTCACTTTCTGATATTACTGATTCAGGAGAGTTAAGCCTTTGCCGTATATTAAAGTCTGATGGATATATTTCATTTTCATCACTCAAAGAGTCTGAGGAAGTTGATACAGAATCTGATTTTGGTATGAAAAATGTGTATGTGGATGGTGTGAACTCAGGAATAGGTGAATCAGGGGACAGAGGTCTGTTTTCTGTTACCGGTGACATTGATTCTGGTGAGGATGCTCTAAGATCCATCAGCGAGTCAACAAATACATCTGTCTGCATTTCTATTTCTGATAATATCGTCTGATTAGATGTTGACCTGTATCCTGTTACCATTGTTGGTTCAAAGTGTGAAGAATAATACTGAAGTTTTGGAGAATCTGGCATGGGTATAGGTGAATCAGGGGAGAGAGATCTGCCTTCATTGATAGATTCTGGAGAAGCTTCCGAGCTTAAAACATTTAGTTCCTCCTCTGACAATCCAGACTCTGGGGATGAGGACATATAATCTGATAAAGACCTATAATCTGGAACTGATTCAAAGAGTGCTGAGAAATACTGTGGCACAGATGAGTCAGGTGAGAGCAATTTAAAGTCATTAACTAAGGTGTCGGAGTCTGTTGAGGGTGCCCTAAAATAAGCCAAATGAGATTTAATCTCACCTGAGGTGGGTTCATTCTCTAATACTAAATCCATTGAAGGAAGCCTATACTCACATGTTGATGCACTGATCTCTAACTCATATAACTCATAACCAGCATCTGATGTCATAGACTCAGGCGAGGATGACCCATGTCCTTTTATTGGCCTTGGTTCAATGGATAATTCTGAGTAATATGGTATAGGTGAGTCAGGACATCTACATTCATTTATGGACACAACTGACTGTGGAGAAGAGCCTCTTATAAACAGGTCTTCAAAAGAAGGTTCATATTCTGTAGTCCCTGAGCACAGTGATTGAGGTGAACATGATCCATGTCCTAATACTGGCAAAGTAATCTGAGAGAATAACACACTGAATTGAGGTACAGGTGAGTCAGAGGACAGTGGTATAGCCCCAGTTTCTGATATTATAGACTGGGGAGAGTCAGGTCTTTGTTCTGAATTAAAGTCAGTTTGATAAAGTGTATTTTCATCATCCACACAGTCCAATTCTGGGGAAGTTTGACAGGAGCCTGTCTCTGGAATGATATATGATTGTGTGGATAGTGTGAAGACAGGAAAAGTTGAATCAGGGGACAGTGCTCTGTTTTCATTAATTGATGCAATTGACTCCAAAGAGGATTTTTTAAGATCAATCACCAAGTCACCAAATACATCGGTCTGCATATCTATTCCTGCTAGTACTGATTCAGGGGATAGTGATGTGTAACCTGTTACCTTTGTTGGTTCGAAATGAAAGTTACAATATTGAGATATTGGAGAATCAGGGGATAAAGATCTAAAGTTAAGGGTTTCATCATTTATAGATTCTGGAGAAGAATTTAGGGTGAAAATATTTAATTCACATTCCTCATCTGATAATGCAGATTCAGGGGATGAGGACCTATAATCGGTTACAGAAACTGATTCAAAGACTACTGGAAAATACTGTGGTATAGGTGAGTCTGGAGATAGTGGTCTACATTCATTCATGGACCCATTTGACTGTGGAGAAGACCCTCTAATGTCTTTTAAAACCATGGCAGAGTCAGGTGACATGGGTCTCCATTCAGGCAAGGAGTCTGGAGAAAGTGGTCTTTTGTCAGTATCTGATAAAATTGAATCAGGGGAATCTGGTCGATATTCTATAGTTAGCAAATCTTCAATGTAAGGTTCACATTCTGTATTCTCTGAGCACAGTGACTGAGGTGAACATGATCTAGGTCTTGTTACTGGCAAAGTACTCTGATGGAATAACGTCATGAATTGAGGCACAGGTGAGTCAGGGGACAGTGGTCTAATCTCAATCTCTGATATTATAGACTGAGGAGAGTCAGATCTTTGCTCTGGATAAAGGTCAGACTGACATGATTCATTTTCATCATCCAAAGTGACTGATTCTGGAGAGGATGGTCGAGAGCCTGTAAATGGCATGATAAATGTGTGTGTGGCTATTGTGAACTCAGGAATAGGCGAATCAGGGGACAGAGGTCTGTTTTCATTAAGTGATGTGATTGACTCTGATGAGGACCTTCTAAGATCAATCACTATGTCATCAAATAAATCGTTCTGTACATCCGTGTCTGATAGCACTGATTCAGGGGATAGTGATGTGTAACTTGTTGCCATTGCTGGTTCAAAATGAAAGGCATTATACTGACTTATTGGAGAATCAGGGGACAAAGATCTAAAGTCAGAACTTTCATCATTTATATATTCTGTTGATTCTGGAGAAGAATCTAGGGTGAAAACATTTAATTCCCATTCCTCTTCTGATAATGCAGATTCAGGGGATGAGGACCTATATGTTTTAACAGAAATTGATTCAAAAACTGCTGGAAAATACTGTGTTATAGGCGAGTCTGGAGATAGGGCTCTACATTCATTCATGGACCCATTTGACTGTGGAGAAGACCCTCTAATGTCTTTCAAAAGCATGGCAGAGTCAGGTGACATGGGTCTCCATTCAGGCAAGGAGTCTGGAGAGAGTGGTCTTTTGTCAGTATCTGATAAAACTGAATCGGGGGAATCTGGTCGATATTCTATAGTTAGCAATTCTTCAAGGTAAGGTTCATATTCTGTATTCTCTGAGCACAGTGACTGAGGTGAATATGATCTAGGTCCTGTTACTGGCAAAGTACTCTGATGGAATAATGTCATGAAATGTGGTACAGGTGAGTCAGGGGACAGTGGTCTAATCTCAGTCTCTGATATTATAGACTGAGGAGAGTCAGATCTTTGCTCTGGATAAAGGTCATATTGACACAATTCGTTTTCAACATCCAAAGTGACTGATTCTGGAGAGGATGGTCGAGAGCCTGTAAATGGCATGATAAATGTGTTTGTAGCTACTGTGAACTCAGGGGTAGGTGAATCAGGGGACAGAGGTCTGTTTTCATTAAGCGATGTGATTGACTCCAATGAGGACCTTCTAAGATCAATCATCATGTCATCAAATAAATCGTTCTGTATATCTGTATCTGATACTATTGATTCAGGGGGTGAGGATCTGTAAAAAGTTGTAAGTTCAAAGTGAGTATAATATTGAGGTACTGGAGAATCTGGTGCTGATATTGGTAAATCAGGAGAAAGAGGTATGTTTTCATCATATAATTCTAGAGAAGCCACTGGAGTAAAAAGATCTACTTCATGTTCCTGTTCTGACAATGCAGATTCAGGGGATGAGAACCTAAATTCATTTAAAGGAGTTGTTTCAAAGGATGTGAAAAATTGTGGCAATGGTGAGTCTGGTGAGAGCAATCTAAACTCATTCAGTGAGGTGTCCGATGCTGGTGTGAATGCCCTGAAACAATTTTCTACAGTGAACAGGTCTTCCAAGTAAGGTTCATATTCTGTAATTTCTGAGCACAGTGAATGAGGTGAACAGGATCTATGACCAGTTACTGGAAAGGTACTCTGAGAGAGAAATCCACTGAATTCAGTTACAGGTGAGTCAGGTGATAGGGGCCTGAACTCATTAACTGATGATACTGATTCAGGAGACAACGGTCTACACTCAGTTTCTTCAAGAGAGTCATCGAGCACAAGTGATTCTGGGGATATTGGTCTAAATTGATGAAGTGATGAAAGTGGTTTGCATTGACTTTCAAAATTCAGTTCAATCTGAGGTAAATCCTGACTAATTACTGTACACTTGACAGGTAGGTTTTGTTCAAAAGAATCACGAATTTTGGATTCTGTAGAGGGTGGGTATATTATTTGCTGACCATGTAAACTTGTTGAGACATCTCCAGTGTTGTCCAAAACAACAAGCTTGGAGCCGCCTTTGTAGTGTGGATCAAATATTTTGGCAATACGATTGCTGAGCATAGCTTCCGACATAAAAGTATCCTTTGGTTTTGGCAATTCACTCACGCTTTGTTCTTCATTGTATACTGATTCAGTGGTCTCAGTAGCTAATATTTGAGTGTATGTTTTTTCTATTGGCTCGCCTTCAAAAGTAATACTTTCCACTACAACTGTGGACAAAGGAACATATTCAGGCTCTAAAATGAATGATTCTGGGGATTGAGATCTTGGCTCACAGATCAAGTGCTCACAATGCGAATATTCAATATCAGATGTTTCTAATTCAGGAGACGAATCTCTTTGGCTCCCAAATTGGATGACATTAAAGTGTAATATAGTTCTATATACAGGCACAGGTGAATCAGGTGAAAGGGGTCTGTGTTCATTTATCGATGTAAATGATTCAGGAGATGACAGTCTGGTTTCAGGCAATACTTCTGATATTGATTTGTTTTCATTATCTGAGAGGCCTGACTCAAATGAATCAGACCTATACAGTTTAGAAGGTATGAAAGTTTCCCACACTGTTTGAGTAAAGCTGGGAAGAGGAGAATCAGGGGAAAGGCATCTCTGGTTGTTGAGAGATGCAACTGATTCAGGGGATGATGGGCGACTTCCAGCTAGACACTCTAATGATATCAGATCACAGTCTATGTCTGAAAGTTCAGATTTTAGTGATGGTGATCTGTATCCTGTCATGAGTGCTAAAGAGTAATTTTGCACTTCTGTTGAAAAACATGGAATTGGGGAATCAGGGGGAAGTACTCTATATTCATTTACAGATGCTGTTGATTCTGGAGATGATGGTCTTAATTCAGTCAAAAATGCATAAGGAGATGGAGTATAGCTTTCAAAACTTTTTTCAGTGGAGTGTTCGCTATCTAAAATGTCAGAACCAACGGACATAGGAGACCAAGATCTATTTGATTCAGATGATAATGATTGGCAGAAAATCACAGAACCAGGTGAAATAGGTCTTTCTGTGTTATCAGTCACCTCCAAATAATATGCTCCTAGTGAATCTTCTGTATATCCTGTAAGAGGAACCGTTTTTTCACCAGGTGCATGTAATGTTTTGTATTCTTCAACAAGTATTGTGAATTCTGTTGTGTAATTTTCAAAAGTTGGCAAAGGCGTAGCTGGCCTAAAATCAGGCAATGGAGAGTCAACAGAGAGAAGAGAGTAGTCATTCACTGAAGTTACAGATTCAGGTGAAGATACTCTTAATTCAGCCATTAATATGCACGAGTCTGGTGAAGACGCTCTATATTCAAATGGTACTGGTGAGTCTAAAGGCAAAAAATCCACTGATTCTGGTGATGATCTATATTCTGATGAAGTCATTCCAAGGTTATCAATATATTCAAACTCTGAATCTGGTGACAATGATCTTAGCTCAACTGGGGATGTTAAAGATACAGGTGTAAGAGGTCTACACTCCATAACTTCAGCTGATATTGAGGTGGTATATTCCGTTTTTGTGCATTCAGCATCTGTTGGTTGGTCTACTGGCATGGCTATTTCAACCCTTGCTTCTGAAGAACCAGAATCAGTTATTGGAAGTGATAACATATGTGGCTGCTTAGTGACTGAATCAAGTGACATTTGACTGAGTGTAGAATGGGTAATCTTCTCTGTAATGTCTGTTCCACTTACAAATGCAAAAGACATGCTAGGTTGTTGAAGAGGACCTGAAATTAATTGAGTTATGCTTTGTACTCTTTCAGTGGACAATTCTGTGATTCCAAACTGATTAACATCACTATCTTTGGAAACATCTGAAGATTCTTGTACACAGACAGGAATGATGTTACAATTCCCTTCATCCACAGAAGAAATCTCATTTTCAGGGAACCTATAAGTCTCTACAATTACACTCTTTTCACATAGCTCAGGTAAGACATAACTTTCACCAAAAAGGGTTCTATAGAATCTGTCAGAAACTTCCTCAACGTGGCGCTGTATATACTCCTCACTCTCACTTGGTTTCTTTGGAAGTGCAACCTCATATTTATTCGTTGAGGTAGATGCAATTTCTGTCTTTTCATTTGATGGGGATTTAAATAAATGTATTGCACTGGAGACTGGTGAAGTAATATAGTCTTCAGAATCTTGCTTGAGTTCCACAGACAACTCATTGAAATCTGGCTCGGCATTCTCAGATTCCAACAGGGTGTGCCCAAAATCTGACAAGGTTGTTTGTCTCTGTCTCAGCTTGTACTCTTCCATTGAATTAATAGGTGGGACATTCTGTTCATCATCTTGTTGGGTGGATACTGGGATAAACTGACCCCCAGTGGCTCCTAACTCTTGGAGAGGATCGTTCACAGTTTCATGTGTATTGTCTGATGATTCCTTGCAAATAGTACCACCTTTGCAAACTGGGCCATAAACGTGAGACTGCAGTCTCCAGGGAACAGCTTTGTACAGGGTAAAGAAGGGACTTACTTTTTTAATAGTGCCTGGGAATTGTTGCCTCAGTCCAACCATATCAACAGAACTATGTGCTGAGGCTCCGACCACCCTGACAAATAGAGAATCAAATTTAAATAACTTATTACAGTATATTATTAATGCATTTTTAATGGTATAGGTCAGGAATAGAATTAACTTACTCTGAACCCATCTCTTTGTCTGTCAGCAACCTCTCTTTCTGGGTATCATCAAGGGAAGATACATTGCAGGAGAGATCCTCGACAGATGCCACTAGAGGCCCAAGTTCTGATCCTTTTTTCGTGACTTCTGTTCGCCGACCTGGCCTGGGGCTGTCCATGTCCTCCTGTAGGGCTGAAAAACCTGCAAGGCCAACATAGTCTCTGTTGAAATGTTGTAAAATCATTGTAAAAGTGAAGAGATTCATCGTATGCTGGAAAAGTGATAAATAATATAATGTGACTTTCTAAAAAAACACTAACCTAATAAGTTTCAAGTCATTATCATCCATACCTTCACTATGATCCAATGATATGGTTTGCTCAATTTCTGCATAGGTGTGTGATGACTGTTCTTGACTGGACTGGATGATTTTTGTTTCGATGAGATGAATAATGTCCATACGATTTATTTTTGTAAGTGTCTTCATCAAAGTGTTCTCTGCTGACAAGTGGAGAGATTATGTTATGCATATGTTTGTCTACTAGAATGCAACGGACAACCAGACAATGTGAGTGATCCTCCATCTTTGGCAGAACCCGCTACCACAACGATATAATATCATAAATTGTTTCCTTTTTCTATGCGCATAACACTGGGCATTACTACATTGCCCCAAGTCAAAAGAGCCCCATGTCTCTATGATGTTCTGGTGGTGAGATACGGCTATTTAATATTACATGTCTGATTGTAATTTTTCACCCAGTTTTTCGAGCAAATATTATATGTCTCATCACTTAAAATGTCATAGCACATATTTCCTCATTTAGTCAATCAGTTTACAATAATGGTGAGTTAACTGCCAGAATGAAGAAGAAAAAAAAAATTAAAGCTACACTACGGAATATTGGCCTCTCTATTTCCATGATATTGAAACATTCAGTTGAATGTTACTTGCTAAATATTTCTTTTACATCAGTTTTTTTTTGGCACTTCTGTACAGCGTGGATGAATACGATGGTTACCCCATTGTTATTGGTGCTCTCTGTATCAGAGCAGATTTGTCATGCTGCACCAAGACAGTAATATGATATTCTAACAAAGTCTATATCAGAAAAAAAAAGTCATCAGAGCAGGTATCATATCTGCCACTGTGGTTTGGATCTTGTTTTGACACAGGCTCTGCTACTTTTCCTTTTTGATTACAGACTCTCTGGAGTTTGATGTTTTGATGATTCCACAGAGGTTGGGTTGCTGTTTAGAACAGTCCATGTTCATCACCAAATAGCTGATTAATTCAAATTCAACGCTGTTTTGGGCACTGTTTTTTATGTACTTGCTCAAAAATAGAATTTTGAATTTAACCTTGATGCGTTTTTTAAAAATAATATTATAATTGTAGAAAATTTATTGAATTAAAATAAATTCTGTCTTTTAAGCTGAATTAATTACAGAAACGTGGATTCAGATGGATGCTGCACATTGGTGCTGGCTGAGCGGAAAGCTTAATTATTTAAATTAACTGATCTCAGATTTAATAATGTTTGCTATCTGGTGAATAGAGCAATGCAAATTTAGATATAAACAAAAGGAAAACACATGATCAGTAATCTTACCTGTGGCATTTTTGCCCTCCCTTTCTTTCCATAGCCTTATGAGGGCATGGCTTTGGTCTTGTAGAGAATTTGGATTCTCATTTCTTATCTGATTGATCTGTACCTCACTGAATTCAAGCTCTCGAGCCAATTCTGATTGAACAAAAACACATTGGTAATAAATCATGTATTTAATTCAGATCAACAAAGTATTATGAAGCAAAAGTGTCCTTACAGCAAGGCAATATGTGTTGAAATAAGGTTTACAATAATAAAAAAGTAGGCATGATGATTATTGCAAACAAATGCAACAATAAGTATCCCGACCTCTTATACAATTCTAATATTTTAACCACAATGTCTTTTCCAGTATTGCTGGGTCACTCTTAAACCATATGATTAAGTATTGTACTGCATAGGGTAATGACATTTAAAAATTGTCAGTATGGAGCAGTGGTTCCCAAATGGTTTGAAACCAAGGCACCTGTTTAAAGTTTATATGAATACTTTCTGTCTAACTCTGTATACTTACTGTATTGCTCTGTCAACATTTAAGCTCTCTGCTCACAAGTCACAAAAACTGAATTAACGTAATTAATTTCTGAAACATGGTTAATTGATATTCAAAAAAGCCGCTTACCGGACCAGCTGAAACCAAGGTGATCTGCAATTACAGCCAGACGCCCCTCTTTCCTGTCAGCCTCATCCTGTGGATCTACTGCAAATTCCAGCAAAGTAGCAAGAGCCACATAAGCACATGAAATATAACACTTTTTAAATACAATTTATCATTTAATGTTAAGATAAATAAGGTCACTGGCTTTCTCATGTAGAAAATACATTAATGAATACTTTTAACTATACTTTTTAAATCAACATTTCTGACTCATTTTAGACTACTTTCCAGCAATGAGCAAATACTAGGTAAACTATCAATCATGAATAAATACTATGAATAACTCTCCTATGATTTGTGAACATTGTAAAGAATGTATCAACAGTATCTCACAACTCATGTTTTAAATTTAACCAATTCTGTCATAATGTAATATGTATAGTGAATATACTGGCAAAAATCACTATAAATACACCCCACTGCATTTGCTTTTATATTAATGTTGAAATTTAAGTCAGATAAAAGGAAAAGAGACAGTCACAAACATAGCCCAAACATCAAAGAAGCACCACGAAGAGTTGAAGCATTAGTTACAACACAGAGAAGCAGCACTTTCATCACTGAGGTGCTGAGGCAGATGAGAAAGAGATAATGGGCCCCAAGAGATGGGGGATACCTTGACTTCGGACTTTATCAGCAGGGATTCGTTCCATCTGCGTCTCAACAGGGTTGTCCCATCGGGGCCTAATGACCATGGAATCCTCAGGGAAAGGCATTTGCATGTCAATGAAAGGTTCACTCTCTATTACTGAGGCATTAATGGTGCTGCTTTCATCATTAGACAAGGCAGCAGCCTCCTGTTTGTCTTTCTCTGCTTGAGCCAAACTCTCCACTACCTTAGCTGCTTCTTGACTAATCTCTTCAGAAAATGCAATGGACTGTTTGTTTGTGTCAGTTGGCCGACCCTTTTTTTGTTTTGCTGGTGTGGAAGTTTGAACTGGCTGGCCAGGCTTTCCCCTGACTGGTAATCTTGAAGGAAGTGTCTTAGTTGTGCTGGATAGGTCAGTGCTTGTTGGACGATTCTGGTCCTTTTTGGCTGGTTTCTTGGTGGAATCACTTTCACAGAAGCTCTTGGCTTTGGAAGACTTTGTTAAACTGGAGGTTATGGATGGGCTTGTGTCTGTCTCAGATTTTCTCCTTGATTGAGGTTTTATGGGCAACTTTGACTTCTTGTCCTTGGCAAGTTCTACACATTCAGACCTGAGGGAGCTGGCCTTAACAGGAATTCGGGATTTTGGTTTCTCTTCCTCTTTGGAGGTGGACATATCTTTTCTAGCCGTAGATGATAGAGATGCTGCAGTGTAACTTTTAGAGACAGGTTTACTTTGGGATTCTGTCTTTTCAGGGGTTTTGGTTTGTTTTATTACTGAGTGCTGATCTTCTGGGGAGGAATCTGAGGACTCTTGGTCTTGTTGGGAATGAACTGATCTAGTAACTGTTGACACTGCTGTCTGGACATTGGTTATGACAGTGTCAGAGGAACCAGGATCAGATACTAAATGTCCCTCACTCATAACTTTGTCTGATTTAACCTCTAACATTGTTTGGTCCTTCTCTAAGGTTTTGGTCGAGGCAGAGTCATCCAATTTGATGAGCGTTTTAGACTTTGAAAAATCTGACTTTGTAGCTGTTGCCAGATTATCCCCAGCAGGAGAATGTACAGATAAATCTGTAGCCTCTTTAGGGAGGTCTTCATCCTCCTCTGCTTTTATTTG
Source organism: Labeobarbus marequensis (assembly GCA_034780575.1). Lineage (NCBI taxonomy): Eukaryota > Metazoa > Chordata > Actinopteri > Cypriniformes > Cyprinidae > Labeobarbus > Labeobarbus marequensis. The sequence continues at coordinate 34,407,323 of JAUZSZ010000095.1, read as the reverse complement.
CAAAGAGAGGTTGCAACCAATCTCATTCTCAGCATCACTGGATGCTCTAACAGGTTCATTACCCTCTTCTTCAGCTATGCCCTCTACAATGGGTTGCTCTATTTGGTAAAATGCAAACCCTTCCTCCTCGTAACTCCTTTTTGTCATGTCTATCGCACCACTTCTTGTCATCTCAAAAAGTTTTCCTTCTTGAAAAAGGAAAGGATTTTGTTCACTTGTTGGTGTACCCTCCTCAGTGGGTGTCCTTGCTGGTGTTGTGTCTGGAGTCGCCCCTTGGGAATGCCGATCTACAGCTAGACCCAAGATCTTTTGCTCTTCCTCTTTAACTCTTGCTGCAAATGCATCATCATCTTCTCGTATTGAATTCCAGGTGTCTGTCTCTGCTTTTGCTGTGACTCCTCTAGATTCAGTCTTAGGAGGTTCCTCCTCAGCATCATCTTCCTCTGTGTCATCATAAATACATATTTCTGGTTTAAATGTTTCTTTTGTTTGCCCAATAATAATTGGAATAGAATCAATATCTAAGCTGCCACTACAAATATCAACATAAGATGTCCCTGCATTCCTCATGTAATCCCCTTTAATCTCATCCGTTACATTAGACTCTTCCTGACTATGTGATTTGCAGTCAACATTTTGGTAATTAGCTGCCTCCTTCTGCTGTTCATGACTGTAAATTTCTTGATTTCCTTTTGATCTTTTTAAGCTTTGCTCTTTTTGTTCATCAGTTATATTTTTGCTGTCAGAGGCAGTTTTGTTTAGCTGTACTAACTCTGAATCGACATATTTTTTGTCCTTAAATTTCTCACTATGAGATTCTTGAAGGTGTGGTTTTATGGTATGCTTTTCTGAGACAGACTGAGGTCTCCTCATTGCTGATTCAGCTGAAGATGCTGCACTGTGGGCCATGGTTTGTTGAATGTCGTCAGATGTTTGAGGGCTCTTATGAATACCTGCTGGAAAAGGAGAGGGAGGTTGTACTTTAATGATCGGTTCAACAGACCGTGCTATCTCTGAGGCTTGTTTGAGTTCACTAAACCCAACATCATCCACAGAGGATGTTTCATGTTTGGATGCAAGCTCAAACAGTTTGAAGCTGTCATCTCCTGCATCAGATGCTACCAAGGTCTGAGAGGATTCACTATCTTTTCTATTGTCCTTTTTGTCTTTTGCATCTTGCTCCATTTCATCAAATGTTTTTATTTTGGCAGCCATTTTAAACATCTCTTCCTCTGGAGTAACTTTCCTCTGTGTCAGGCCACACTTCAACTCATCATCTTCTACTGTCTCCTCTGGGATTACTGATGGTTTAAAGGGAACAATCAGGACCATGGGGTCTGGGGTTTTGGGATTGACCTCATAACTTACCTCTTCAGAACTTGGTGTGTCAGGTGAGAGAGGACTCTTACCTGAACTTGTCATCAGGGACGTCTGCTCACAACTGTCATTGTCGGCATTACCCTCCTGTTCTTTGAGCAGTCTACTATGCAAATTGTCTGGGGGGATTTCAGGGGCTTTGGAGGATGTCAGGGGCCCTGTGGTCACACTGGGTTGTTCTACTATAGGTGGAAAAGCCAGGTTGGTTTTCATCTCTATGGGGCTGCTTTCTAAAGAGTCACGACACGGGGATTCTTTTGTTGGACTAGGCTCAATAGAGTCTGGGGTTTTATGGGAAGAGTTGTCTTCCATCAAGGGACTACCCTCTAAAGAGTCCTTGTGGCTAATAGTAAAAGAGTCATCAGCTACTGGACTAAGGTTCTCTGAATCTTGGTGTCTAAGAGGTAGCACTAAACCACCATGATCCTGTGTAGCTGCCCTTGACGCCAGGGAGTCAGCAGAGGTTGGTATTGATTGACCATCAAAGGATTCCTCATCGCTCAAAAAACACTCTAGTGTTTCAGATGTTCTTTTTGTCAGTTTTCGAGATTTAGATGGCTTGGATGACACAGAAACAACGTCCTTATCAACAGAAGTTTGGTCACCCTCAAAGTTCACCCCCCTATTTCCATGAGGAATAGACATAGACTCACTTTTTGTTGGTTCATCCACTGCTTTGCTCAATGCTGGATGATGAACTGTAGCTTCAGATGCCTGTTCATTAGTTATCTTCATCTCAGTAGAAAAGGAAATAGACACTTTACTTGTCTTGACTTTAGGGGTGACTGATACTGATTTTGAGGTCTTTGCAAGTATAGACTGAGCTGTTTTTTTCGGTGATAATGAGAGGCTCTCAGGGCTTGTTTCTGGAGTCTCAGCCATGCCTTCATGTTTGTAACTTTCCTCAGAACTCAATGGGGCTTCCACTTCAGCAAGGCTGGCATTGGGCGAGTCGACCAATGCTTCATGTCTAACGCTGTCAACAAATGCACTGTTCTCCGTACCATTGTCAGGCAAAAGATCTCTGTGCTGTTCTGACAAATTTTGAGGAACTGTTGTTGTCATGCTTGAGCGAGCAAAAGGACCTGCTGACACTATTCCAGAAACCACAGGCTTACTACTCTTTTCCTGTGGACGCTGATGACTCTTTTGACTTGCTTTTGTATCTTCTTCAGTCTCTTCAGATTTTTTTATGTGTGGACTACTTTTGATTTCTTTTTCTTCATGATGATCTTCAGGCTTTAAAATATCAATAGACACTTCTTCATGTGAGGGTGCTCGGGGAAGACATTGTGACTTTCTGAGGACAGCCTCTGGTTTACTCACTGTTGTGCCTTCTGTTTTGGAAGGCCCTTTGTGCTCAAAGAGCCCAGACTTTCTTTTTGAGGGGTCTTGGCCAGTTTGAAATGCTCTCATTAGTTCTCTTACAGACATGGTTTCTTCTAGTCTCCCAGGCTCAGAGCCTGTTGACCTAGAAGGAGACTGTTTCTGGGGTGAAGAAGTCTGTTTTTTCAGGCCTGATGTTTTCTGATCTTTGACAACAGAAGATGCTTTGGCTTCTGTTGCTTTATATGGAGGTTTTTGGCCTGTTTGTTTTTTCTGACCTTTTTGTTCTTCCTCTACTTTCTTTTGAAGAGCCTTTACTTTCTCTTTAATGGAACCAATTGGTGTCTCTTCAACCACTGGTGAAACAGGAGACTTTTTTTTGTCTCCAGGGACGGGTAGAAAGGCATCCCCTTCAGAAGACTTCCCAGTGCTTTTACTAACAATACTTTCTTTTGTGCTAGATGACTGGGTTTCATCTGTGTGTCCTTGAGGTCCTTTTCTTCTGATTGGCTTTTTTACATCTGTTGTATGGGCCTTAGTGTCTTTTGCCACTGTAGGGACTATTTTCCGACCACCTCTGCGCAGAACAACCTCAGTGAACCTTTGCTGTGATGGAGACTCTTGGGATGCAGGCCTAGATGTTTCAGGCACATCCAGTAAGTATTCCTTAACTTCACCACTGGGAACAGTCTTTATGCCAGGCCTGTCCCTAGCACCCTTTGGTCTCTGTGATCCTCTGTTGATTCGAACTTCCTTTAGAATTGATTCTTGAGATTCAAAGGCAGCCATCATTTTTGCCTCTTCGATTTCACTTTCTGTTAGTAGAACCCACCCCTCATCCTTCCTATATGGACGGCTGTCTGTTTTTGCAGACTCTTCCTTGTCACATGTTCCACTTCTCAGAATTTCACTAACTTTTTCCAAATCCTCTTTGACTTTTTCCATTATCTCAAAAGGCTCTGCTGACACCTCCTCCACCCCCTTGTCTAAATAATCCCCTTGCATGGGACCCGCTTTCTCTGAGGAATCAGTGGTCAGAATAGCAGTCATTTTGATAAGGTCTTGTTTCATCTCTGACACTTCAGAGAGTAAATCTGGACTTGCAAGGGCAGGGGAGTCTCGGATCAATTGTGTTTTCAGGAATGATGTTTCAGTTGTTTCAGTGTCTTCATCATCTTCCATTTGGATGACATTTAAGGAACAAATTAACCAAAATTTAAATTAAAGGGACAGAGATTGGAAAAGGAGATAAGGGACACATTCAAGTTTCAAGGACCAGAAGGCATCAAGATGACAAAAAGCTAAGTGGACTGTGGGATAATGAGTGGTGGAGAGTCTACTAGACTCATGGGAGAATAACAACTGCAAAGCAAATACTAACCAAATCTTAAAGACAACAGAAGAATAAGCAGGAAACTTGCTTATTCACATTTGGTTCAACAGCACACTCACACACAAACAAAAAGACAAACTAATGCGATAATTAAAAATGGAGATGAAAATAAGCCAACCCAAACACTGGGACATACTGAAAAACAGTGACACAAAGTAGACATTGCTCATGTATAACTCATGTCTACAGAAGAAAGAAAGAGAGAGAAAGAGAAAGAGAGAATTCAGAGAATTCAAGAGAGAACTTTATCAAACTGAACTCAGTAAAACTTGTTTTTAAGAAAGCCAGTGATATGCAACTAAAATGGAATAACAGTAAAAAAATAAATAAATAAATGTGTTTTTAGAATGTGGAAATAAATGCATTTGAAAAACAACATAAGCAGAATGTTTTTTTATCATAACTGAAAGTGATTTTTTTTTTAAATATATTAGTAGTGGCAATGATGAATAGTGTTAAACAAAGAGCAGTTCTGAAAAATCATACACACACACACAAGACAGCATTCAAAATACTCTATGTAAGCTGTTATTTCCTTAGTAAACTAACATGTTATTGTGTAGTAAGTTCCATGTAGTAATAGATTCTATTTTTTCTGGATTCTAATTTTTACTGACACCAAAACATTAACCTAATGTATGTTCTATAGGTCACATTACATAGTGTGGTGATTTGATACTCTCTAAAGCAATAGTTAGCAAACTATACAATGTTAATATTCAACTGATAAAGCCATACATCTAATAAATAAATAAATAAATAAATAAATAAATAAATATATAAATAAACAAATAAATACAAACAAACTGGGCAATGACTAGTTTAAATACAGGTTTATATCATGTGCCCACTTCAGTGTTTTTTACATTCCTACAATATATAAAGAGAGGGAAGAGTCTTGCTAGGCTGGCTTATTAGGGAAAAAAAGGCACTAAAAGGGTACTAATGATGAGGGTGACTCGTACAGATTTAGATGGAAATCATAATTTGCTTTGCAGATTGTTATTGTGTAATGAAGGGAATAGGGCTTTAAAACAGTTGAAAACATAAACATCACCACAGTATGAATGAAATTCACATTGTGCATAAATAGTGATTATTCAATAACCTCTCCCTCTATCATGATTCATAAATCAATCAGAATAATACTAGTATGAAAAAAAGAAAGCTACACTCACGAATATCACCTAAAATAAGAAAATGGGGAACCACAGCTCTGCACATTTTTATTTCCCTTATTCAACATACTAGATTCAGATCATGAGTTTGTTAGAAGAGAGCCAAACTGAACTGTGTGAGATAAGAGAGACATACAAAGCATGTAGAGCAATGGGTCCCCAGAACCAGGATTTAAAAGAATAGTTCACCAAAAATGAAAAATAATCCACAAGTAATCCACACAACTCCAGTCCATCAATAAATGTCTTGTGACGTGATCTGCATGATTGTAATAAATCCCTAATTAAGACATTTTTGACTTTTAACTTTTTTTAACCACCTCTATCCATGATATTGCTTTCTCTAGTGAAAAAGACGTTGACTCGTCTAAATCAGGAAAGAATTATCCAAAGATCAAGCACAGTTTACAACCAAAAACTGTCCAAAACAATTCTAAACAA
>JAUZSZ010000095.1:34287178-34297247 GCA_034780575.1 Labeobarbus marequensis | reverse complement strand
CTAGAAATAGTGGAGTCTTCAACTGACCCAGAATCAGATCTTAGTACAGGTATGCGACAGAAAAGCCCTCAGGGAAACACAAGCTAATACACACACCGTCTGCAAAGACAATGTCCAGAGTCCAAACTATCAGTGCAGAGTGGCGTATTCACACCATTTTCTCCTATTCTCTCCACAAGACAGGGTCCACAGTATTTGCTTCTTGTCTAAAACTGGTGCAGATTAAACATGGACAAACCTGTTAATCAAAAAAGACAAATCCACTGCAGTGGATTTGTGTGGTTTATGGGTATTAAATCTTACCAACCCTGAGCCAGAATCTCTTTCAGTGATATTATGTCCTATTATGAAACAATAGATGGCTTGACCGAGAGAAGAGAGAAAAAAAAAGGAAGGCAAAGCACATTTTAATTTATTTTATTTGCATGTGTGAAATTTCTCAATTATGAACATGTTGAAGTGCATTTTGGTTTTAATGCACATATGAACGTCCATCTGTATCACTGTTAATGCGATATCAAAGATCAGAGTCTTGAAAAACAACAACAAAAAATACTAGTTGGGCCTGTGAGTTTTACACATTAATGCACAAAAAATAATGGCATTTAAATAATAATAACAATAATAGTAGGATTAAGGAGTCATTCACACAGGAAGTTCTTTTTGCACCCAAAGACAACAGGATCTATCACAATGGAGCTTCATACGGCATATTAAACTTGATAATAAGAACAAAAAGCTGAAAGCTACAGCTAGCCATGACCCAGTGACCAAACACATCCAGCTGCATTGTTGCACAGACACCTTATCTCACCCAATTCTTCTAGAATTTTATTATGTATTCTGATTATGAATATGAATTTGAACAAAAGAATGAATGCTGTATTTAATCCAGGTAATCATACTCGCTCAGTCAATATTTACTCTACAATAGAGAGAAATCGGGAGTAAGTGCAGAGATGTTGTGTTGACTGTGTAAACATGATGGTTACTGTAGTTGTAGACTAAATGTTTTTACTCATGCATTTACTCATCTCACTTGCACAAAAACAGAATCAGTATTCATAAAAATGAATGAAAACAGTGAAAAGCAAAACTGAAAATGACACTGACACAAACCTGCAATAATTAAATGTTAAATAACACAAATATCCTTTATGTATTAAAGGTGGGCTATGTAATTTAAAAAAAATGCTTTAGAAAACTGAGTTGTTGCTGAGTATCAAAACAAACTTGTAGCCAGTCAGCAGTAAGGGGCGTGTCCACTCATGATGTGGAGGAGAGAGCGTTCAGTGATCAGCCGAGCCGAGCCAAGAACGAGATGGCTGATAAAAAACAGTGTAGACATGGTGCAACATTGGTTTTGCTTTGTTTCACAGAACTAATCATTGCCTGGGTTGCGTAGGCTATGTATGTGAGGGCCGTGCTAACAAAATAGGAGCAAGACCCTTTTGGAGTAGGGGCATGTATGTTTCGGTGATTTCAAATATCAACATTGGCTTCCAGAAATTGCTTACCCCACCTTTAATTTAATTTTATTAACCAATATCTTTGCTGCTGAACTTCAATGATCAAATTCAACCATAAGCAAAAATTACTTTTTTATTGCTGAGGAGTGTTGAACTTTCTTCTCCTGCATGCTATTCTTCATGCAATCCAGAATAGCTTCACAGCAGAAAGGATGCACCCTCTACTGTGCAGATGTGAATGTACTTTTCCCTCAGCCTTAGGCTTATTCATTTCACTTTTGGTGTGAAAGGGCTTTTACATTTTCAAAAAAACTTTTTTATATTAAAAACAAACAAGCAAGCCCAGCCCAGATGAGAAAAAGTAATGCAAAATTAATGTAACATAGTACTTTCTATAAAAAGTAACTAGGGAGTAACACAATATTGTAATGCATTACTTTTAAAAGTAACTTTCCCCAACACTGATAGGTGAATGTTATTATGCATCTTTGACCTTGTTGTTTGGGTTTGGCTCATAAAGTTATCCAGTTCATGGAGTTTAAAATGTAGGCAGCCGCAGGTCATTATATTTTGGTATGTGGCTTATTTCCAAAATGACACTTTTGGGTTTGAGTTTAATATGAGCTTGTTCTTATTGTTTTGTTTTTTGTTTTTTAGCAAGATCAGGCAACACTAATGGCTCAAAACAAACCCTGTGATTTCTTGTACTGTGCAGACAGAAAAGACACCACTCTGATACATGGTTAAATACATTATTAACTACTTGTTTAGTTTGGTTCCATTTCATTACAAATTTCATTTGTAAAATATGGTTGTCACTCCTGTAATAAAGAACTGAGTGTGTACAGAACAGGATTAATCACTAAAATGTGAATTGATAACCGAATTTAGCTGCACGTGGCCATTACAGATGACCGAGTTTTTGGAACTGATAACCACGATTAAGAAAGTTTTGTGTTAATCAACCAAGAGTTCAGAGTTTATCTGACAGTAAGTTAACGTTTCAGTAAGTTTTCCTCTTTATTCTTTACAAATTACACTCCAAATAAGTAGTGCCAGCTGTATCTTGATGTCAGTGTTTGTTTTGGTCCAAGATCTTGAACCTGACCATGTCTATGCAGGGTCAGAAAGCTCTTGGATTTCATCGAAAATATCTTAATTTGTGTTCCGAAGATGAACACAAGTCCTGCAGGTTTGGAACAATACGAGGGTGAGCAATTAATGATATCGTTTTCATTTTTGGGTGAACTATCCCTTTAAGTGTGTTGAGGTCAATATTTGAACATTTCAGCTAGTCGTGTAGTGTATCTCCAGCTTTAAACTCTCAACATGAGATTTGAATCCATGGCAAAATATTTCTCTTTGTCATTTTAGACCTTATTTCTCATAACCCACACACAAAGAGAATTCCTCAACAATGCCATGTGAAAAAAACCAAAACAAAAATTCAATGTATTTATTCATTATTTTGCAAAAAAAGTTCTGTGCTTAAAGGGATGTGACATCACAGTTTCCGAGTTTATTAAGGTCTCTAAGAGGATTCAATTTCAAAGTGCTGTGGGGCAAACCAATAGAAACGCTATACAGAGATCCTCCTACAGATTCAATTAGCTGGTGTCGTTTTGCAAACTTGGAACAAAATCAATAACAGCCCAGGGGACAAAGTGTGCTGTCGAACAGAGCAGAGCCTTATGCAACTCTTTACAGCTTGTTTCCAACTCCAATCCAACTAGCTACATGATGGATACATTAAACAATATATGCAATAAAATCTATTTTGTGATAATGAACAATTCACTTATTAGCATTATGAATGTGTATAATGTTCTGAAATGCTTTGAACTGTTGTGCATATAACAGACAGAATTTAAAGATGGTATTCACTGAAAACCATGCCTGACTGCTGTCTTCACCATTTACTTTCACTGTATAGAAAAGAGCAGCCTGGGCATATGCTATAAAGGTATCAAAAAACATATGGGTCTGTAAATGGTGACAGAATTTCTGTTTTGGTTTTTGGGGGTAACTATATTTCTTGAAAAAAAAAAAAGCAGACAGGTTTGTTTAAGCATCCAATAGGGGATTACCAAAACTTAGAGAATGCCAATCACCATCTGAAAAGTATTCACACACATTTGAAGAAAAACAAATCAGACCCAAAATGTCATCTGCTCCACCACACAGGTCAGTTCTCTTCCTATCCATCAGACACGAATAGTAAACCAACAGAATACCCTTTCTCAGATGAATAATTGATAAAACCCTAAGGGGGTGGATCAGTCCATTATTCAGTACTGCCTGAAGCTCATCATGGCATGGTTCATTAAATGGGGATATGATTTCCATATTTTCAATTTTAGGCTGAGACAGTGGTTTGACTTTTTTTATACACTCTTAGTGTGGCAATAAGGAATAACAAGAACATGAACAAAAGATATAAGCCTGCCTTAGAGATTATTGAGGAAAAACCTAGATATTGAGGTAATATAATGCTGAGGGAGGCTGTGTAAATAAAATCTGTTCTATGTTAAGATTTTTAAAGTTACATTTGTACATTTAAAAACTTTTAAAACCTAATGTTCAAGGCCATATCAAAATTCCACCCTACCTTGTACTTTAGTAACTATTTGCAATGCCTGATCAAAATTTGTTTGTTGCTGAACATGCAATTCTAGTTTAAAAAAATACATTGGATTAAATAGTATAATACAATGTTAATACGTATATACAATATATTCTTGTTTTAATATGTAGCCTAAAATAATAACTAGACTTGCAAAACCCACTGCCAGGGTGTTCTGGTAGTAACCAGGGAATTGCCATCTACTTCACTATTTAAATATTTTTTTCTTTATTTGTTATTTGATTAATCATGGATTCCCTCTTACATCACAACCCAAGATAACGCGTATGCATTTATGTACATGTGCCATCTTCAAAAATAGTTGATATGCTATATAGAGAACATATATAGCATTTACAGTAGTGTAGTGTAGCGTGTAGCATATAGTTGGTTAACAATGCTGTTAGGAAATGCACCCTTGACTGCTTTTTAGCTTGCTATGCAGTTGCTAGGGTATCATATGAATGTATGAATGAATTTGAATTTATAAACATGTACTGTATTCTGATTTTATAATCAAAAGACTACATACATGAACAAGTCATATTGCAGGATTTCTAATCAGATATTGAGTAAAAATCACACAAAAAAGTTAGCAAATAGCAATAGCAAATTTAATTACTTTGGTATCCAACCAGGTTTGAATTTTGACATAGACTTGATTTTCACACAATACCAGCTTTAAAAATTAAGAGCGAAATCAGTCCGTCAATCTTTCTATAATCGTATGAAGCAGGGATGAATGATCAACTGATAGGCTTTGTAACATGTAATAGAAAGCAATGCTCTATAAGGGGGAAAAAATGAATAATGAGCAAAAATTAATTAACTAATGTGGAGACATTGTGTGGCACTGTTAAACAAAAAAGACTATAGAGGGAATGGAAAAGACTTGAGTGGAGAAATGATATTCCCAAACATTGGGAGAATGTTTCCAGGATCTTGGTCAAAGATTCCAGTCTGACACTATCTTCACTGTTTCAGCCTCAATTGCTCTTTCTTAGAGAACCTCAAAGCTCATAATCAATCCTTTCTTTAACAGTAAACAGAGACTCTGTTTATCATACTATCTCTCTCTCTCTCTCTCTCTCTCTCTCTCTCTTTTCCACCCCTCTTATAAATTTCAGTTAATCATTTTCTCCTTTTTTTCTTTTTCCCTCTCACATTCACACACAACACTTACTGTGTGACTTACATAACCTTTACAATTATATAATATTTTGTTGTTGTTTTATTTTTTCATTTATTTACTGATGTGGCTCCAATCGCTTCCATAAAAGTGGTTTATGCAACTTGAGTCATATTATTCAAGATTATTCAAAAATTCTCCTTATATGTTTAATGGAACAACGGCATGTGTCATTAGGACTGTTCTTTTACTATTCCTTTAAATGAAAGTATCACATTTAAGGCACATAATAAATAAAAATGGATTATTATTGCTTAATTCTACTGTGACTGTTGCACAGTGTTTTCTGGGTGGTGGCGAGGGAATGACTCTGGGATAAAGCAGAACGAAAAACTGTAACAATCGGATTAGGAGGACAAAAGATTTGGCTGAAACGGTGAGTGGAGCAGCAGGGTTTGCTGGGTAACTGGATTTCACTCTATCTACAAGATTCTGTAGTCAAAGCAATGGGCTTTCCTGGCCACAGGCGTACGTAGTGAGAGAACAACAGCTGGAAAAGGAGGAATATTGATGGTAAATTTAATATGAATGAATTTATAATAATTCTTCGTTTCACTGAAATTGCTGAGACAAGAACAGACAGGGAGAGGATGCCAGAGATGCACTCCATCAAACGTTCAAAGCACTGTCAAGCTTTTCTTGCTTATTGTTTGTAGTTTTTGTTATTTGTAGTTATTGTTATTGCTTATAGTTATTGTTTATGTCACTTTAGCCCTTGTCTGATGTAAATAAAACTTTATAATATTAAACCATTCTTTCTTTGTATGAACATTCTTATTTTGTGTAAAGATAACATGGCATGTCAGTTTCAATAAATGAAAAACAGCATGGGTGAGTAGTGATAGAGCCACTTATTGGCCAGGCAGTTAAAAAGCTAATATTTGTCTATTTGAAATTTAAAATAACATGCCATGTAGCATCGCAAATCATTTGTTAAAGAGATATTAATATAAACAATAAAAAAGACTAAGTGAAAAGAAAAATTACATAAAATCATATTGTTTTGAAACAATCTTGGTATATTATTGGTCTCTTGTTTGTATTTCTCAGTTTTCTGTTGAAGATATAATGCAGCAGCACACTTGATAGTTGCCTTACACACATATAAACACATGTTGTATATTAGGACACACACACACACAAACATAAAACCCTACTGGTGCACAGTTTCTCTGGCCATTTCCAGCCCCCATCTGTCATTGCACTTCGCTTCATGTAACACCCACCACTGACCAAAAAAGCAGTCTAAGTGAGAGGAAGTGTATTCAGCCAGAAAAAAACAACAAACTTTTACAAACGATTAAGTACAAACCACAGTAATTCTACTGACAGTTTTATTATAACTTGCAAAGACTGCATGCATGAAAAGATGTTTATTATTCTGAATAGTTAAAGATTTTAGTTATTCTGCTTAATTAATGGAAAATACAATACAACCAACATAAAACTAGACTTATACATTTTCTCAACGAAATATGAGTGGAGCTTGTCTGTGCAAAATTCACTGTCATGATGCAAAGGTGATGTGTATGGTTGGCAAGGGGTTGCTATGCAGTTGCTAAGATTTATCATTGGTTTCTAGGGATATTCTGAGCAGTTGCTAAGTTGTTACTGTCTAGTTCAAGTCAAAAGAGCTCACCCAAAAGTTGATGATATAATAGTTTTGTCTCCTAATATGTATTTGTAATTTTCTTTGATTGAACAGATTGGGTTCTGATTAGAAAAGTCAGTCTCTCCTCAACAAGCCATGATTTGAGATATCATTCATATCATGTCCGTAGCAAAAACAACACAAGTTGCACAGTTTAGGAGTCTGTTTAAATCGCTCCTTCAATTCATGCCATTAACATTCTCTAAGAAAATAGTAATTTACAAGAAAAGACTACAAGTGTCAAGGTTCAGAGGCAGTGAATGCTAAATGTAGCCCTCTTTTCAAATTCCCGCCAGCATTAGGTTGGTCTGAAACATAAGGAGCGCCTCAGAGCCACAGGTACCATGGGAACAAGATAGATAGAAAATGAATGTTGATGATAAAGCAAGAGTGAGAGAGAGTGTTCGCTGTGCTTTACTGTTTGAAAATACTTATTGCGAAATTAATAAAAATGAAAGACAAATCAAAAGTAAGTCTGTTTTTGAGGAATATGTAAACAAATGTAATGAAAAAAGATGAAATGGAAAAACAACAATTTGCATTTAAATAATAGATTATATAATCAGTGCTTAATTTGGTACATATTTTGCATTTTTGGGTTAAAAACAGCTGGACAGGGCACAATGGAATGAAAAGTGATACATTTGGACATGGTGGCTAAAACATGGAACTAATGCTATGAGATACAAAAAAGCTCCTAGATGTAGCACAACAACCTGGGTTGTGAATTTTGACATTTTTTAATTGATTATTTCTCCACAAAATACTACGAGTCCATGCCAAAATTGACATAATATGTTTGATAACTTAAAGGGCCCATGAGGTATTGGTTTGTAAATAAATATTTCTTGGTCCTTTATTTCAAACACACATCAAAGGTTCTACTATCACTACTCATCAACCCAAGGCCTTTCTTCTACATCCACATCTTTTTTATGTCTTTTCATACAAAAGAGCGGTTCTTCTCAGGCAGGAGATTAAAGGGTGGAGTTTTATTATGCCGCTTTCTCTTTCGCTCTCTGTTTCTGTTCTTGTATCTAGTCTTGTATCTGGTTTAAAAGAACCATTCATTAATACCTCTAACACACAGCAATACACACTTACAATAACACCTCGATTTCTCAGGCTTTCTCTCATTTCTTACCCCTTCATGTTTTATGGTCTAATCCTGTCTTCCACCCCCACCTCTCTTCAGCTTACTAGATTATGGAACCATCCCCACAGAGTGACTGTTGTCTTGGTAACGGGCCCCACCCTGTCTAATTCAGAGGTGGCATCATGTACACTGAAAAATCTGGAAGATGCATATCCCTCTTCTTACTCAATATAAACTATGTCTAAATACACTGTACATTCATAAACAACATAACGATATATACAATAGTATGTTATTTTGTTACTATTATAGATGTATTACCATTTTCGAGCTTTCATTTTATTTCTAAATTAATTGAAGAGCATATTTCAAAAGGTAAAGCTACCATAATATAATCGTAGAAACCTGCAATTAATAATACAGAAGATAAATGTTATGACTACAACAGATCCTGTTTTTAAATTATTATTAGACTAATCATTCTATGCATTCCAAATAAATAAAAAAATCACTAGCAAATGAAGCTGCTTATTCCTATATACAGCATACAAAATTCAATATTCTCCTATTATAATAAAGTTAATACATTTTGCAATTCATAAAAATAACATTCAAACACTGAACCTTTATAAAAAAGGTTACATCTCAGGCTCGAGGACCCTTTTTCAACCCCTTGTTGCTGTGGTAACAGCTGAATGCCATTTCAGGAAGCATTTCCCATCTGCGATGCTGTTCGGCATCCAGGAGACGCCCCAGGCCTTCAAGCAGAGACAGTGTGAGTTGATCTATGGATTGTCAGTTGTAAACACATCATCTTGCATCATCTTTTACAGAGACATTCTTATTGTTTGGTCTGCGAAGCTGCCTTTAGGCATAACAGAAACTCATTCACAGTAGCTCTAAGCAGGTAGCTGTTAACAGTCTCTACAGTAGTCCAGGGCTCTGGAGTAATCCTGGAAGGCCGGTGTCCTTCAGATTTTAGCACCAATACAAAGTTTACCCATCTGTCTGTAATTTGAAAGCAATTCTAAACACCTTATGTAGCTTGTTGGGTTGTGTTTGGTTGGGGTTAGAGCTAAACTCAGCAGGACATTGGCCCTCCATTCATAGACAAGATTTTTAATTGTACAAAGATATCTACCTATATGATCTGCAGGCCTCAATGATGTTCAATGATTAGCTAATGATTACTTGAAAATATATTTAGTTTAACTTCTTGTAATTGCATCAAGTAATAAAAACTGGAAAAGTCAGTATCATGTGAGGCAGCTTGTAAGTAGGGAATATTTTAATGATACAAAATTACTGGCCTGCTGATGGTCCAGTGTCATTTGTTTTTTAAAAAATGTGTCCAGTTAAAATGCAGGTCTCACATTATAATGCACTGATACTGTTAGCCATTAAAACAGAAAATAAACATTTCTGCATTTGACAGAGCAGCGATTCTCTAGTTTGACAGTGCAGTCCTCCCACTTTAAACAACTCTGATTTATGGTGGAACACATGCACATTTAAATGTGCCTTTGAGAAAATATTATTGCTGCCAGGATGCTAGAGTGTCTTAGGTAGATTTAATGTGGTCAGTGTGTTTTTTGAGTTGGTTTGCACAAAGGTTCGCTTCCTAAGTTTAGGGCATTTTTTGGTCCCACTTTATATTGTGTCCCTAATACCTGTGTATAGTTACATAGTAACTAGATGTATATGTAGTATATAACCACAGTGTAAGTACACATTGATACATAGTGTCAACCGCTGTAATATTTCTGTAACTACACGCATGTAACAACACTCAGAATGGTATATGTAAGTACAAATATGTAACAGGACATTGGTAACAACACTTTTTTCACTTCACTAAGTACTCGTGTAACAGGAATTATATAATGTTACAAAAAACATTAGAGCTGTAGCTACTATGTACCAATATGTACTTACACTGTGGTTACATACTACATACACATTTAGCTACTATGTAAGTACACAGGTATTAGGTACACAATATAAAGTGGGACCCATTTTTTCACTTATGGAAATCGTAAAT
>JAUZSZ010000095.1:34129229-34145550 GCA_034780575.1 Labeobarbus marequensis | reverse complement strand
AGAGGGAGGGCTGCGAGCTCGGGATAGAGCCAGAACCTAGAGAACTCCCCAAAAGAAGCTAATGATATGAGACAGCAGCTGGAGAGAAAATTGTTAGTAGCCCCCCAAAAATATGCATGCCGTGAAGAAAAAAGAAGGGTGTGTGAGGAGGCGGCTGGGCGATTGAGAGGGGTTGTGTGGTGCTTGACAGGAGCTGCGGATCTCCGTGTTGGACGGCAAGCCCTACATGCCGCCGAATGAGGAGCATGATGGAAGGCCAGGTGAGGGACTCTCAGCATCAGATGGAGGGCTCTTACTGCGACCGAAGGGAGCTGCGGCTCTGCTGCACCGGAAGGGAGACCCCTGCCTGATGCTGAATAGCAAAGAGACTCGAAACGACAGATGGAGGGCTCTCGCTGCGTCCGAAGGGAGTCGCAGCTCCTCTGCACCAGAACGGAGAGCCCTGTCAAATGCTGAATAATCTGTGAAACTCGAAACAACAGATGGAGGGCTCTCGCTGCCACCAAAGGGAGCCGCGGCTCTGCTGCACCAGAAGGGAGAGCCCTGTTCAATGCGGAAAAATGCAGCGGCAGTATCGAATTAAGCAGGGCACTGCAGCTGCAGTATCAAATTAAGCGGGGCACTGCAGTGCCAATTGGACAATTTAATGGTTTTAGCGGGGAAACTCACACCGCTGTCCGCGGATCTCCCAATCCTGCCATCCGCAGCTCTTCCAAGCCCACCGTCCATGGGGAAATTCACGCCAATGTCCACGGCTCTCCCAAGCCCGCCATCCGCGGGGAAATTCAAGCTGCTGGTTGCAGCCCACTCAAGTCCGCCGCCCATGGCCAACACAAGCCCGACGTCAGAGAGTATGGCAAGCCCGCCGGCAGAGAGTGTGCAAGCTCGCCATTTGTTGCGCTCCCAAGCCCAGTGTCGGCTCCTCGACAGCGCCCTCCAGTGCCGGCTCCTCGACAGTTGGAGGCCTCCGCCATGGCCTCCTGAGTCTTCTGCTCCGCCATGGTCTCCCGAACTCCCTGCTCCACCATGGCCGCCCATATCCCCAGAGCCACCATGGCCGCCCGAACTCCCTGCTCCGCTATGGCCGCCCGTATCCCCAGAGCCACCATGGCAGCCTGAACTCCCTACTACACCATGGCCTCCCGAGTCCCCGGGTCTGCCATGGCCACCCGAGCTTCCTGCTCCACCGTGGGTCCCGGAATGGATGCCGCTCTGGAGGCTGTCTGTCCTGTCTCCCTATCCCTGTCTCTTGTGGCCTCCAGAGTGCCCACCCCCCCTCCACATTGGATGGTGTATGGCGTGAGGGGGGGGGCGTGATATCAGACTTGTGTCCCTGTGTTCTTCTTCCCTCTTGTTCCCTCATGCCCTCATTTGGTCTTCCTGTCCCTGTCCTCGTTTGATGTCATTATTAGTTCATTAGTCTCCGTCTGTGTTTGATTTCTCCTCACCTGTATCAGTTCTCCTCGTTTGATTTCCTAGTGATCTTAAGCCCTCTGTCTCCCTGTCTCCCATGTCCGGTATTGTTTATATTTACCCCCACGCTCTATGTACTCCGGTGATTGCTTCAATAAAAGGAAGGTTTTGATTATGCTCCTCGACTCCTCGCTCCTTGTGCCCCGAGCAGTGTGACAGTCAGAGCCACAGCCTGCAGTACTTTCACATATCATGTAGCATGCTTGGTGTATACTCAGTGACCCCGAGTTTGAATTCTGACTCAAGGTCTTTTCTCATTCCCCTCTCTCCTGTTATTACTGCTAAAATTCAGGCCTTGGCCAAATAAATTAATTGGCTTATACAATTTGACAAATTAAATTTATTTTGACTCTTTTCATGAGTGTCTCTGATACCTACATAATTTTCAGTATCAACAATGGTTTACAACAATAGTTGCTGTACAGTTGTAAGGCTTAAACTACATACACACACCCTCCTGTATCTGATCTCTTCATGAATAATTCATAGAAACCGGATCCTCATAAATTAAACATCACTGTGCAGGGTATTTGAAACCTGCAAAAATGCTCTATATATGATGTCTGTGTGCATGTGTGTGTACCTGTCTCGCACAGCCAAAGTGATCTTCTCTGGGTTGGCATTCTTAAGCTCCTTATGTGCATTATCACTACTCCAGCCAGCACATGATTTGCCATTGATCTGCAGAATCTGATCACCAAAGCGCAGCCCTGCCAGTGCTGCAGGAGTGTTAGCCTGCACTAATTGCACAAACACGCCCTGAAACACACATTTGGAAATGTTAATCAGAGATTGCCATTAAACTTTTGGGGTTTAATGCTATGATGTGAATGTGGATGACATTAATTAAAACATAGAACACTTAGAAATTATTCACATATCTAAATGTTTGATATATTTTTCACCTAAAAAGTTCAGACTATTGACATGTTGCAATAGATTCTCTCTTGCTGGATTGTTGGATTAATAAATTATAGTAATTCAAGTGTAAAAGTGAAAGTATTTATAACATTAAATAAATACATTATCTATGACTTTGAGGCGGAGGCCAATCTTCCCATCCATGTCTTTGCACAGCACCACCTCCCGTACACCCAGTCGAATCTCTGCCCGCTTCACCCCCAGGTCACTTCCTGTTATGGGGGCTGCCGCCCAGCTCATTCCATGTGTGCAGACACTAAGAGCCTAAAAAGCATTGGGGAATATATTATATTGCAAAAATTTTGTCAGATTACCCAAAATATACTTCATGAGGTAACATCAACAAAACTAAAACAATTAGTTTTATTCAAGTTAAATATATTACTTAAAGTGACTGTAATCAAGATGACATTAAATTATACCAATGAAAGTAATTTTCAAAGAAAAAGTAAGGTAAAAACAGCTTCTTAAGGGTGCAGTATGTAATATTGACAGCTAGCGGTCGAAATGGGTGGTGTAGTCCAAATTCAAAATATTGGTGATAGTTGTTTGTCCCACTTCCTTCTCTTCAGACTCAATGCTCACATGGGTTGCCAGATTAGGACACACAAGTGGAATGAGCACAACTGACAATGGAAGGCAACAAGTCTTACAGTGTAAGTTGTTGAGTTGATTTATCTGTTTTAATATTTAATATTATTGTAATATATTTAATATTAATATTTTAATATTAATATAATATTGTTATAGAGCTTTTTAGATGTATGTTGAGACTTTTTAGGTTGGGTAAAATCACTGATCTCTGACCCAGTTCATTTGTTGTCTCCCATGGTCTGCAATACGCTGTTTTGCAACTGGCAACCGGGGGTGTCAAAACACTATTGGGTAAATTGGCAGTGGGCGGAATCACACAGAGCAAAACAAAACAAAAAAACAGACATTACGACACGGAACACACATTTCAAAAGTAGAATATCTGCCTGTAGCATTTTTTTTTTTTTCAGAGAAACAAATATGTGAACTTTTTGTGTTATGCTTTTAAAATTGAATACAAGATTGTGTAATATACTGCCATTCTGGTGTGCTCCTCTCTTTCCCTGGTCCTTTTGGTTTGTTACAGTATATTAGTTTACCATAAATGCTTGTCAGTACATTCGGCAAAAAGCATTAACCTTTTTCACAGATCATGGAATTAATTATGAAATGACATATAAAATTGTATTAAGTCCAAAGTTTGATTTCTGTTTCTAGGACTCTTAGTTTGAAGTTTTCTTGGGCTCTTAGTTTTTTTTTTTTTTTCCATTGTGGTATATTTACATTTCCTGTTGCTTTTTTCCTGTTTCCTTGGTTACAGAATCACATTCACCTGAATATAGTTTTGTTCCTTATTTTCTTTTGTGAATGTACACCCTCTGTCCATTCAGATTTTTGTCAGTTCTTGTCTTTACACTGCCTATGATTTATTAGCAAGTTCAGCTGTGACGGTTTTTCTATTTTCCTGTGGATTTATGCCACCTTCTTTGTGTTCGTCTTTTAGTCATGGATTGTTTTCATATGTAAATAAAAAAGCAAAAAGTAAATCATTTCTGTAGTAAGTACTCTTTTTTTTAAAATACATGCAAAGTGTGCTTCTTTTTCACAAGATGATGTCTTGTTTTTTTGTCTTATTTTGAAAAAGGGAATAAGCAGTTTTCAGACACAAACACACTCACCTCACTGGTCTGGTCGGGAACTGAAGAGGAAAGAGATTGTTGAGCTTCTGCACTGAGATTTAGACCCATAAACTCATTCAGCTCAGGGTACAACCTGCTAGAAGTAGCTAAAGAGAGACAGACAACATTAAAAAATGGGCTAAGCTAAGAGAGAAAAATCTGATAACTCAAATGTACTTGTTTCTATGAGTTTTCCAGGCCTGAAAATATCAGTTTTGAAATTTCCATAATACTTCCTGATTGTTCAAGACTGTAAGAACCCTATATATTCAGTAACACTTTAGTTTAGAGACATATTTAACTATTTATTTATTAGCATGCATATTACTAGTATATTGGCTGTTTATTGGTACTTATAAAGCACATATTAATGCCTTATTATGCATGACCATATTTTAGATCCATTAACCCTACCCCATACTGAACTTAACAACAACCTTACTGCTCATAAGCAGCAAATTAGGAGTTTATTGAGGCAAAAGTCATAGTTAATAGTGAGAACTGGTTCCCAAACTAAAGTGTGATTGTATATATTCTAAACCCTCTTGTGAGGTACCCATGGCACCCTTTTTTGAAGCTTCAGAGTCTAAGCCCCTTTTCTGTCATAAATTATGTAATCATACATAGGTACAGCACAGTATCTGATTCTTACCTATCACTTCAGATTTTGAATCATAGTAAGGCTCAGGTTCTGGAAGAGGTAAAGCCTTTAATGGGCTCGCAGTAGGGGTGTTCTGTGCCTACATAAAATGGGGGTTAGCATTTTGGATAGGTAGATATATATTTTTAAATACACACATACATATATACATACACACACACATAAATAAATCAATGTCCAACCTTCATGAACTTATCCACCTTCATGTCTTCTAGAGATGGATACAGTGACATGGTTATTCTGTTTCGAGCGCTCTGGATGAATTTCCTGAAGATGTTAATGTTTAGTTATTGTAACAATAGAAATAAAATTTACTATGTAAAAACATAAAACACGTCATAGAAACGTAGCCCAGACAATTGTTATTATTATTATTATTTATTTGTAATTTATTTATTTTTTAAACATTTTCTTATTTTCACATTTCCATGTATTTGGGTGTATCGCAGACGCATATTCACAATTTTGTCGAGGTCAAGCAATAATTTTCGCTTTGTAAAGATAGGCTACTAAATGACAACAAATATAGGCTACTGGTCGTTCGCACAAGGAAGGTTTGTTTCTTGAATGTACAGGTTGCGCGTTGTTGAAATATAGAATAAAAGACAGCACAAATTTAAGAGATTATAATGCGATTATTAATATTTCTACATAATAGCTGTGACTGTGACAAGTCCACGTTAGCTCGTTTTCTGATGATTTGTAAGAATGCGGCCAGGATGATGCGCACTCACCTTGACGCTGCAGAAGTCTAGGCGCACCAATGAAGTATTATATAGCTTCAGTGCTCGTCGGTCCGGTTTATTCGATAGTAAACCTATGACAGCTGATTTAGTTCACTGGATCTCAGAGCTAATGAATGTAATGTCCTTGGGTGTGCTGGATGAGGGAAATACAGCCTATACTCGAGCGCAAGTCAGCACATCTCCCCTGAGTGAGCGCCCTCGTTCGACTAAAATAGCTGTGCTTGCTCGCAGTACATGAAACCGCGAGGGGATAAAAGCATTGGACTGTTGGACTGTGCTTTTCTGCTGGACTGCAACAGTTTTAAATAATACAATTTTTGATGATGACGATGATGATAATAATAATAATAGGCAACGAGAAAGTGCTGCAATACTCTACATCAAAACAGACAACAATACCAAATAAACAACATATACAGGATCGTATGAGCATGTTTCATGAGTCTTCCAAAGTATGGGTTTTACTGGTTTTGAGAAGAAGAATTTACCTTTGTGACATAGGCTACTATGTAAAAGAAATGCATAATACATAGCACACTGTCAAAACATTTATTTTAGTGTGAAATTACAGTATACTCCAAATTACACTTTTCACAGTGGGATTTCTCTTGTATGTAACGGCACTCAGAAATTTCTTGCAAACAAACAGCATCATACTGTGTTTCTAGCTTGTCATTACTTTGACAAATGTTTTCATTTATCATACTTCTGACATGACTAGATCCGAAATTTGAATATGAATGTGCAATGTCAAAGAGCCCAAACAAATGGGATCATCGATCACCATTATGGTGACTTCAAAACAATTACAGTAATAAACAAATACATTTCTCACAGTGGTACAGTTAAAGACAACTTTATAGTGTGAATTTACAGTAAAACAAGAACAGTAAATTACTGATGTTAGCATCATCCTGCTGTCCATTCACAGTCATTTGATTTCACAGTAAATTTCTGACTGCAGTAATTTTGTGTAAAATAATACTCTTTTTGATCCTGTAATTTCCTGGCAATATTTGAGATTTTTTGGCTTTATTATTATAGGCCAGTGTAGAGGAGACAGGAAGCATCGATCCGGGACTTGAATTTGGGACGCCCGTAGCGCATTGTTTACAGTGCAGACAAACCAGGAAAAGTGACATTATGTTATAGATAATAGTAAGAGGTAACCCACCTTTTCATACACTTTTTGTCTACAATCATGTCCACCTGATCTATCAAAGAATGCATTTTAATGTAGGCTAATTAGAGTCAAATATACAAATATTCATCATACAGAAGCTGTATTGTTGCTGTTAAGCAGTTTACTATTGTGTTGTTGATTTATTAAGCCCATTTGTGCGGAATTCTACATTTTCATTGATTTCAATCTATCATACAAAGTCCAATAAGAACAAATCAAATCATCATTTAACATATAGAGACTGGAAAGACTGCCATTTATCTTGTCATATGGCAAAGATCTTCATGTTCCTTCTTGCATCTTATACTTTCCATCTCAATTTCCTATCTTAACTGTTCTGCGGTGGTGTTGGTTTTCCTTCTGTATCTGAGAAGGACATCTCGTGATGGTGGCATTATACCCAGGCCTGCACGAGTACTGTCTGGAACCAGAGTGGCTTCAGGATCACTGAGCTGTAGGTCATAATGCCACAGTGTCAGTGCGAGGAACTGTTTAATCTCATGTACTGCAAAAAATCGGCCAGGGCACTCGCTAGCACCAGAACCAAACGGCAACAAGAAATGCTTTAGCCTTCGCTCATTTTTGAAGAAATTGCTCTTTCGTTGACCTTTTTCATCCAGGAAGCGGTTATATTCGAACTCCTGGGAAACAGAAGAACATTTTATTTACTGTACATAGCTGTCTGTGTTTAAAAATGTGATGTGATGTCATCAATGTGATGCCATCAATGTGATGCCTAAAATATTGCAGTATCAAAGTTCCTACTGTATAATGTGTCTGTATAATATTAAATGCATTGAGTGACATATTTTATAACAATTACATGCTGTATTGGAACTGTGCAATAGGAACATCTTTGTAATCTTGTATACATTTCAGGTAAGTGCAAGCTACATACTTACTGCTTCCATAATTCCATACAATAACCATAATTAACATCATTTAATTCTAAATATAATAAATATCCTACAGATGGAAAGATCTAAAAACCTGTCTAATTTGTATAAGCTTGTGGTTTGAGAGAGCTCACTGGTTAATAAAAAATAGTTGACATAATAAGTTTGAACACATACTGTAGGGTTGGGGTAGATTTCAGGATCCAAGTGTATAAGTTGGGGGTAAAGAGCAATGTAATCTCCTTTTCTCACATCAGCTGTCTGACCTGAATCCAGTGTCAGTGTAAAGTCATTACTGGCAACACGTATCATAATGGAGGCACTAGACAGGCGAAGCGCTTCTTCAATAATACTTTCTGAAAACATACAAACAAAAAAAGTATTTAATTTAGAGACCACTTTAACATTTAATTTATAAAAATAATACTGCTAATATTACTATTAATAAAAATATCACCAAGCAGTATCATACAAGAAAGAATGTTATTGTTCCTTGTCATGTGGAAAATACAAACAAATACAAAATTCTTGATGCTGTTGGTTTGAATATCTGCATGGCTGGAGTCTTGCAATGCATCAAAAGTTGGTTGCTTCACCATTTTAATTGTCCTATTTGTATTGAGTGATTACCTGTGTGTACTGGTATTGAAAAACACCATTTTATTTTTATTTTACAGTACTTGTTTATTTTATATTTATTCATTTATTTATATTTTATGTATTATTTTTAATGGGGGCTAAAATGAGTGAGAAAGTGCAATTTTTAAAAATCCCTCTCTCTTTCAGGTAATAATCTAGTGGGGGACCAGATATGTTCACAAATATAAGTCCTCTATTGCAGTGGTTCCCAACCCGGGGGTTGCGACCCAGGGGTAAAGCGCCAGGGAGAAGATAAAATGAATGCACTAAAAAGAAAACAAGGACTTATTTTGACAGTTATCTTGAATTCGGTTTCATTGAAGCAATGGACAATGTGAGAACTGAGTGTGTAATCTGTGGTGAGAGATTAGCGAATGAAAGCATGAAGCACATCAGAGCTCCAAACACCCACAGAGAGTTGGTAAACCCAGATAATTTTGCTAAGGTAAAAAGAACTTATGTCAAATAGACCCCAGAACATCAGAGATGTTTTTACTAGAGCTGGAAATGAAAATAGACAGGCGACGGTTGCATCCTGCAAGTGCGCTCTCCAAATTGCCCAATCAAAGCCACACACCTTCGGGGAAACTCTGCTCAAACCCGCATGTGTAAAAATGGCAGAAATAATGTGCGGGGCACAAGTGGCTTCAAAACTAAAAACTGTACCTCTGTCCAGTAATACAATAAAGGACAGAATGGCAAATGATGTTGAGAACACGCTGGTTGAAAAGTTAAAGATGCACCCATTTTCTATCCAACTTGACAAAACATCTACTGTGGCAGATGAAGCAGTCCTCATTGCATATGTGCAGTACATAGAAGACACAGAAATAAAGCAGGACATAATTTTGTCAACTAATTTGTCTACAACAACACGAGGAGAAGATAGTTTCCACGCGACTGACACGTACTTCACCAAGCATTACATTCCCTATAATAATTTAGTCACATGCTGCACAGATAGAGCTGCTTTATTGATGGGAAAAAACAAGGGTTTCAATACACGTTAGAAGGAAAAGGCTCGCCACTGTCTTGTGTTTCGCTGTATGATACACCGTCAAGCCTTGGCCAGCAAACACCTCTCTGATGAACTTAATGAAACAATGAAGACAGTTGTAAAGATCGTTAACTTCTTTAAAGCCCATCCGGTAAACAAGCAAATCTTTGCAGAGCTGTGTGAAGATGAAGTGCATCAGACACTCCTCCTTCATACCGAAGTGTGCTGGCTATCAAGAGGCCAAGTGTTGGTTCGTTTTATTGAACTGGAAGAAAAAATAAGTTCCTGAAAATGAACAACCAGAAACTGTTTGATGAAATGACATCAGAACATCAGAACATCATACCTGGTGGATATTTTCAGCCTCTATAATGAAACAAATAAGCGCATGCAGAGCGTGGATGCAAATGTGCTGGAATGCAAGGAAATTATTGACGCATTTGTGCATAAAGTGGACTTCAGGAAGAATAAGCTGATAAAATGAGACCTACACCATTTTCCATCACTTCTCAAACAGACTGGGGGAAATTTACCTGAATCCTTGAGCAAAGAGTTCACACTTCACATGGAACGGCTACAGGAAAAGATGAAATCACGAATTTCGGATGTTGATGAACATGTCGCCAAATGCGCATGGGGTTATGGATCCATTCACCGCACAGGAGGAGGACGTGGAGTATTTAGAAGTGGAGGATGAGCTCTTGGATGTCAAGTCTAATTCTCTTCTGAGGAGATTCTTTACCAAACACAGGTACAACGTAGCACCCAAGCTTGCGCACCATGCTACAACCAGACTCATCCTGCCATTCGCAAAAACATACCTGTCCGAGACTGATTTTAGTTCTCTGGTAACCATCAAAACGAAGGCACGCAACAAGCTGGAAGTGCACAATAACTTTCATCTGGCTGTCACAAAAATCATGCCTAATATCCAATCTCTAGCCCTAGATATGCAGGCCCAGAGTTCACATTAAATAGCCACATTAAAACAATTAAATAAGGGCTTTAATTCATTACAATTTTTCAGTGTTAAAATAGGGGTCTCCTAAAAAAAAGGTTGGGAACCACTGCTCTATGGAATCTACTTATTTAAAAAAATAAATAAATACATGAATTAAAGACTCTGCGAAATTCTGCGAATAAGCCTACTGTATTCTTGGATTTGAAGAATTACCACAAATGAGCAATAATTATGTTTACAGTTGACATACAATAACTAATGCTTGCCAATGTTGTCTAAAACTGTGGTTCTGGACTGCTGCCATTTTGGAGGCCTTAGCAAACTCCCAAGGTGGAAGGGGGAACTTGTCATTCTTTCTCTTGCAGAGATCAATCAAAAAAATCAATCAAGATTTTCACATGTGTTACAGTACAATAATCCACCGAGCGGTACGGTTCAGTACAGTACAGTATGCAATTATTTCCGTTTCCACTGTCAGAAGTTGTGAATGGTACCAAAAAAGCAAATCGCATCGTACCACTTTTTTGGTACCCTTCTGTTGGTGTACCTAGCACAGCAAAATGTACCGAAATGGTGGAGCTAGACTCACCGCAGAATGTTGATTGGTTGACTAGAATCGTCACTTGCGTGTGCTACAAGTGTCTCCTTCACTCGTTCCGCCATACTGTTTATGTGTGTTAGGCTTATTTACATCAGAGTGCGCAAACACACACACACAAAAAATGTAAGTGTATTTTATCATTTTATATTTTTACACAGACAATAGCCATTTCTCAATGTGCGTTCTTGTCTGTACTTGTTTTTTTGTGAAACGTCATCAGTCATTGCCTAAAACCCGCATAATTTTCAAAATATTACTGTTATTGTGTCATGAAATGTAGTTTTAAGAGTTTTTCAGGTGAGAATGTAGTTGTTTAAAACTAAAATTTGCGGTTTATTTATGAAGATAACGCCTATTTGAAAATTTGCTATGACGATTTTGGAGATGTGAGCTCCAGGCGATCACCCGGTGCTCAGTGCTCATGTATCCGGTTGAGAGCAGCCTTAACTCGGCTAGTCCTTTTGACATTTGCCGCTGGCTCTGATGTCTCTGTAGCGGTTAAACATGAGATATAATTTGTTTTAGTTATAAAACAGGCAATCGTTGGTCTCATGAATCTATTATTTGTTCCTGGTCATATCGTTTTGGCTGAGCACAAAGTTATGTTTCATAACTTTATATATTTATTTCATTTTACTATAGTGCAGCACTGACTTTGTAGCGTACATTTGACTGAATTGTTTGCTTTTGTCCTATTATATAAGCCTCTTATATTTTGTACTTAATGGCTATTATTGGTGAAGCTGACATTTAACAAAAAGAGGCAGAGTTGTGCTTTACTGTATGTCATATTGAGAAATGGCTTTTGTCGTGCTTTCTTCTTCAAGCGAGAATGGTGTCGATCACTACTTTCCAGCATACACGACGCCTAACAAGTAAGGTGTACTATTGGAAGTGGAAACGCAAGACGGATCAGCGTGTTCCATCCCGAATTGTACCGTACTGTACTATACTGACCTGTACCGCTCAGTGGAAACAAGCCATAAGAAATCACCTACCTAATACAGCCATAGAGTCCAGCTGCTCTCTAGAAAGGCAGATTGTTTGGTCCTGGTTGTTTATTTGACCTGACAAAATCCTATTGACCTCTGTGCAAGCAGCGGTGAAAGCATCAACAGACCTGAGGGTCAAAACACACAAACATACATGTACACACATACACATGCCTTAATTTAAATAGGCGCTGACTTCATTCATTTTTACTGTGAATGTATTATCAAACAGGCCTATAGAAAGGTTAAAAAGTCAGACACCACAATGAAAATCTAGTGTTCTAATTTAATACATGTTTTCATTACACATTATATCTTTCTGTGACCCAGGCATATATTTTGTCCTCTGTAGAGGACATTATATTTTAGTTAATTTCTCTGAGACCATATACTTGCCACGATTCTAAATCTAGATGTCCTGTACAGAGCATATTTAGGACTTTTCAGAGATACCAAATGTTTGGAGTTTTGATCATGAGAGCTCCTCCTGCTTGGTCTTTAAATATGACAAACATATGACTAAATTCAGCACTCTTATGGAAAATGATAATATTTTGTAATTATCATGCCCTGGGGTTTCAAAGCAGAATATGTCTTTCTGTTGTGAGACATGCATCAATTTCATATATGTCCACTGTAGTGAGCACCAGGACATACTGATGCTTATTAGGCATTTTAGGGAGACATAATAAGTGAATAGGGAAAGAAATTGCATATATGCCATGTGTTTCTTATGCTCCAAATAATGTAATGATGTAAAAAAAGAAAATTTACAAAACTTTTTTTTTCTATGGCTCTCAGTGAATAATTTGAACGAACATCATAATTTTACAATGTGTTAGTATTTGGAATGGCCTGCTTTAATGAAAGGAGCATTCTAACTGGCATGAGCTCCACACATGCAAAACCTGACGATCCATGTTATATGGTATAACTTTTCAGAAGTTTTCAGAAGTACAAGTACAAAAGTTTGTAAAAAAAGTGTCACTAATTTTCATATTTTATTAGTTACTTATAAATACTGTGGAATTCAAAAAAATATTCCCCATTTTATATCATCAAATTTCATATAATTTTAAATGATTAAAAATAAATTTTTTGGTTCATTTCCAAGTTTATATTAGAAAATAGAAACTCTTCAGTATGACAACATCACATAATGCTTTAAAATTTTAGTCTGACAAACCATATGTTCCCCTTTTACTTATTTAACACTACCAACACTATATGGAATTAATGTTAACTTTTTTTTTTTTTGCTTACAGTCATTGTCAGTAATTAGTGTTGTTGCATACCTGACATATACATTTTAACATTGATGTTATCAGTGTCTACATTACCTATGTAATGTTCCAACTTACCTCAATGTGTAGTACAGGCTCCAGAAAGCTGCTGGCAGAGTATTAGCCTGTGATGCCCAAAGCATGCACACGTGTGTCCTTGCTTTTCCAGTTTCATCCAAATGCATGCGGTCAAATACGTCCATTCTGCGCTGAATCAGATCTGAGATGCATTTCCGGTGATGAAGCTTATCATGTAGCAGTTCCTCTGCTAAAGCTTCCCTTGCTCGCCATGCTTCTGCACACAGACCAATGGGAACCCCTGCAGCCAGTACAGGGAAAGCACGATCAAATGCCAAAAAGTCTTGCACCGATTTCTGCATGCATATTCTGGTGCCTGACATGCCATCGGCCTGTAGAAACCCTGCATCCTTTCCAAACAGAGTGAGAAACCCTGCCTCAAACATAATGCGGTTTGTGAAGCTCTGAAGACCCTCTTCAAGCCAGTCATGCTCATATGGTAGACCACGTTCCAATACTATCTGCAGATTGCCTAGCATGGTCTCCGTTAGCTGCTGCAGGGACAGGCCTTGAAGTGTCTGTCGAAAAATGCTGTGAACTTCCCTATAACTCTCACTGAACAGTGAAGAGCTAAAGTCAGCATGACCAAAGACCTGTGTGTGTGTGCAAGAGAAAGATAAACAGACATATAAGAAACAGAGGCAGAGAATCAGGATCAAACCCAGTTATTAGCCAATGTTTTACATTTACATTTATTCCATTATATTCAAAGTGATTGAAATGAGAAACATCACAACACTTTGTCATAAGATCCAACAGTTTGTGAGTTCTCTTTCAAACATTCACTCATCATCCTCACATTCTCACTCCAAAGGGGTCTGTCATTGTTGGGAGATAATTACAGAGTTTGAGTCTCCTGAGCTTCTGAAGACCAGAACTGCAAGTTCAGCAGACACACCTTGCTTTTTTTATCAGAATGCTTGGAGAGAGTGTTCTGAGGAGCCTTGGATTTTCTCAATTATAACTTAATTGAGAAGGTTACAACCTTCAGGTTGCAGTGAAACCTGCGGTTTTCAGCTGTGGATTGCTGCAAAGTGCCTACATTTTCGCTGACATATTGCATGCAAGGGGAGAATATCATCACATTTGAATTTGGGCTTTCCAAAAAAGTTTTAAACACTATCCAGGGTCCATTAAAGGAACACTCCACTTTTTTTGAAAATAGGCTCATTTTACAACTCCCGAAGAGTTAAACAGTTGAGTTTTACCGTTTTTAATCCATTCAGCCGATCTCCGGGTCGAGATCGGTAACTAGTTATGATATAGCTGGGGACTACTTTCAGGCGCTGCATCATATCATTGCGCCTGCTGCACCCATGGTACAGCAGCAAAGTTCCTTGATTATTAAGCCGGAATGGGAGTATAGTTCCTAACCATATCGGCCTAGAAAACTGCAACTTTTCATTTTCCGTCGGTCTTCGTACACAATGTAACTACAGAAGAGTCAAGGGTCAGAAGAGTTTTAAATAGGAAAATTATCGAAACTCTTTGGTCATTTTTGAGCGAGATGCTAATGGTCTAATCCGATTCAATAATCTATGCTAAACTAAGCTAAAAGTGCTACCTCCAGACCCGGAGATTGGCTTAATGGATTCAAAAACGGTAAAACTCAACTGTTTAACTCTTGGGGAGTTGTTCCTTTAACATGCTCCTTATGTGATTTTAATTGGCATGTTTGAGAACTCAGTCATCTCTAGAGTGCTTCACACATCTGCCCTTCCCCACCAAACAGTGCATGATAAGGGATACATCCAAAACCTGCAGTGGTGGGGGGCCTAAGGGCACAGGCCAAGGGTATGGGTAATGCTGCCTTCACATGCTACCGGAATTATCGTAAATACGAGTTTCCTAATCAGAAATTAGATGTGAATGGCCTTTCAAGTCGAATTTACCACTGGAAAATTCACAAATAATTTTGATACCACAGTTTCCGAGTTGGGCTGGTCATAAACTTTAAACATGGTGGAGGGCACAACCATTGCTGTTGTCAATGCTGTTCTCACAACAACTACAACCCTTTATCTTGTCGCTGAAGTATTGTACTTATAGGCTAGATATGAACAATCTTTCGAAGCATATTGTATGTTTTATAAGCAGTGAAATAAGCACATATTTGACCGAAATTCCAGAATTGTCAGTAAACTGCATGTGTAGCGCGGTGAATGTTTATAAGATTGTCAACCAATGGGATGCTACATTTTATTCTTTCCGACATTAAAGAACTTGAATATGACAAGCTCGTAATCATGACTTCATAAGTGGGAAATAGGAAATTTCCCATATAAGCACCTGAAGGCAGCATTAGTTACATGACTTGTTCAAACATGCAGCTTCATCATGGATGTCTAAACTTTATCTTAGATGGTAACAATTTAAGGTGCTGCATAACTTGGCTTTTGTTCTTGACGTCAGCGATTTGTCTAATACCTGTACTTACTTGAAATGACATGCATTTCAGTTGGAGGAGGAGAGGAAATTGCTATCTGTGTCCATGCTTAATGCACTTTTAGTGTACTAAAAACTTAAAAGTAGATTTAAAAAGAAGAAAATAAGAAACTAAAAAGCAAATAATATAATGTTAATTAAATACAAGGCCTTAAAAAGACATTTTCATGGCTATGTTTCTTAAGTACACATTTAAAAAAGCGACCTTTGTAGTGCTGTCAAATTAAAAGTTTTAGTACATTATAAATCAATATATTTGAATAACCTTTCATTGTTCTTTCAAGAAGCACACTTACAGTATTTTGATGTGCTGACTAACATACTAAAGCACATGCAAATAACTTGATTATAGTTTTAACTGTAGTGTTATCAGATATTACATTTAAACTTAATATATTTTTAATGTACTAAATTGCAACATTTGCAACATTACTTTTTTTTTTACATTACAAATATATTTAAACACATGACATACAAATATTAATAAAAATTATGTTGAAGTATTTTAGTGTACCATATGCAGGTCAGTACATTCGGCAATACACTTTAATCATATCTCAAAGACAATATAAGTAATTATGTAATAATAAAGTAATTTTGAAATAATGAAATTACATACAAAGAAGCACTTCCTTAATGGCCCAAAAATACTCAATTAATTGAATTCAATATAAATTTAAACTATAATACATTTTAATTTAAATGCAATTAACATACAATTAAACATTAAATT
>JAUZSZ010000095.1:33882121-33892313 GCA_034780575.1 Labeobarbus marequensis | reverse complement strand
GTCTTTATTATTTTTAATTCCTTGTTTTTATTGCTGTGATTATTTTTTTAATGACTATTTTACTTCCTTTTATGTAACGCACTTTGAATTACCATTGTGTATGAAATGTGCTATATAAATAAACTTGCTTTGCCCTCAGCATCAGCATGGCAGCATGGGTATATTGTTCCCCGTAGTGACCGCTAGAGGACACAGTTCAAAGTTCCCTCGGAAGGGAACATCTCAGGTTACGTATGCAACCATAGTTTCATGGTTCACTCTTTTATACTGTGGTCGCGCTGGCAGTGACATCATGGGCTGTCGCCGGCCAATGTTATTGTTGTGTTTTTATGTATGCTTCAGACACCGGTCACGGCGAAGGTATTCCCCGTAGCGACTGCTAGAGGACACATTGTCTCGTTTCCTTCTCAGGGAACCATGGTTATATACGTAACCTCAACTCAGCTCAACTCAACTCAACTCAGCTCAAACTATTTATTTATAAAGCACTTTCAACACCACGACTGAAACTAAAGTGCTGTACAGAGAAAGATAAGAAGAAAAAAAAATCTAAAAAACAAACAAACAAACAAAAAACATTCATTTATAAACTTTGACAGCCCTAATTATAATTAATTACAATTAACTCATTGCAGGACTTGAAATGTAGATGTATTACATACGTGGTATTGATGGTTTCTCTGTTGGTGGTATAACTGAAATATAAAGACATATTTGTACATGTTTATGAAAGGTAATCTCTAATATTAAGCTGAATGTAAAAAATATAGTTGCATTTGTATATTTGTTTGGACAACTAACCTTTTGCGGTCTTGCAAATGTAAGGCTTGTAAGAATTGCAGTTTGTGGTACTCCACATGCCAGTGTTTGACTGGACTTCCACACAGCTACCAAAATCACTGGGCATCTGGGGTTTCCAGTTTGTGTAATCTACCACCATATTATCAATCCACATCCATTCTCCTGTGACACACACAGACACACACACACATACATACAGACACATCAGTTGGTGCTTCTGAGATCATTTTGAGTATTGTTTGTTTGGATTAAATACATTTCTAACCCATATGACTGCGGTGCATGCCAATCCAGAATGATTTGATTCCGTCCTGCATGATCTCGATATTCCGATTAATAAACATTGATTCTATTGGGTCTTCTATACTCACCAGTGATGCTCCTGAAATTAGAGATCAGTCTTGTTATTATGTTTTTTTTTTCAGTCACCAAAAATCAAACTAAAAGTGGTCCAATAAAAGTGGGCAATCAAATAGTTTGTCACATTTGAAGCTTGAACATTTTTCAAAACATTTCCATACTGTGCTTGCCAAGAAGAAAAAGTCATACTCTCACAGAAATTCATACTTTCAATAATATTATCCCTACATAGATGCAA
This sequence comes from Labeobarbus marequensis, assembly GCA_034780575.1. NCBI lineage: Eukaryota > Metazoa > Chordata > Actinopteri > Cypriniformes > Cyprinidae > Labeobarbus > Labeobarbus marequensis. The sequence continues at coordinate 33,890,914 of JAUZSZ010000095.1, read as the reverse complement.
TACTACACTAAAAAATGCTGGGGTAAAAACAACCATTTCAGGATTATTTGACAACCTGGCACTGGGTAAATATTGGACAGAACACATGCTGCGTTATTTTGACCCAGCTTGTTGGGTTTTATACATTAACCAATTTGCTGGGTAGTTTTTTATTTATTTATTTATTTATTTTTATAGTGCTGGGTCAGTCAACCAATTAAAGGTTTTTCATTTTAAATAATAAAAATGCACTCTAAAATGTGTATTATACAGTACAAGATCAGTAGGCTATACAGTATACAACTTAAAAAAATATATATATTCAATGTCAAGTCAGTCTTTTACAATCATAAAATACTCAAAAGCATTGAGTAAAGGTTTTAGGGGTGTGACAAGAACAGCAAGAGCAGCCAATCTGTGGGAAGAAAACTGCTATCAGTAGGCAGTTCCAGTTCATTAAATGTTTTGCCAGAGTGTTGCTTGCTTTGAGTGTAGATCCATCAAATGCTGCATTTGTAGAAGGCTAGCGTTCTAAGCAAAGGTTAGCTGCGACGAACATTTAAAAAAAGGGAGACTACAGACGTTTTACTAATAATCTGACTGGAATACAATTTAATACAAACCTTAATTTCATTCAGTAAATTTTCCGTCAGTCAAGTTTTTTTTTTTTTTTTCCAGAACAGAACATAAATATTGAATATTGACAATGTATTCAGTTTTAACCAGTTTGGCACAGTTTACTCAACATTGGGTTACACTGACCCAGCACTGGGTAGGTGTGTCAGAGGTTTCATCATTTGTACTGACAGTGAAAATGACCCAGCAGCTGAGTTACAGAAAAATCTACCCAGCACCAGGGTAAAAAACAAACAAAAAAACACACATTTAAAGTAACCCAATAAAATGACCCAACAAGCTGAACCCAGCATGTGAGTGAGTGAGCGAGCGAGCGAGCGATCGATCGATCAATCAATCAATCAATCAGCACTTTTAGAGTGCAGAAAACCTAGCACCTGTGTAAAAATATTAAAAATTACCCAATAAAATTACCCAACAGGCTGAACGCAGCATTTGGGTTAAATAAATAAATAAATAAATAAATCTATACATACATAAATAAAATAACCCAGCATTTTTTAGAATGTATTGTGTGGCTCATGTTTAAATTAAAACAAATACATTTACTCTTGTACACTTGTACAAAGTAAGTAATGCCTACCCATTCTCATGCATTCCACTGTGGCATGAGCCCAGTTGTCAGACCTAGAGGCCATGAAGGCATAACAGTGTCCTCTAAAAGGGATCCAGGTTTTATGCTTCTTTGACTCAGGGCAGTTCCCTGGCATCTGAGGTGGATCTGTGGGAGCAATGTCTTCGGGGCAGTGGAAGGATGTTAGCATATTAACTTTGTCTTGAACTAGAAATTCAACTAATAAAAATTATAAGCACCACTCTATAAGTGTCTGTTTTAATGTGATTATGCCTGAAATGTGAATTTTCTGCTTAAAATTTTATAACAAAATAAAAATAATATACAAAATTAAATTTACTAAAGTAAATTATTTGTAAGATAATCTATATGTTTATTGCTTGCAGAATGTTAAATGAAATACCTGTGGATCGCTTGCACAGGGAATAATACTTGTTGCTGCATGCAGTAGTTTTCCAGTCACCATCCGTGTCAATATATACACAAGCTAAATTATTTTTTGGCTCTCCTGTTGCCCATTTACTGTAGCTTAGAAGCCAGTTGTCCACCCAGCGGTACCGTCCACTTGTCTGAAGCAAACAAATTTCATTGTTAAGATTCTTGACAATATAAACACGTCTTAAAATTCTAGCAGTAACTGTGATTTCGTCATTTAGAAGATGTTCAACATCTTTTGTTGGTCCTCGAACAACATTCCCGTCAAACTAAATCTTCACACTAACCCTAACTTCTATTTGTGGTGTTGTTTCAGAAGGATTATATATTTGCAGTGTTTATTTAATTTAATTTAATTTTTTTTGGAGAAACAGCATGAACTGTGGATTGTTTTTTTTTATTCTTTTATGTTTTTGCAAGCCTTCTTTGTTGTGGGTTTTTTTTTTTTTTTTTGGATTCGCTTCTGGCCTACAAGTTTTGGACTATGATTATATGGACTATGGACACTTCTCTTCCATGCCAAATTACTGTTTCTTTCTCTTTTGTGACTATGTTTTGTGATGTTGTCTACTCCTGAACTGCAAGATATTCAATCTGCTATTAATTTCATTCCAAATAATACATGTCTTTAAGGCTTTTGATTTTCTTTGTTGTTTTTTTTTTTTTTGTAGTTTGAAGGAGAAAGCTAATTTGTAAAGTTTGGTTGAACAATCCTTGAACCCTCCCTAAAATATATTTATAGCCTAAACTTTTGCATGTCAGAGTGGAGGTTATAGAGTGGGCCCGAACAGGGACTCATGTGTTTGTTCATTTCAGTTTTTTCTTTGTACATTATAACATAGAATGGCGAGTCAGGATGCTCTGGATGAGGATGGGTCCGAACACCAAATAAATTTTTCAGGAAACTCAAGTTCAGCATATAATCTGCCAGTCAAGGTAGATTTCCCGTGCTTTGGAGATGGACAGGACAAAGATCCCATTGTCTTCATAGAACACTACGGGGAATAGCCCACTCAGTGATTTTGAGATAATGGCTGCCCTTACATCAGTGCTAAAGGGGACTGCCAAGGATTGGTGGCAAGCAGAGAAAAGAAATGTGCATGGATGGAGACAATTCAAGGAGATATTTCGTTGTTCATTCCTTAGCGAGGATTATGAGGATGTTGCATCACGGAAACAGTTGGAGAGAAAGCAAAGGGCAAAGGAAGACAATAATAAGAGACAACAATAAGGCAAAGAGACTTTGCTTTTCATTAGGTGGAAACAGGAGATGTCTGAAAAAGATATGGTACAGGCTATTCTTCGAAACTGTAATCCCTGACTAGCAAGTTTGTTACGAGGTATAGTCAGCAGTTTAAGTGAACTGGTCAGGATATGCACTCAGACTGAGCGAGATTTTGATGACGCAAAGAGGTATTGGAGTCAAGTGAATGCAGATGAGCAAAGGAAGAAACCCCTCAATACCCGTGAGCTCCAAGCAAAACATGTGACAGCAAATACAAGAGTTGTGCAGCCAGTGTTAAAAGCCGAGCAAACCACATTCAACATGGTCAACATCCCGATTACACTTTGTAGCAGATTCTGTTCTGCAATGGTGGATACTGGAAGCACTTTGACGCTTATGCGGGAATCTCTGTGGAAGCAATTGAGTCAGGGTGAACCTTGTGATCCCAGCGAAGGCCAAGTTTTCATGCTAGCCAATGGCCAGAGGCATGAAGCCATAGGAAAAGTGCAGTGGCAGTATGAAGTCCATGGTCAAAGGCTGGTATTGACAATGTTCTTTTTGAGGGACAGAGATCTGTTAGTGCCAATTATTCTTGGTATGGATTTTTCAGTGAAGGCGGGAGTTGTGCTCGTTTTCGAAAAAGCCCAGTATAGATTAACAGCTAGGAATGACCAGACTGATCAGGTGTTTCCATTTCTCAGGCAGGATTCCATATCTTCTGTTCATTTCTATCTTGCAGTTCCAACTGTTTTAATTTCAGAATAAGTTCTACAATCCATTCAGCAGGTTGCAGTGAAAGCTGAAACTACTAAGCCATACAAGAAGGAATTAGAAGGTCTTTTATTCAACTGGCCCTCCATATGCTCACAAGACATTGGGCACACCAATAAAGTAAAGCATCGCATCATAACTACTGATGAGGTTCCAGTGATAAAGAAGACACAAAGACTAGCCATAGATAAACAAGAGTTTGTAGATGCTGAAATCCAGGAACTCTTACACAAGGAAATTATACAACCATCCGTTTCACCACGGGCGTCTCCAGTGGTAGTTGTACCAAAAATGGATGGAAGTTTAAGATTATGCATTGATTATTGTAACCTCAATGCCAAGACTCATGTGGATGCGTACCCGATGCCTCAGATTCACAAAATTTAGAAATCTCTGCATGGAGCTGCCATATTCTCTACATTGGACCTTAAGAGTGGATACTGGCAGATGGAAATGGAAGCGGATAGCGTACAAAAAAAACTGCATTTGTGACATCTGCAGGGTTATTTGAATTTCTAAGCCTTCCGTTTGGCTTGAAAAATGCCGCAGCCACATTCCAAATGTTAATGGAGCATGTTCTGAAGAGGGGGAGAGGAAAGTGCTGCCTAGTATACATTGATGATATAATTGTGTACTCAAGAAATGAGGAAGAACAACTCCAACATATCAACCAGGTATTACAATGTCTACATGATGCAGGGCTCAAGTTTAATCTGACTAAATGTAGTTTCATGCAATGTACCATTGCTTTTCTGGGTCACATTGTATCCAAGGAGGGAGTCTAGATGGATCCAGCCAAGGTGGCAGCAAGTAATGCATTCTCTACTCCTCAGTCACTAAAAGATGTTCAGCATTTTTTAGAGTTGGCAGGCTGGTATCATCAATTTATACCTATTTAACAAAAAAGGCGGCTCCCTTGCATGCCTTGAAGCAGAAGAAAGCCACATGGACCTGGACTGATATAATATCAAGCAAGGTTAAACTCAAGCCCCCATATTAACACCACCAGATTTCAGCAAGCCATTTAGAGTACAGACAGATGCAAGTGAGATTGGACTGGGTGCAGTGTTGACTCAAGAAATGGAGGAAGGAGAACGTATCATTGCATATGCATCAAGTTTATTACGAGCAGCAGAGAAGGCATATTCTGTGTCAGAAAAAGAGTGTTTGGTGGTAGTGTGGGCTGTTGAAAAATGAAAAATGAGGTTGTTACGGATCATGCAGCCCTAGCATGGGTATTCCATCATTCCAAACCGTCATCAAGGCTGACACGTTGGACCATTCGGTTACAAGGATACCAATTTAAAAATAAGTATCATAAAGCCTAATACAATGTTGTCCCCGATGTACTGTCTAGAACACCAGAGCATGCAATGGCAGACTTGATCGCAGTAATTAAAACACCACAGTCTACATTTTTGCCAACTAACTTACCAATTGATGTTTCCAGTGTTGCTGTGGCACAACAGAAAGATCCAGAGATTAAAGGCTTGATTGCAGAGACAAAATCCCAACCGGATCAAGAACCTTTATGTGTGCACTTCGTTCTGGAAAATGGTCTACTGTTTTGAAGTGTGCCAGATAAACAAACAGGTAATGAACTTCAATTAATTATCCCTTCCAGCCTGCAAAAAGATTTCTTGCGTTATGCTCATGACAACCCTCTTGGCGGTCATCTTGGAAGATTAAAAACCCTCCACAGGCTTTTGGATGTAACGTTTTGGCCAAGCATAAGGTCTGACATCTGGAAACATTGTAAAGAATGTCTGACTTGCCAGAGATACAAGCCTTCCCTCTCTAAACTATCGGGTCATCTTCAGTCAACTCAAATCATTGAAAGTGGATACATGTTGGGAGTAGACCTGATGGGACCTTTCCCTAAGAACACCAAGCAAAATGAACATCTTTTGGTTATTGTTAATTATTGCTCAAAGTGGGTGGAATTGTACCCATTAAGACAAGCCAAAGCACCTCAAATTTCTGGGATCCTAGTTGAAGAGATCTTCACTAGACTCCCGGTTTCCTTGTTTCAGATCGAGGAGCTCAGTTTACATCCAATCTACTCAACCTTATATGCAAGCAGTGGGGAGTGGTACGATAGCTCATAACCGCTTATTATCCCCAGACAAACTTGACAGAGTGGATCAACAGAACACTGAAGACTATGATGGCATCATATGTGGCTGATCAACATCAACAATGGGATTGCTGGCTCGCTGAGTTCAGATTTACCATTAATACTGCTTGGCAAGAAAGTACTGGATTTACTCCGGCTGAGATAGCTCTAGGAATAAAACTTAAAGGTCCCTTGGAAAGAGCTATTCACTTCCATAGTACTCCAGACCCTAATCACATTTTTCATCCTACTTTGGACCGTCACAATAACCTCATCCGTCTCGTCAAAGAAAAAGTAGAATGAGCCCAGGCTAAACAGCAACGCTATTATAACCGTAAGTGCAAGCAAACCCATTATGAGGTAGGAGATATGGTCTAGGTACGGGCACATCCATTGTCCAGAGCAGACGAAGGGTTCATGGCCAAATTGTCTAGTAAGTGGAAAGGTCCACCCAGAATTACTGTGTTTAGGACCTGTCAATTATTCTGTCTTTTGATGACAGTTTCATTAATGTAGATACATGCCCTGTTTAAAGTCTTAAGCCTTGTCATGGTCTGTTCAAATCTTCCAGTGAAGGAGGGGGTATGTAACAGTCTTAGAGACTGTTGGCAAGTTTTCCCTGTTATTCCTCTTTACTGCCATTAAGTGGGCGCTGGTGAGCTACAGGTATCTAGGAATATAACTCTGTATAGACAAAGAGGAAGACAGTCTGCTATGGAGAGGTAGGATTGGCCTACCTGATATTGACTCACATTGTGCTCCATGGGAAACTTTTGTTTATTGCCCGGCACAAGTGAGTAATGTTGTGTTTCTTATTTCTGTGATTTAATTTATTGTGAACGTGTTCAGACTTTTTGCTAATACCTTGTATTGTTTAGTGTAAAGGGTCCTTAGGCCAGGTGCCTATTGTTTAGTGGGTTAGCATGAAGCGCTAATCCCACATGATAAGGCCCGCTCAAGAGGTAAAATGGGGCCTTCAGTGTTGCTACCCATTTTGGATGATGCCCATGGCGTATAGGAGCTACTAAAGCATCTACCCGTATGAATTCCTGTTTGTGGATGGTGTTTCACAAGGATTATATATTTGCAATGTTGTTTTTTTTTTTTTTTTGTTTGTTTTGTTTTTTGTGTGTGTTTTTTGGAGAAACAGCGTGAACTGTAGATTGTTTTTTTTTTTCTTTTTTTGATGTTTTTGCAAGCCTTCTTTGTTGTGGACTTTTTTTTTTTTTGGATTTGTTTCCGGCCTACAAGTTTTGGACTATAATTATATGGACTATGGACACTTCTCTTCCATGCCAAAGTTCCCCAGATAAGAATTACTGTTTCTTTCTCTTTTGTGACTATGTTTTTTTGATGTTGAATCTAGGTTTGAACTGCAAGACATTCAATCTGCTATTAATTTCATTCCAAAAAATACATGTCTTTAAGCCATTTGATTTTCTTTGTTGGTTGTTTTTTGTAGTTTGAAAGAGAAAGCTAATTTGTAAAGTTTGGTTGAACAATCCTTGAACCCTCCCTAAAATATATTTATAGCCTAAACATTTACATGTCAGAGCAGTGGTTATAGTGTTATTCTATGATCCACATGGATGTTGATCTAGGAACATTTATTACATGGCAACATTTTTGTTACCCATTTGAGCACACTCTCTCTCACACACACACAAATTATGTCAGCTTGACACTGTAGTAAACTTCTTTTTTAATTTACTTTACAAAATTAAAGTTTTTAAATTTTTATAATGTGTTTCAATGCTTACTTTATGCACATGGAAATTACAAAATTTTCAAATGAACTTTTGTACCAGGTTGCTGTTGAGACCGATCCACAGAGGCTCCTTAAGTTTGCTGACTCTAAGGATGGTGTAAGCCTGGCTAATGGAATCAAGCACACTGGCAAGGTCAGCATCATCTGCTTTACACTGTCTCCTAGCTTCATCCCAGCTCATTTTCTCCATCTGAACCTTGTATGAATCATTTGCCAGTGTGAAGAAATATTGTGGCAATGCTGTTGTCACAGGATGAGCAAGCTGGGAGTCTATAACACATAGGTTAAATACATATTACACATATTAGGTAAAATATGCTAAATAAATGAACAAGTCTAACAATTACTGCTTAATAAACTGGTTTGTGTTTTAATACAAGTCATAACATTATATTGCAGAGATTTGTTTGAGCTGTGTCCAGTGCATTTGTGATACACTTACCTAAAATCATTGTATTAACATTATTTCAGATATTTGTCAGATATTTTTATACCTGTTTTCCTTTTGCAGATGAAACCTCTTTGATCTCTGCAGACTTTAACTTTCCACACACCTGTCATCTTTTCTGGGCTTCTAACCATGACAACACAGTCAAAAATCTGAATGGAATAGAGTTCAGAAAAATTATCTCAGCATAAAATAAAAAAGAAACAAACAAATAAAAGTCAAACTTTTTCTTAATGTAAAATTTCTATGTATATAAAAACTATATGTTCATTTTTATATATTACCACTGTTCTCTCACCAAGCACCCCCACTCCACTCCTTCTCACAAACACACTTGGTCTTTACTTAGCCTGCTAACAATTATGTATACAATTGGAATAAACATGAAAACATTAAATACATAAAATACAGAGTAGTTAGTATAGCAGTTAGGTAGTTAATTTGTATGTACATGTTTTTATTGTTACCATTTTTATTGTCACCAATGTTCAACTAATGGCCCAATGGCTGTTAGCTGGCAAATATACAGATTTAGATACAGATACAGTTTTACACAGAATTTTTCATAGTTTCATTTGCATATTTTCAAGGCAAGAGTGAGAAAATGATTTCATCTCTGGTAGCCTCAAAGTCCAGCGCCTCTAAAGAAATTACCTCGACTGGATCTAATACAGGTGCATATCAATAAATTAGAATGTTGGGAAAAAGTTCATTTTTTTTCTTGTAAGTTATTTCAAAAAGTGAAACTTTCATATATTCTAAACTCATTGCATGTAAAGTAAAACATTTCAAAAGTTTTTTTGTTTTAATTTTGATGATTAGAGCTTACAGCTCATGAAAG
>JAUZSZ010000095.1:33442482-33453848 GCA_034780575.1 Labeobarbus marequensis | reverse complement strand
CTTTTGGCTGGAGAACATGTATTTTGGTTCTTCTTCATAACTATAACTTCGAAGCACCAGTCGATGTATTTCTGAAGAGTTTCCAAATTTTCCTCGTTGTCCTCGCTGTTCATTCGGTTTTTCCGCCAAGTCTCCAGCATCTGACGTCACCTACAGCATTTCCGGTCTCTCACAGTAACCACAGTTTTACAACAAATAACATGATTAAACTATGGTTAGTGTATAGCAAAACCATGGTTAATTTGTGGTTAGGTTTAACTATAGTAACCTTTTTTCACCTTAAAAGTAACCTTTTTTCACACATAGGCTAGGATCAATATAAAGATGCATTTTTCACTGTTTTTAGGATTAACAGAAATTTGAATAGTTTCAATAGATCTAGAATAGATCAACTTTGAATAAAGAAAAGAGAGGTTTAGAGACAGATTTTTGTTTAATTATGTGAAATTGAAGACAAATTATTAAGTTATATTAGAGTAGTCAAACAATCCAAAGAAAGCATCTTTAAACCGGAAAGAAAAGTCACTTAAAAAATGAGATAGGAACATTAAAAAAACAAAAAAACAAACAAACAACAACAACAACAAAAAAATGTGACGTAAATTTCTGTGGGTATTGCCAAAACAAAAATTACTTTTTAATCAGAAGAGTGACAAAAACAGCAACTCACTTCAGTTCTGACTTATATTATAATTATGTCCATAAGGTTTTGTGAAATTTGAATAAACTCATTAATCTGTTCTTTGACCTCTTCATATTTAAGAAGATTGCCAAAACAAGAATGACATCTTCATCAGAAGAGTGACAAAAACAGCAACTCACTTCAGTTCTGATTTATATTTACATCCATACGCTTTTTGTGAAATCTGGAGTAACTCATTAATTTGATCTTTGACCTCTTCTTATTTAAGGAGAGAAAAGTCAGACACAGCTTGTTATGATTTTTAAGGGCACAGAATTTAATAGGGACGCTATGGCATGTCCCCACCAATATCCAGCGACTAAAGTAGGTACTAAAGTGTCCCTTGCAAAAGATTTTGATCAAACAAAATTCTGATCTGCTGTCTACCGTTATGTCCCCCCCAAACACCCTTGAAAGAAAGATAGGCTACACTAAAAAGCCTGTGAGGAAAATAATGTAAGAAAACAAGACATCAAAAGAAAATAATTTCCTATTCTGCTACTTACATATACAACTTTATTTTAGAAAAGTTTAAGCATGATTTATTTATTCTGTATGCAACTGAGAAAAACTATTAATACAGGAAATGTGAAGTCAAGTACATGGTCAATGAGAGGGACATGGCTAAAAACAAATAAGAATAAACAAAATAAACCTTAAATCATAAATCTCAATCACATTCATTTTTGGCTGCGTGCAGCTTAAGATGCATATTCAAGGTGTATTTATATGGGAAGGTCTTTCCGCAGTCTGGACAGGAGAACGGCCTCTCTCCCGTGTGAATCCGCGTGTGTTTCTGCAGCGTCGTGAGGCGCGAGAATCCGCTTCCACACACGGAGCAGCAAAAGCGTTTTCCAGAATGAGAATCCTTGTGGTGGCGATTCAGATTGGTCTGACTGAAGAACTTCTTGTCGCAGTGCGCGCATGCGAACGGCCTTTCGCCTCTGTGTTTATACAGATGACTCTGGAGCGCGGTGGAGCCAGAAAACTTCTTTCCACACTCAACGCAAACAAAGTTCTTCCGTTCCTTTCGTTTTACTCCCGTGTGGACGTTACTGTGCATTTTCAACCAGTCTGCACAACGGAAACCCCTCCCGCAGAGCTCGCAGGTGAACGGCGCCTCGCCTGTGTGTATTTGCGCGTGAAGCATCAGATGTGTGTTGCGACCGAACTCCTTGCCGCACAGCTTACATCTGAATTTTTTAAGGGTAGACTCTGATAAATGCTGCTTCTCAATAGTAGGCTCCCTTGTTTTGATCACAGGCTTCATATTGATGCAGCCAGAACACCAAGATACTAGAGAAACGGATTTACTTGAGGAAAAAAAAAATAGAATTATTCAGTTGTAACTCATAGATGCAAGAATATAAATAAATAAATAGGGAAGAAATGAAAATCTGTTGTACAAGAGCCTTAGTGGAGACACAAGACAATCATTTTTTTTGCTTTCCTGAGGTTACCTGACATATTGTTTACAAGCTGTTTTACAACCGTCTGTCGGCTGAAACACTGGATCACATGAGAAATGATATATTTCAGTAAGATGTGTTCTGTGTTCATGTTTGTTTCGCGCTAAGAAAGAAACAGGAAGAGATGATACGAACTGAGGCGGATACAGTGATCTGTCACAGCATAAAGAGCGTTAAAACTACATTTATTGCTTGCGTTTTCGCGATAAAAACGGACAAAATGTAAAACCTGAGATTTCGGTATAAAGTACTTACATAATAATGCCACTTACAAATAACTAGAAAAGAGCATAGGCTAAAATATCGAGGATTGGGATTTAAGAATCGATTAAAATATTGCCAACCCAGCCCTATACTTTCCCTTATACATGCATGTAAATTTTAACTTAAATGTCAATATTGTTTGTTAACCCATTTTCACACTTTACAAACTCGTTTTGAAAATTCTAGTGAAAGGACTTACTTGCAATGTTACTGTTCAAAGAAACATTCTCTGAGACGGTGCCAGCAAGCATCTCCTCCAACTTCAAACACTTGGTTCTGCTTTACTTCACTTCAAGACAGAAAGTCAGTGCTGCCCCCTGTGTTATCAAAATTGTGCGTAATGTATTGCTCAGTAAACCATTGCAGAACTCTGGAGAAAAAGCTTAACAAGACATATTTATGCAAAACATATCTTTATAAACGTGGTAGTGATGGAAATGTATCAGATTTATACAACAGTGGTTATATGTAGCAAACACAGAACACTTTTCTAATGTTTCGATTTAGTTATTTTTTGGCAAACCAAATAAGAACATTCTGGGAACATACTGAGAATGTTAGGGGAACATGCTCTGAACCCACAGGGTGTGTTCTATTTATGTAAAGAAAAATGTCCTGGCTTACCATCAGAGAATGTTAGAATGGCCATGGGAACTAGAAACAAATATTTCCATGTTCTTTGAACCAAAAGTAGTTATCTGGGTGTAACTTGTAAAATGTAAACAACTGAGAAAAACAGTGACGAAAAGGTGATAAAAAGGCTCTTTATTTCGGCACTACACAGGTATGATAAGATTTAGAAGAAAAATCATCAATAAAATGGACGTGGCTCAAACAAATAAGAATAAACAGAATAAGAAATTCATGTAGCATGCATGAATGCGCATTTCATCAACTTTTAGCTGAGTGCTGTTTATGATGCATTTTCATGGAGGATTTATGCCGGAAAGTCTTTCCACCGTCTGGACAGGAGAAAGGCATCTCTCTTGTGTGAGTCCATGTGTGTTTCTGCAGCGAAGAAAGGCGTGAGATTCTGCTTCCACACACAGAGCAGCAGAACGGTTTGTTGTCAAAATGAGAATCGATCTGACTGTAGAAGGTCTTGTCATAGTATGCACAGGCAAACAGCCTCTCTCCTCTGTGTTTATACATATGGCTTTGGAGTGCAGTAGAGCCATCGCAACTGAAGCTCTTCGCAGGCTTCTGTTGGTTACCCGTGTGAACACTGCTGTGCAGCTGAAGCCAGTCTTTACAACGGAAACCCCTTCCACAAAGTTCACAGACATGCGGTGCCTCACCTGTGTGTATTCGTATGTGTCGCACCAGGCTTACGTTCTGGCGATATTCAATGCCACACAGCTTACAGATGTATTTTTTGACAGGAGTCTCATGGCTGTCTTTTTTAACAGGAGTCTTACTGAACTTCGAGGGCTGGGAGATGAAAGGTTTGACTTCTGTTTTAATATCCAAAGGACTTGAATTCTTTTTATTCTATATTTCAGCCATTGGCAAAAGAGCACACCTGATTCCTCCATTTTGCTCAGCACCAAAGTTTCAACACCCTTCGATTCGGAACTTGGATCTCCAACAAAAGACTTTTTTAATCATGTCGATAATCAGGATGCCAGTCCATCAACTAGGGGAACATATTGAATAGAGATGTAAATATTCAGATTTATTCCTCAACAGCATTTCGCTTAAAATTTCCCATACATGAATAATACAATAAGCCTATAATTTATTTAGACACTTACATCACACTTGAGCTGATGCATAAGAAACATAGTGGTCAATAAGACTAAGAGGAACTGAGAAACATATTATGCATTAATGCAACAAGAAGCCAACAACAGGAAAGAGTCAACAGATGGAAGTCAGTGAACCAGTGATAGAGCCTGTTTCAGGATGCAAGAAAATAATGTGTGCGTATGTTCCCTTTCCTGACCACTTTCAATAAACTGAGGAAAGGAGAACGTTTGCGTGAGCCTTCACTGAGACAAACAGTTCATATGACATTCGATTTTTCAGTCATTCGCTAAAAATCACCAGTTGGTTAAAATGAGTTGCCACATCAGAAAAGTTGATATGGTTCTTTAAAAAAAAAATGATGATGCTGAAAATTCAGCTTCGTCATCAAATGGAATAAATTACAATAAACAATATTGCCTACTGTTTTTACTGTAGGGTATAGTTGATCTGGTAAAGCTAAATGTGTTCTCTGGTCAGTTTTATAATAGGTTCTTTATTAAATATTTTAATGAATTTTAATGTGCAGGTATTATAATAAAAGCAGAACTGTTTAATTCCTTCTTATTGACCTAGTTTGCCAAGAACTGTTACAAAACTTTTATATGTCAGGCACGTGTAGAAGGGGGTGCGGCCAGTGCTTGAACACCTGCCCCTTTTCCCCTTGATGCCCAAAGTGCCCTTTTGTCAAGGCAATTTTTTATATATTTTTATTTTTTTGTAATTAAACGCCCTTTTGTGAAGGCCTGCCCAATCTAACTATTAGTAAAATTAATAATAGTTTAGCCGTAAATTAAATTATCCACATGATGACCTTTCACCTGACGATCTCATCCAGGACGAATCCTCAAGTTCAGACACATTTAAGATGCCTTCAATAACGTCCGCAGCTGCAGGTAAGTAACCTCAACAGCTGAAGAGTTTAGTGCTGCTTTTATGGACTCTAAACCTTATGCCCATCATGGATCTGTCTCTTCTGCATGCTCTGATGACCTTCTTTTATCTTTTTTATTCTACTTGTTCCGGAATCTTGGACTCTATTGCCCCTTATAAGCGCAGATCTTCTAAGCTAAGAGCAGATCCCTGGATAAATGATGTCACTCGTGCCCTTAGGCAACGTTGCAGACAGGCAGAGCAGAGATAGAAGAAGAACAAATTGTGTCTCTGGAAATATTAAGGGGTTGTTTTTCTGATTATCAGAGGGCTGTGAAGGAGGCAAAGTCGAAATTTTTGTCTGATATTATCACCAATAGTAGGCATTGTCCCAGGGTGATGTTTAGTTTAACACAATTAATTCTGTTGTGAACCCACGCACCTGTCCTCTGATTGATGCCTCATTCTCCACTTGTGAGAATTTTCTTCACTTTTTTATTAATAAAGTGGAGTTTGTCAGACAACTCACTAGTAAGAGCTCCAGAACTGACTTAGTTGTCACTGCAGCACATTCTGTGGTGTTTGAACAGTTTGAACATGTCTCACTATCATTTCTTAATGAAGTAGTGCAACATATGAAAATTACAAACTGCCCCTTAGACCTTGTTCCAACCAAATTGCTAAAAGAAGTTTTTACCACAGTAGGGCCTTTTCTGTTGGCTTTTATTAATATATGTATTAGCTCAGGATCTGTCCCTGCTGCTTTCATGCATGCTGTGGTTGGGCCTCTTCTTAAAAATCCAAATTTGGATCCCTCAGTTTTGTCTAATTTTAGACCAGTTTCCAACTTGCCCTTTCTTTCAAAGGTTTTAGAAAATTTTGTTTTTATACAGTTACATTCATTTTTAGAAAGTAACTCTTATTTTTGAGAAATTTCAGTCTAGATTCAGATCGCGACATAGCACTGAGTCTGCACTGTTAAAGGTGCACAACGATATTGCTCGGTTTGTTGATGCTAAGTGCCCTGTTATTTTAGTGCTACTTGATCTTACGGCGGCCTTTGATACAGAGGTCCATGAAGTCCTTCTGTCTCGCCTTAATCATGTTGTTGGCATTCGGGGTACTGCACTTCAGTGGTTCTCGTCATATTTGACTAACAGAACCTTTTCTGTAGTGATTGGGGACTCGTCCTCCCCCACCACTTCTCTCTCTTGCGGGGTGCCACAAAGCTCTATTCTCAGGCCCGTTTTATTTTCACTTTACATGCTGTCTCTTGGATCCATTATAGCTAGGCATAATATAGCTTTTCACTGCTATGCTGATGATTTGCAAATTTATTTGCCTATGACACCAAAAAATGCTGACGCAGCTAGGTCACTAATTAATTGCATCAATGACATTAAATTATGGTTAGAGCAAAATTTCCTTCACCTAAATGAGGAAAAAACTGAATATATTTTATTTGGAGAGTCTGTAACTTCTGACTTTGATGCGCTGACTTCCAAGTTTTGACCAACTGTCAGAAATCTCGGGGTGGCTTTTGATAGCAGCCTGAAATTTGATAAACAGATTGACAGTGTGGTTAAAGCTAGTTTTTTTCAGCTACGTCTTTTGGCCAAGGTCAAACCTTTTTTGAATCGCTCTGATCTTGAGAAAGCTATTCATGCTTTTATCAGTTCAAGATTAGATTATTGTAATGCACTTTATGTTGGTGTCTCACAGTCATATCTCAATCGCCTTCAGCTGGTGCAGAATGCTGCAGCCTGTCTTAACTAATACACGTAAACGTGAGCACATCACCCCAATTCTTTATTCACGCCATTGGCTTCCAGTTTCTTTTAGAGTTCATTTTAAAATTGTATTGTTTGTTCTTAAAGCTCTCAGTGGCCTTCCCCCAGTGTCTGTAACTGAGATGCTGGCTTTTCGTCAGCCAAACAGGGTTCTTAGGTCAACAAATCAACTTTTGCTGGAAGTACCGAGGTCACGTTACAAACACTGCGGTGATCTGGCTTTTTCTGTAGCTGGGCCCAGACTCTGGAATAAGCTTCCCCCGATATGCGCACCATTACTGACCTGGGCCGTTTTAAAGCTAAGCTTAAAACTCATTTATTTAGATTGGATTTTAATATCTATCAATGTTGTGACATTTTTGTGTATTGTATGTAATTTTTTTGTTGTTGGTTTATATTTTTGTTTTATTGCTCTCTTTTTATTGGAAAGCACTTTGGTTCACCTTGAGTGTTGTAAAGGGCTGTATAAATCAATAAATAAGTGTTGACTGATGTATTTATTTTATTGGCAAAATACTATTTTCATAAATGTAAATTTTCTTCAACATTACCCAAATTATATAATTTTCTTTGTAACTTTAACTACCTAATTACGACACTTAAAAACATTAACAAAACTGTCAAATTTGTGAAACTGTATAATGATCTGTTGAATGTTACGTACTGAGTTACTACCTCTGTACCTTTTGTTTTACTTTTTTATATACATATCCTTTGTTGTCTTCCTGTATAATTTATTTTATTCGTACTGTCATCCAATGTTGTATTTAGTTGCTGTAGTTATTCTTGTTTATACCTATAATAATTTTTTTTTTTTAAAGTTTGTTAACTGACACTGGTGTTTTACCTTAGACCCGCCCTGAGTGAGCTGTCAACAGTCCACCATTGTTTTGATGCCGGAGCAGGTGTAGACAAGAATGTCTCCTAAGCGACTGAGGTGTTGTTGTTGGATGTAATAATGAAGATAGCAGTCATCATTTTCTCCTGACATCTGAGCCACTGAAGACGCAATGGATTACTTTTGTTTTTTAAGGGAATGCACCCTAAATCTATATAAATGTGTATGTTCGCACAAATCATTCGTGATCCAGTGAATATAAGGGTTATTTTATGAATCTTCGCCTTTCCTAATAATGTGATAGTTAGCAAGTTCCGTGGCTAAATGCAGCTAAAGTTTACAGTGTCACGAGAACAGTTTGTCTACACACAGAAGAGAGGGGCGGGGTGAGCAGAGCTCATTAACATTTAAAGGGACATGCCCCAAAACGGGTAGCTGTGAACAGAGCTGTTTTTGACCAGGTAAAATGGGTGTTTCTTTACATGACCATTGAGAAATTTTAACCAAAGTATGTTATTGACTTTTCATTAAGACCAGAAAGAATCATATCAACTTGTGGAAAATGGGCATCCGATGACCCCTTTAATAGGTTGGTCAACCCCTTAAAATGAACATAAAACAAAACCTAAAATGATAAGCGAGATGGAAAAGTATAAAGATGTGCACTTCTATGTTAGGTAGACATGAGAATTGTTGATTATATTTTGCACCACGCCAAACAACTTCCAAAGGGAAAACTGATGGAGGACTGGCTAAATGTAATCATTGCAGCATTGGCCATGTCATAAAAAGACCTTGGGGGTTCTGCATGTAGCCAGGCAAAAATACATTTTCTGGGTCACCTTGTAATTAAGGCGGTATGGCCAGGGAGGACTGCGAACACTAATGAAGCCAGTCATTCTATGACAGGAAGGGCCAATGACTGCTGGACACCATCTCTCAGCACACTTCATCATCCTGTGGTCTTCACATTTATAGAGTGGCTTTTACAGATTTGTAAAAAAGCTCATTAAAATCTATCAGATGAAATGTTGCTAACACTCTCAATATGTGTACTACTTCAGTATTAAAACTTCAGACATAATTGCTAATCTGTTTCCAAACTTGGCCCACATTAATATGTGGAAAGATTTCAGTCAATGATAAACTTGCATAAATTCAATAATGCGACACACACAAGCACTTTGGGCCAGACCTTGGGTCTAGGTCTTGTTTGTCAAAATCATAGCCGCTGTGACAAGTAAAACAGCTTGAGTCAGCAGGCACACTCATTATTATTCAAATTAAGGAACATTTTATCATTATGCATACAATTTCTGAAAGATCTGGAGCGCCTTTGTTGCATAAATCTCTGCTCTGAAATCCTGCTGTGTGTTTTTGTATCCTTGGAGAAGAAAATCTTCTAATCAATCAAATATAAAAGTACCTTGACAAGGCAGTATGATTCATCAAGAGCTCAAAAGACAGTTCAGAGGCCACACAGTGTATTTAGTCAATTATTTTGAAAAGTGGCAGACATATACCTTATTGGCAAAATATATATATATTTTTTAACCCTGATTATCAAAGACTGTTTATATTTGAATTTTACGAGAAACAGATCATCTCTTCTTCACTGCTATTAATTTTTACTACATCAGCAGTCACTATATTAGCAGTCACTGAAAATACCAACTCCTAATGTACAGACTAACAGTCTACCTGCAGCAAACACGCTAATTCAGGAATGAAACATGTTCATGACTTTGAGTCACTGATACTCAACTGATTCACTCAAACATGCTGATTCAATCAGGAATGTGTTACTACTGTGTGTTACTTGGACTAAATTCTTTTTGTTGGTGGAAGAAAATAAATAGCAGTAACTAGTAATAATGTGTCTAAAATGTAACTTAATATTAAATTCTCATTTATTGAACTGTTATATAAAAGAAACATCACTCTCACAATCATGTTGTTTTCCTGAATATCAGTATGGTTAGGGAACACCAGCAGCGTACTTTTGCTTGTTGATACACTGTAGTCAGGGCTGGATTGGTAATCGGGCATACCGGGCATTTTCCCGGTGGGCCGACGCACTGAAGGGGCCGACAGAATTTTTATTTTTTTTTGCCAAGGACCATCACACAGAGACTACGAGCAGCCAGTGGCCCATTGGTTTGTCTCCTGTATTGACAGCGTAAACCACCCAATCACAACGCGCTATAGATGGAGCGATGAAGTATTTTGCTCCACCTATATAAAGAGTGCTTCACCCCAACTTCTTCCTCGTCGGCTTTTCCCATGTTTTCGCAGCAGCTTTATCAAGAACAGGCTTGCTCTGCGGTGAGTGATGCGGGCCAAAGAGCCAGGCAGCAGGAGGAGAGGAGAGCAGTTGAATCGGTAAAGTGCTTGATCGGGACTCAGAACGGAGGCAGGCATCTATCCTAATGTGTGCGCGTGCCATGAGTGTAGAATACGCAAACACTTTTTAATAAAACGTAAATTCGTCCCCCGCAATTTTTTGGCCAAGTCAAGTCAAGTGTTACGTGTATGTTCCTGTTTGCCCTTTTTTGGTTTGTTTCCTGTTCTCATTATTAGTTAATCATCATTTATTCTCTTCACCTGTGTTGTATTTCTCATCTCGTTTACTCCTTGGTTTCCCTTTCTATATAACTCTTCAGTTTCTGTATGTCCTTTGTCTCGGATTAATGTTCATTAAACGGAATGTGTGTGTGTTGATGCTACTTCGTTCTCCTGGTTATTCTCCTGTCCTTTGTTTTGGAAATTATCTTTACTATAACTACCGTGACATCAAGTGTGTCCATAGAGGTTTCCATGGGCCAATGCGAATAAATCTAGATTTAAATTCGAAGAGACCCGATATTGTCGGACCTGACGTTTTATTCTTATCCAAAACAACTAGATGCAACGATACATATCTACACTACCAGTCAAAAGTTTTTGAACAGTAAGATTTTGAATGTGTTTTTTTAAGGAATTCGCTTCTGCTCACCAAGCCTGCATTTATTTGACCCAAAATACAGTAAAAGCAGTAATATTGTGAAACATTTTTACTATTTAAAACAACTGCTTTCTATTTGAATATATTTAAAAATTTAATTCATTTCTGTGATCAAAGCTGAATTTTTAGCATCATTACTCCAGTCTTCAGTGTCACATCATCCTTCAGAAATCATTCTAATATGCTGATTTGCTGCTCAAGAAGCATTTTTATTATTATTATTATCAATATTTAAAACAGTCGAGTACATTTTTTTTCTGGATTCTTTGATGAATAGATCAGCGTTTATCTGAGAAAAGAAGAAAAAAACCTTTTGTAACATTATACAATATACCATTCAAAAGATTGGAGACAGTATAATTTTTGCTTTGTTTTTGGGAAAGAAATTAATACTTTTATTTAGCAAGGATGCTTTAAATTGATCAAAAATTGTGATAAAGACATTTATAATGTTACAAAAGATTTCTATATCAGATAAATGCCGTTCTTCTGAACTCTCTGTTCATCAAAGAAACCTGAAAAAATTCTACTGAACTGTTTTCAACATAATAATAAAGTATTTTGAGCAGCAAATCAGAATATTTGAACGATTTCTGAACGATCATGTGACTGGAGTAATGATGCTGAAAATTCAGCTTTGATCACAGGAATAAATTACATTTTAAAATACATTCAAATAGAAAAGAGTTATTTTAAATAG
>JAUZSZ010000095.1:32966243-32977637 GCA_034780575.1 Labeobarbus marequensis | reverse complement strand
TGCTTGTTAACTGCAAGTGTCATCACTAATCTTGTAAAGTGAATCTACTTTATTTCACTACCTGCAACACTGCTTCAGTGTTACTTTTACTCCATGGATATAAAAACTGAACAGTGTAACACTGAGGGTTTTGCTGTGCCTTTTAACATGTAACCTGCATCTTGTGTTTATCAAAATTAATTGGATAATTAGTCTTTATTTAATTATGAACACACACTAAGAAACATATGTAACTCATACAAGAGTTTTGTTTTGGCTTTGCTGGGATTTTACCAGCACCCAAAAGATTCACCATCACACTAGCATTCCAAGCTGGTCCCAGTGTGAAAATCATACCTTTTGCTGCTCCACCAGCACACCTGCTTCTCCAGCAATGCTGTATTTTTCATCAGGGCTAGTAATCCTGAAGACACTGATTAGCTTGTTTAGGAGTGTTTGATTTGGGTTGTAGCTAAACTCTGCAGGACAGCAGCACTCCGGGACCAATGTTGTCTATCCCTGTTATATACTAATAGCAAACTGCTTTTGTATGTCTGGGTTAGAATTAACTGGTTTTCATTATAAAACATTAGAAATGCTGCTATAATAGTACTATTTAATCTATGTAAAATGTTGCATGTTTAAATATTATTTCATGCTGTGTAACTATTGTTTACATGAACACCAAGCTTTATTGTACGCTAATCATCGCAGGTCAAGGTTCAGGCAGCAGCCATGCATTTTTTTCCTTAAAAATTACGGTATTCTATAAAAATTAAGACCATCTTTTTTTCTTTTTTTACTTTTTTTACTTTTTTTGCATTCCAATTCTGACATCCAAAGGAGCAACAAGATTTTTCCCCCTTATTCTATGGATCTTGCCCATTTCCTTCACTTGTTACCACTGTGTTTCAGCCATCACAGTGCTCCAAAACAGCAAGTACTGTAGGGTGTTCCTGGAATGCAATGACCATTGGTATCCAAGGCTAAGAGCACCCAAGGCTCACTGATGCACATGGTGAGAGAAGGCTAGGCTGTCTGGTGGCACAGAAGAGCTACTGTAGCTCAAATTCCTGAAAAATTTAATGCTGGCCATAATAATAATAATAAAGAAAAAGTGTCAGAACATACACTGCATCACAGTTTGCTGTATATGGGGCTGCGTAGCCTCAGATCTGTCAGAGTGGCCATGATGGTGTCTGTCCACCACTGAAAGCACCTACAATGAGAACGTGAGCATCAGAACTATACCATAGAACAATGGAAGAAGGTTTCCTGGTCTGATGAATAAAGTTTTTAGGTCAGGTGGATAGTCAGGTGAATTTTTGACATTTTACCTGTAGAAGAGATGGCAGCAGGATGCAGGTGGAGGCAGAATTATGCTCTGCAGACCTTAGTCTCAGCCTCAGACATCACGCCCACGAACCATTGGCTGAACGTCTGATGCTTGATACGGCACACTTAGCTGGAAACAATTCAGGAGTTTCAAAGTTGTCCCAGAGATTGTCTTACTATAGGGAGATGAGAGGGTCTGTATTACTTACTATTGGAGAAAGCGTAATGGCTAACTTGGATCGTGTGTCCCTTAATAACCAATAACATTACAGCCTTGACGTCACTTTCAGAGTTGTGCAACACTCAATTGCTATATAGGATATAGGAATGAATGAGAAGTGCCATAATATGAATCCCACCTGTCGCAAAAAGTCAGAGATTTCTCTCATAAAACAGAATTTTTTTCGTGCTAAACTCTAAAAAAAAAATTGTTCAATCCAAAAGTATTGTTTAGTGTAAAACATGTTGAAGATTAGCAGATAGGCTGTCGATTCATTAAATAAGCCGTTTCCTCTAAAAAGCTGTTCATTTAGCGTAGTAAAGCCTCTCCTCCATTGACATCCCTTTAAAAAAAAAACGGTCTCTGGTCTCCTTTCCCACGTACTGCCAGACCAGAAGTGTTAGCTTTAGCCGTCACGCTTTTTCAGCTAATGGTTGCAGGCTTGCCTTCTAGTGGCTTTGGCTGTCCTCTGGTAGGTTGAAGTAAACGCTGGATTTTCAAAAGTATGTGAAATAATATTTAAAGTATAGAATCTTTAAAATAAGTTTTACACGCCGGTCTGTTTTTGTGGGGCCATTTCCACGCCCCTAAACATGACGTGGCACAAAATGAAACGTGATTGGTTACTTTACCTGTCAGTCATATGGCCATTCAAAGTAGCCAAGGTTCCCAGACCTTCTGCATTCAGTCTGAAGGTCTGGCTACGCGAGATTATGCAGACCTTGGACACCAAATCATGGAAATGGCAGTCCCTGATGGCAGTGGCCTCTTTCCACAAGATAATGCAAGGAATTGTGGAATGGTTTAAGTAACATTTAAAGAAAGAAAGAAAGAAAGAAAGAAAGAAAGAAAGAAAGAAAGAAAAAGATTGAGATTGAGATTGAGCATATGAGATGTCCTGGACCAAACAAGTTGCTTGAAACACAGTTTGGACAATAAGGCCAATACATTCAAATCAATTGTGTGGTAGATATATTGTATGAGCATGATATACATAATATAAATATTTCCCCCCGTTTTCTGTTTCTGCATGAATCAGTGTTAATGTCCACTATACAACATTCATTCTGTGTGCACTATGCAACATTTTTCTGTAGATGAATACTTCTGAATATTTCATAGTTGTGTTGTGACTTGCTGCTAATGTCTTGCAGGTCTTAAATAACCTAATTACATTGTGTCAGTGCCTCTTACAATGTCATTAGACACTGAGCTGGGAATGGGTGCCCACTCTGCTCGCTCCGGACAGCATCAGCTGGAGCAATGTTGCCAGGCAATGATTTTGGACCTTGGTTACAGTCTAAGATGCCACCATCAACCATTACCAGTAAACAGTAAGTTAGGCTAAACACAGTTAGTTGAAGATTATTGAATAATGGCATACAGTATATCAGGGTTCAGCACATTGTTTTAAAACATTGTTTTAAGTCTCTATTATTTGATTTAAATGCATATACAAAAATGAACTTCTGTAGCTCACTGTACACTGGTACAGGAATTTGAATTTTTAATACTCAAACCCACTCTCCATTTCTTTTTTTTTTTCACAAACCACTTAAGGCACTAAACCACTGAGTATATTCAATTCATCCTCCAGGCTGGGAGAAGATGACAGCTGATGGGAATATTGGGAAACGTTATGGTTCAGAGTACCCATTCGCTCCCAGGCATTGAGGTCTAAGACTAATCACTCAACCTTGTGAGAGTCAAAATTCCCAGGCCTTCAAGAGTCCCAAACGCAGCCGCTGTCCCACACAAACGGATACTCCCCCTCGGTCCTCCCCTCTGTGCGAACGCACTCTCATCTTAATGAGCGTAGAATTGGAAATCAGGCCTGATTGTTCTTCGAGCGCCTGCCTGGAGGCACGTTAGCGCTGGATAGAGGACTTGGGCCCTGAGAAGTCATACGTTTCTCTCTTGTTTTATTGTGAACAGATCAGTCTCCACAAAGGGCTTGTTAACTAGTCCCCCTCCTTCTCTGTCTCTCTCTTTCCTCTTCACCAAGTGGCAGGTGATTATGAATGTAGGCTTGGGGCTCTAATTGAAGGGTTCTTTGGCAAGGGGACGTGCTATGCCATGGGTTGGTGTTTTAGTGCTTTCCACAGCTCGGCCCTTCACCATAGTTCAGGATCACATGCTTAATAATTCAAAACCATTTAGGAGGGTTTGGAGAGGGGTGGGAATCTGCAGGAACCTGATGGCAATATTATATTAATATCTGGGTTGTAAAAAAAAAATGTGATTATTTAGTGGATAATTATTTAAAACTGATATTACTAACTTGTTTCTCTTTCCTCTACTTTTGACTTAAGAACTTTGTGCTATTCTTATCTCATTTGTTTTGATTAAACAAATAATTTAGTGTACATCGACTTAATGCTACATAGTGTTTTGCCTTCTCATTCTGAATGCTGGTGAACCTGTAATTTTATGTAATTAAAAATAAGATGCAAAAACACCATAAAATAATCAACGAAACAAAAACAAAAAAACTACTTAATACAGTGGGCTGCCATTGTGACGGAATCATGAAGCAGTTAAACTTAGTGAATGGATCAAAATGATTAGTAAGCGAATCATTCATAGAGAAGATTCTACTCATATAAACAATTTGTTGACAAATCAGAAATCTAGTTGTGTCATGAGTTTGCTAGAGCAAAACATTTTAACTGAATTATGCTGTAAATTAAGTTAATAAAGTCATAAAGGTTTAGAATGAAATGAGGTTGATTAAATTAAACCAAAATTTGATTTTTTTTGGACAGTAAACTAGCCACTGTAATGGTTCATAAATTGATTCAGTTGATACAACTGATTAAAAGGTAACTGTCTCTAACACAAACCAGTGTTCATGAATATTTTTTTTCCCTTTAATTTTAAAAGTGCCCTTAATTTTAGGGTAGAAAGAGAGAAAGGTGTAGAGACCTGAATGACCAGATTTATGCCAGTTCTATCGTGTCTGTCCTCTCTGTCCTTGAGAAGTGCTCAGTCACACTGTCAGCATCTCTCACACTGCGCCCAGGAGCCAAACAAACCACAGCATGCCAAAATCTGAGCTCACACCATGAATATCACAAACTCACTGTGTATACAGTTACAGTGAAACACTGTTTGAACAAGGGCAATGTATTAAAATAAAGTGTGTCATAGATGTGAACATGATATGACATAAGATGAATATTTTCCCCCATTTCCTGCATGGTTCAAATATTTAGTGTGCTCTATGCAATATATTTCTGTAGATGAATACTTCTCATAAGAGTAAATCTGTTTACTGTTGTGCAATAGATTCAGATTTTGCAGTTGTGTTTTGTGCCATGATACAGATTAGTATATAAATGCAAAAATATCCCAGAATCTTCACAGGTCTCTGAGAGAGAGCTCTCTAAAGTGTAATTTACATAATCCTCTCTAACTATCCAGTGCAGACATCACAAGTATTCTACATACTTCTTTCCAGCAGAGGGCAGTCCCCATCTCTACATACAAAATCGGCTTGGCACTGCTACTAGCACTACTCACCAACATTGTTTTTGTCCAGTTAGTTGGGGCGAGAGGGTGAGAAATTAAAATACTAAGAGCTAATAAGCTGATCTGAGGCCTGCTGTCTTTTTTCTGTCCTGATCCTAAGCTGCTGTATCAGCACAGCTTGTGTGTACTGTAGGTCGAAGTGTTTGATTAATAAACTGATAATATTATGAGGTCAGAACATCTTTTTTGATATATGGTCATTTTCCAATTGCTCATTATTAGTGGAAGAATTCAGATGGTTTATTTTTTTTTCTATAGATTAAATCTCTCTTTTTACAAGAAATTGCATGCCAAGATAAGTTATTTGAATATAATTTGTAGTTATACAGTGCTTAGTTACTATAGGGGGACTTTAAACCACTAGTTCTCCAAACAGCAAATTTAAATCAAATGTATGGATAAAGTAGATGTGTAAATCTATGTACATGTGTATAGTTAGTAGATATGCACTGCAAAAAAAGATAAACTGTTACATGTGCAAGCTTGGTGCTTAACTAAATGCCTTGGCTACAGTCATGATTTCAACATTATCAACTTGCAGGCTCTGATCAGAATAAAAATGCTTATTAATGCCATTTATGTTAACATTTAAGGTTTTTATTTTGTTGTTTGAGGGTGGTCTGACAAATGAAGAACATTACACTGTTTACATAAATACGAATAAATAAACGTTTATTTGACAACTCTGCAGAGTGTCACTATTAGACTAAACAAAGTCTAATAAAAACCTTTCTCTCTACATAGCAACACCCACTGGCCACAGAAAATGAAAATATGAAAGAGGTGCAACATTCATAAAGTTCTATATGTACTTACTAATTTAAAAAAAAAATTGTATTCAATATGTTGGCTAATTTGATTGTGTTTAGTTCTGAATCAATAAGAATGTAGTACTCTCAGCTCCATTTAACACACTTCACCATGCTTAATCCATTCCACTCATTTTCCAAAAAATCTCTCTCTCTCTCTCTCTCTCTCTCTCAGGGGGATAGTAGCAGTGGAGGGGGGTGGTTTACGTAGGTCAGAGTTTGCCATCACTGGAAGCCTTCTTCGTCCGGTAATGAATTCCCTAGATCAGAATCCTGGGCTCTCCCGTTAAGATAAACAATGATTACACCTGGAGGGCAGAGTGAGGGTGTGTGCGCATGTATATGAGTCTGTTTAAATCAGTGGCAGGTGCAGCAGCAGATCAGGCCTCATTAGCAGCACCTTCTGCCACTACAGGCCTTCAGCAGATGGGAGTTCCACCCTCGTACACTACCTCACCTCATATGGCATGGTCGTTTGTGTGCAAGTTGGGAGGGGGTATTAAAATCAGCCTTTATAGGCTAGTTGCGTCAGACTGAGGCAGCAATGCAGTGGATATCCAGGCTGATCCTGACTTTCATATGTGCGTGATCTGTTTTTACTCACCGCTGTGCTGTGGTATTTAAATCAGGAAGCATGAAAGCAGAAAGGAACATTCCATCTGTTCACATGTGGACTGACCAAACAGCCGATCCTCTTAATGTTAATCTAAAAGGCCTTTACAAAATGACCAGCATGTTCAGGAGCAACAACATCAAAAACCACAAGCACACATAACAGCTTCAAATGTATTTGTCTGAACACTGTCTTACAGTTATAAAATGAGCATTAAGCTAATGTAAAAAAAAAAAAAAAAGTAAACCCCTACTCTTTACATATTTTTATTATTACTTTTAATATAGCAATCTTTTTTTCAAACATAACCAGATATGGGACAGTTGTTGACTGTCCCAGTCAGAGAGAGTTATATTACTTAGATGTACATTTTGCTTCTGTAAATCTATCTAATCCCTTATTTTATTTCATTTTTTATTTCTAGTTTATATACTTACATCAGTAATTCATTTTGCACTACATGCTTAATACTTTTATATATTATTATTAGTACAATTATTATTATTCTTTTTCTTTCTGTTAATACGTATGTGCACTATTTGTAAGCAGCCCAGCTGCAATTGCTTTGGCAATACAAATGTATAGTTTTTGTCATTTGTCATGCCAATAAAGCACACTTGAATTGAATGAAGTAAAATAGAGTAAAGAGTAGGGATGGGTACCGAAACTGGGTATTTAATCGGTCTCGGGGCTAAATTATGAAAGACCGAAGTATCGATAAGCTCTGATGTTAATGGTTCTGCTGTCGGTACTGGAGAAATTAAGAAAAACATTTCCTATTTAATATTGCTAAATAAACATTACCTAGCATATTTTAACTGACCAACCATTTCTAATCTGCGATAATATTAAAGACATTTACCTGCATTTTCGTTATTCGCAATCTCACACGCGAAATGTCCGTCTGTCCTGCAGTACACAGAGCTCGCTCGCACACACACAACACGAAAGCTCACGCTTAATAGAGTGATGGCGGAAAGAACCAAACGGTCTAAAGTACGGTTACATTTCACTCGAGTGGATGCAGACAATGCTTGTTGCAACAAGTGCAACAAGATTTTTGCTTGTAAGAGCGGAAACACAAGCAATCTGTCAAAACATCTTTCAAAAGTGCATTATGTGCAGACAGAGAAATGCAAAGTTTTCGACTGCCTAGCTAGTTCATCATCCACGCCCTCAGGTACGTATGCTAGCAGTCTTCCTAAATAACACCGACATAAACATTGCATAAGGTTTCTTTAAATTAGTATGTAATAATTTAATAAACACACATCACATAAAAATAGCCTACATATAAATCTTTAGAGTATTTTTTGTGCAGTAGCCTAAATAAATCTTAAACAATAAAAAAAAAATTCACAGTACTGCATTTAAAATGGATGAATAATAATAAAATATGCTTAAGAAATTATAAAGCAGAGCTTACCTAAAAATTAATTTGTAGTGATGAAATACATTAACTTTTTTTTGTGTGTGTGTACATTGCAAGAGGTTCCAAACCTGTATAACTTTTAAGCCCAAACAGAGTTGCCTAAATTATGTGAATGTAAAGCTGCAGTTACATTGAACCAACCCACTCCTGCATCTGGTCCAAGCAAAAGACAATCCCAAAGCCCCTTCACACTGGCAGCTAGTGGGAGGATGCCCGAGGAGAGAGTGAATGAGTGCCACTTAGCCTTGACCAAGTTCATAGTGAAAGGCCTACATCCCTTTGCAACAGTGGAGTCCAACTCTTTTAGGTAACAGTAACACTCCGTCAGTATATACCGAGTTGTATTAAATATAGTAGGATATAGTAGAATTATAAAAGTCTCGTCACTCCACAATAAAATAAACAGTAACACAATAATTAAATGATGATAGTATAACAAATGATAGAATGATTATTTATTTGTTTTATTTATTTTTACTGTAGGGAGATGTGCAAGGCACTCAACCCCAAATATGCCCCTCCCTCCAGGAGTTATCTCAGTGACACATTAATTCCCTCCTGGTATGATGTTGAAAAGGCCAATGTGATCAGTGAGCTGAAGCATGTGCCAAAGCTGGCCATCACATCAGATGGGTGGACCAGCCTCTGTCAGGACCACTATCTTACTGTTACAGTGCACTACACATGTCAGGGAAGTGTAAAACAGAAGGTCCTTCACACCAGAGCAGTGTACCAATCTCAAACTGGTGAAGTAGTGGCAGAGGAAATCTCGGACATTCTAGAAGACTTTGAGATAGAGCCAAGCAAGATTGTAGCTGTGACAGTTGATAATGCTGGCAATATGGATGTTGCTATCAAGAAGCTACAGATCCTAAAAATAGGGTGTTTTGCACATACGTTGAATCTAGCAGCACAGAAAATCTACAAAATTGCTTCCATTGATAAATGGGCAGCCCGAATCAGAGCAGTGGTCGTGTGGTTCAAGAGGTCCTCCCTTTCCAAAACAGTGTTGACGGAAAAGCAGCAGTTCCTTGGTAAGTCAGTTTAATGTATTATGCAAATGTTGTTTTGAAATTTAGACATTTAACAATTTAATGCAATAATCAAGTGTGTGGTAATTAAATGCATGCTGTTGTTTCAGGCCTTCCACAACACTCCCTCATCCTTGATGTCAAGACCAGATGGAACTCGCTCTACCTAATGATAGAGAGATTCATGGAGCAGTATCCAGCAATACAAGCAGCAGCCTTGGACCCACGACTTCGAAAAGCAATCACCAAGGACAAACTGGAACGTCTGAAGGATGAGGACTTCCATAAGGCTGAGGAGTTTGTCCAGCTCATGAGAGTCCTCTATACATCCACACTATGTGTGTCATGTGAGAAAAATGCCAGCTGTGGACAGATCATACCCATCCTTCAAAAACTAGAAGAGCATTTTACTATGAAGGATGAAGATACAATGTTTGTACGATCCATCAAAGAGAAGGTGTGGGAGAACCTCTCCCAGCGCTATCAGGATGATGATATACAAGCCTTCCTGCATGAGGCCACAGCAATGGACCCCAGATTTAAAGGGAGGTCAGTACGTGATGAAACTTGGGACAGGCTGAGGAGGAAAGCTATTGAGGCCAATGTGAGACCAACAACGGGGCTGTCAGATGAGATGACAGACACAGAGCACCAGGAAAAGGAGGATTCCGAAGGAGAAGGTGAGAAAGTGGAGGAGACCATTCCTCCATTGCACATAAAAAGGAGTGCCTTAGAGGAGCTATTCTCAGAGGAGGACAGGGAGTTGAGGTTGAGGATCCAAAAGGACACCTCGTCCCTCACCCTCATTGAACATGTTGACTTAGAAGTTGAACGCTACAAAAGCCTGCCTCCCATTCCCATGGCTGAAGATCCAGTGATGTGGTGGTGGGAGAAGAGAGCTGATCTGCCCCTCCTCACAACCATTGCAACAAGTTACCTCTGTGCTCAAGCCTCCTCCACCCCTAGTGAGAGGGTTTTTTCAACTGCAGGGAACACAATAAGCCAAGAGAGGTCCCGACTTCTGCCAGAAAAGGCAAATATGTTGATTTTTCTCCAAAAGAATGGTTAAAAACTGTTAGTCCTTTTACAGCCTACCTGCATGCCCCAATTGTGTTCCTTTAAACCACTGCACATTCTTTTACAGGAAAATTTTGTTTATTTATTTGTTTTACAATCATTTGTTTTGTTTTACAATCATTTGCTCAAACATTGCTGTTTGTTAGGTTATAGATAATTATTTTATTTTACTTTAAAAAAAATAAAAAGTGTTGTTAATTCTGTTTTCAATTTGTTTCTTTTTTTCATAAAAAAACACAACAAAAAGTACCGATAAGAGTACCGTTAAAGTACCGGATCGATAAATGGTATCGATAAAAGTAGTAATACCGTTAAAACCTTAACGATACCCATCCCTAATTGTCATACTAACAAGAGAATGTAAAACGTAACAATCAATATACTGAATAATGGGTTAAATTGGTTTAAAACTGAGTGTCCTAAACATGAACTGTGAGTACACATGAAATGTGTTGCCAGCTGCAGGTGCTGGCCGGAGATGTGAGGGGAAGTGAAAGCATCTCCAGACAAGGGGGAGTGAATGCACCTCCGGACAGTGGGGGCCATGTAATTTTAAAAAATGACAGCTTCAGCAATATTCCACAATTAAACTATAGACAAGGGGGGCTATAAGATAGTGGTGGCAAGCCAAATCAGATATAACAAACAAAAAAATAGAAGGGTCTAACTTTGATAAGCAAAAGGTATATAAAGTGATGTTTGAACAAGCAGAGGGGAGATCCAGTGGATGAGGCGGCTGGTTCCTCGGCTTTTGTTTATTATAATAAAAGTCTTTTCTTTGACATCTGAAACTTTGCTGTTTTGAGCCTTTCTGACTGCACCGACTGAGACCCAGACGAGCAACAACCTCTTTGTGCCACCACATAGCTTGGCGTCACAAACAGGATTGGACTGGGGTCCGGTTTCCCAGAGGGCCGTTGCGGGCGAGGGGCCTGGTTGGCACGCAAACTAATCAGAAATTAAAGACGGCTGAGGTAAGCAATTTTTGCTTATACAATTTGGATATAAGATTGTTTGCGTGGTTGACTAGGATTGTGCCTGTGATGGTGGTCTGGGACAGGGCCTCACCAAT
Organism: Labeobarbus marequensis; assembly: GCA_034780575.1. Lineage (NCBI taxonomy): Eukaryota > Metazoa > Chordata > Actinopteri > Cypriniformes > Cyprinidae > Labeobarbus > Labeobarbus marequensis. The sequence goes on along the minus strand of JAUZSZ010000095.1, from coordinate 32,966,538 downwards.
CAATGAACTTAATATTGTATAATACAAAATAAGTGTGTATAGACTGATGTGTTTCAGATGTCAAAGAATACGCCCATTAGTTAAAAGAGCACAGATGGTGCCAATAAAAGTAGTGAATGCCTAGTTAAGAGGGGCAAATTGTGGATGCCTAGTTAAGAGGGGCAAATTGTGAGTGTCTAGTAAAGAGGGGCACTGATGCCGGCAAATGCCTAGTAAAGAGGGGCATTGACCTGTTACCGGCCCTAAAAGTAATTGGGCGCTTGCACAGGTGGTTTGCAAACATAATCGTTAGTCT
>JAUZSZ010000095.1:32875317-32885729 GCA_034780575.1 Labeobarbus marequensis | reverse complement strand
AAATATTAAATAACATTTATGTGTTGCCATAATATGTAATATATCTACAAATGCCAGCTCTTTTGTAATTTTTAAAGAAACTAATATATATATATATATATATATATATATACACACACACACTATATAAACACACACACACACACAGTTGTGTTTTACACATGGTAAGGAAGTTTGGCCAGGGTGAAGCTGATTGTGTGTCTATGTGTATGTGTAAAAGAGACACAGCTCCCAGAAACACTATAAGCTTCTCCAAGCACAACCCTTGGCACCCAACAGCCCTGCCACTTGTTTAAACAAATAAACTGTCCAAGGAGAGAACAAGGAAGAGAGAGGGCAGACTGAGGAGAGAAAAATGAATATTTTCTTTCTTTGCACAGTAACCCATAAGAAAAGTAAGGTATAACTGCATTTTTCTAAAGAAAATGTGAGCTGTTTGCATGTGTTAAACTCTTCGCCATGATGGTAGGGTGCTCTGAATAGATTCCAGGGTATTGCAATGCAGTTTCTTAGGTTGTGGTTTGTAGCATGTTACTAAGCAGTTGCTATTCCTGGTGGTTAGGCTTGCTAAGTCATTGCTTACTGGCCCATAAGAGTCAAAAGAGCCCACTCCCAAGTCCCATGATATTGTTCTTTAAAAACTCAAAGGTATTTTTTCAGCAGTATTATCATCCTCCAGATGAAAATTAAAAGCCTGATGGCTTAGAAAAGCACCAGCTGAGTTCTCCTTAAAGGCTGTGACACACCAAATCATCAAAGCACTAGCAGCAATACGTTCTGTGCGAAAGGAAATGACTCTCCATACCATCAGGTGGCAGTAGTCTATTTTTGTCATTCAAAAAGGAAAAATGGAACTAGGCCTTTGGATAGTTCACCTGTTTATCATTTTGAATACAAGGTAACACTTTAGCTTAGGGACAAATTCTTACTTTTAACTAGTTGCTTATTAGCATGCATATTACTAGCACATTGGCTGTTTAATAGTACTTATAAAGCACATATTAATGCTTTATTCTGCATGACAATATTTTAGATCCCTTAATTCTACCCCATACTTAAACTTAACAACTACCTTACTAACTATTAATAAGCAGCAAATTAGAGTTACTGAGGCAAATATCATACTTTATCATACTTTTTTAGTTAATTATGAGAAATGGTCACCAAACTAAAGTGTGACCGAATATGAATCATGTTCATCACTTGGTCTTCAATTTCTTCAGTCTGCACCGATTCAACATCACAGGCCCTCAATGATGGCCTGACATCCATCAACTTGGCGTGTCACAATGCTAAAAAGCCAAACAATTTGAGCTAGCAATTCTGTCATTCTTACTCACCCTCATGATGTTTCAAACCTGTATGATTTTATGTCCTTTGTGGAACATAAAAGTCTATTTTTTTATCCAGACAATGTAAGTCAATGGGAACCAAAATAGTTTGGTTTAGAATTTTCTTCAAAAATATCTTTTGTGTTCAGCAAAGTCTTTGGAACAATGTGAGGGAGAGTAAATGATAACAGAATTTTCATTCTTGGGTGAACTATCCCTTTAAAGTTGTGGGTTTTTGAATAGTATAAGCAAAATCAAGCAAAATATCTAAGCATGATGAGCTCATTGCAGATCGTGTGAGCTTCATAAATACGATGCACCAATGTATTTTGTGCCACCTTATCTGCTGGATAGCATCCATACAGCTGTCACAATTATACCTTCTGCACTTCTTCCACCCGCAACGTAAGGTAATGTCATAATGCAGGATGAATAACTCCAATACCTGAATCTGGGATCTATGAACCCAAACACGCAAGCGTACACACTAACACTTGGCTCTGTTCCTGTGCAATCTAAACAATCTTTGTTTTGTGCATGGTTGAGAGCTATCACATACTTCAGCAACTTTAATTCAATGTATCACACCCCCACCCCGCGAACGCAAACGCATGCGCAAACAGACCTGATGCGTGCATACCGTCGACATTTCAGGAGGAGGCGTCTGGCAGCCATTTTAGAAAGCTGCACACATGTACTGTTATGTTTGCCAAAGAAACCAGGCCTGAGCCAAGAACACTCTCTCTCCTCTTACTCTATCCTGAGTCCTGAGCCAAGCAGAGGGAGGGAGAGCGAGAGAGAGACAGAGAGAGAGAGAGAGAGAGAGAGAGAGAGAGAGCAGAAGAGACTAAGAGGCAAAAATATCTCCTAATTATGGGCAGTCCTGGCTTAAATGTTTTGAACGGTACAGCTGCAATCTTGTAAATATTGTGTGTGAGTGAGTGACACCCAGCGACTGAGAGTGTGTTTGTGTGTGCTGGTCACTCGCCCACTCTTGTAACCTCGCACTATGGCTGTGACATTAGTGTACATATAGCAAAAAGTGCCTATCTACATCAATCTTTCAGATGTGTATCTTTCTCTATCTGTTACTCTATCCATTTTCTCCCTTTCTCCATTACAGCAATTGTTGATAAATCACAGCTCTTTATCAAAGTTTGCTATAACCCAAACACAGATATAGTGAGCAGCATGCAAGCTAGAGCGCTCGAGAGTGAATGTCAGATAAGACTCGTGCCAGCGGGCATCTTATCTAAAAGCACAACTACAAATGAGCCGATGGTCATTTCATAGTGCAGTTAATGCCACCTCACTTCTGTAAATTTAAGTAACAATTTAAATAACAAAATATCAACTCTAAGAAATATTATGCATGCTAAGTGCAATGTGTCTATGCCAAAGTATTTTGTTAATTAATACTACATGTATTAGACGCTTTTATGATTTATATAATGCAAAAATCCTGTTCTGCATGAATACTACACAACACACACTAGAATACTTAACTGTTATTGGTCAAACACCTATTTTATTCTTGTATAATGACCGCAAAGCATACATTTCTTATATTTCTTGTCACATAATAAAAACTTGAAACTCAATTTGATAACTGTATTGCTGCAATTTTGCTCAAAACTGCACTGCAGCATTGTTTTGTTTGTCTGTTTTAACAAACTGAGGGTTTTTTTTAATATATAAATAGGCATAACATAAATATGCTACACAAATGTGAATAAAGAAATATATATTATACACTATACCATTCAAAAGTTTAAGAGGGTTGGTAAGATTTTTAATGTAAATTAAAAATTTGATCAAAAATCAACATTTATTCAGTCAAAGATGAAATTAAAAGAGCAATACTGTGAAATGTTATTACAACTCAAAATAACCGTTTGCTATTTGGATACATTTTGAAATTCATTTATTCCTGTGATGGCAAAGCTGAATGTTCTGCAGCCATTACTCCAGCCTTTAGTTTGACATGACTCTTTAGTATGCAGATTTGCTCTTAAAAAAAACTTTTAAGGGGTAATGTATATTACACAAAGGGTTATTAATTTAAATATTTCTTTAAATAGGCTTGTTTAAAATACAAGTAAATGTAAATACTTGTAAATGTAAATGTTTAGTGGGTTTTCTGCATTTGAAAATCTTTAGGTCTATAATTAGACTGTTTTTATTATAGGCTCTGATTAGATTACAGCCCGAGTTTTCTCCTATGGAGTATCCTTTCACAAGGGTCTGCATGTCACAGATCAGACTTTACACACACACGGTCTGAAACATACACTGACCCTCTCTGAGACACTATCTACTCACACACACACAACACAGACGCGGTGTGAAAGTGGGACCAAAGCCCGAATGACAGACACATATACCCCGCCTCCCCCAATCCTTTCCAAAAAAAGAAAAGTTTATCCCCAGCCACACATCCTCAGTTGGCCTCAGTTTCCCACCCGAGTTCAAGCACTTGATTGCAGACATGAAGAGGAGAAGCTAAAGTCAGAATCTCCAGGGATGAATGATTGAGCAGAAAGAGAGAAAGAAAGGGGTTTGGAAAGAGAGACAGAGTTGAAAAGAAGAACCTAACAATAGTAGAGACAGGACAGGCTGTTAAATAGGAGTGGGGTGGATCATGCTTGGACAAACTAGACAGAGAGAGAGAGAGAGAGAGAGAGAGAGAAAGAGAGAGAGCAAGACTGAAACAAAAGATAAATTGTGTGCATTTCAGACTGCCTTCTGCAGCTCAAAAAAGTGCAAATAAAAGAAGTGTCTGGGAAAACAAGTCACTCAGGGCACCTTACACACACACACGTCCAACTTCGGGGCACACGTATTCACAATAACACACTGTGTTAATAAAGACATACAGCCATAAAGCTACACAATGGCTGAGATGCACACTGCATCACGCAGAGAGCGCTGATGTACACGTTCCCATGTCAGCACAACACTGAACACAGGGTGGCTCATCCGTCACGTTAAAAATAACCAGACCGCTGTGACAGCACTGTGTGTGTGTGTGTGTGTGTGTGCACTTTCCACCTCAGTAACAAAGAAAGCCTATAGAGGTCATGTCAAATCAAACTCGTCTACAACTGCTGTGTCTGGCCTTACAAACTTTAGTCACACTTTCTTTCCAAAGAGACCTTAGTTCCTAGTCATCATAACACACATCAATAAAGTTGACAAGTGTCGACCAAACCTCCCCGAAATCCCCCCAAAAGTGTATTGCTTCTGTTCGTATTGTTGTTTGATTGGCCGAGTGAACGGTTCATTTGCATGAGTGTGTGTGGAGTCGTGGGATGCCACCATTGGCTTGATCCATCCGTAGCTGTGGCAAATGGCCAAGCCTTTTTGTAGCCATCAGACATGAGGAAGGGAGGAGTGAAGAGAAAGAGGGAGGGAGGGATGGAAAGACTGAGACTATAGATTCAATTATGCATGCACATTTCATTTCCCCATTCATGGATGCTTCTACGGACGAGGACGGAGGAAGCAGAAGGGGGGAACCAATGACATTCTGCTGTACGTAGCTCCTGTTGAGAGGAACACTAATGAGGTGACACTCAGTGGTTGGAGTCCAGCCAAAACAGTCCATTAACTCCGCACAAGTAGTTAAGAGGAGGAGAGATGGGGAGGGGAATGGCTTGAGCAAAATGAAGGAGAAGAAAGACAGACAGAGAAAGAAAGTTGTGAATGACATGACGGGAGGCCAATGCCTGCGTGGATTATGTTTATGATCAGTAGCAGTATAGTATGTGAAATGTGAAAATTTATGCAAAACTACACATATTCAAAGTCAGCTAGTTGACATGTGCAGTGAAATGGGTCTTGAGATGCCTTTTTAACCCAACAGTAAGAGCAAAGTTACAACTAAAAATTATAATAATAAAAACATAATAATGACCCAAATTATTGATTTTAACAATTAATAAAAGTAATTAAATCAAAACTAAATTCATAAGAAAAAACCTACTACCTCACTTATCTACTAGTCAGTCGTTGGATATCTGAGTTGACAACTGTGAAAACTAATAAAGCTCCATGCAAACCTGTAAACTAAGACAGACCATGATTTCTTCTGTTTTCATCTCATGTTTACCCGGTTGGAAGAGTGCAAGCAAAGAACAAACTTTTCTCTTTCAGAGAGTCTTGGCTTACACAGTGCAAGTCCTGGCAAGCATTAACCTTTCACGTGCTGCACAGGTCACAGCTCTAAGCGTTTACTGTTCAAAACAAAACCAATCATCTAAAGCAATAGTTTACGTTTATTCTATCAGTTACAAGCTCACCAGGGCGCTATTCTCAAAAATTAAAAATGAAAAGCCAAATTAGCATTGCTCACACATCTATGCATGCATACTTGGACACTCACAGTGTGAGAAGAAATCCTGTTCAACCACTTTGCTATGCTTCCACTGTCAGGACATGTCATAATAAGTGTATCTTTCTTGTACACAATGTGCAGTTACTCTCCTTAAAGCTATATTCGCATGAACAAAATAAATGGCATGCCAAGGAATGACGAATCAGACAATGCTGAATTTATGGAAGCACTCAATTACTCTACAATATAGAATGCACAGTTCATGCTAGCGGTCTAGGTGACAACATTTGCATATTGTAGCAAACCAAAGCAGGTTAGTCAGGATCTACACCAGTATGCTCCAGGGGTTTCTGTGGTTTGTTAAAACAATTATTAAAAGTGCATTCTTTAGATTTGAATAAAATAAAGTTATAAAAACAGAGAAATACTTGAGGACACATTTGTGGCTGAGAACAGCCTGAAGTTGCACTCCACACTGCAAATTTTATGCTAGATTGTTAGTGATGTAAAAATATGTTTTAAAAATGAACTAATATTGTTTCTTTACGATTGGCACTGATACTGATTATTTATAAGCACCTAGTACCCAATGTGCAGAAATAGTTTTTATTTATTGTTCAATTAAAATGTTAAGTTACTTTACCGGTTAACAAGGTTACCAAGTGGCATCCAGTATATCATGTATCAGTAGATCCAATATCGAAGGACTGATTACAAGTGAAGAAAAGAAAAAATCTTGGTGAAGAAAATGAGTAAAGATTGTGTTTCTAATCCAGTTGTTATGTACGAGTTGCTAAATTGGTTACATTTAACATCCACAAAATTGTCATCTTACATTGCATAAGGGGTTGTGGGCAATTTCAGCATACATGCATTCACACTTTTAAATCTAAAATCAAATGGAATAGCATATCATCGACACAGTGTTGACTTACAATTTTAACATACTATGATCCGGGTTGTGCTAATTCTAATCTTGTGTAGTTTTTAGGATGCACAGTATGCAAATTGGGATGCAGGATGCAGGATGCAGGATAAGCACACAGAACAGCATCCCTTATGCAACTGAGTTTACTTCAGCTAAAAGTCATCACAGTGCCAACCTCAGCTGATAGCCAAGCTTCCGTTTGTGGTGAGGGCCAATGGGGTGTCAGCTCAAGCATGAGGAGGCGGGGCAATGTGCCAGCACAGTAGAGACATAGTACCCAAGTATGGCCTCGCTCTAGCTGGGCCAGAGGCGACAGACAGCCACTGTTTAGCACCCATATACACACACAAACACACACGCACACAACCTAATTAGGATGCTGAGGGAATTATTGGATCATATAATGCCACATCTAAGATGAGAACTTGGCCCGAAACAAAAAAGAAACAAAGCACACACTCATTTAGACAGCTCCATTGGCACACGTTTTTGGAACAAGACGGGAGGAAACACTGAGTTAATGTGTCATTACAAACATAAAAACTGACTCTCAACATAGCCAACAGATGTCTGAGCACTTTTATAGTGCTACGACACCACTAATTTCAGGGCACACAGAAAAAACTTCAGCCAGGGCTAAAACAGAGGCTGCAGGTGTCTCTCAGTGCAGCAGCACTCTATTACTTGTAAACCGCTCTTGACATTCAGTGCCCTGTTCTCACCTACATAAAATGCTGAATTATGAGTCCTTATGTCCCTAGTTTAGTCCGATGCTCCCTTGATTAATGGGAAACATGCTTCTGGTGTCAAGAAAGGATCTCCAGAAGCCAATATAAGCTGAGGGAACGAATTTAAAAAGCTTGCATTCAGAATTATGTCGCTGTTGGCTGTGGCTTTAAAAGGTGAGTCCTTGACAATAAGTAAGTTCATCATGTCAGCTATTGTTTGAAGATTCAAATTTCTTTACATTGATATGCCTCATCATGATATCCCAATTTTCTCTGGAATAGTCTTCAGAGGGTGATGACTGAATCTATCAGAAGTAGATCAGACAGAGCAGAGCTCCCTGCAGCAGATGTTGATTTTCACTTCCACCTTAGTACCTGACAGTCCTTCTCCCGGCCCCCCTCCATCACAAACACCCTCCTGCCTATCAGGTATTTATCAACTGCTCTTAACTCTGCATCATGTTGATATATATGTATCTGAGCCCTCTACTGTAGGGGTGTCCAATCCTGCTCCTGGAGGTCCAAAGTCCTGCAGAGTTCAGCTAAAAACCTGCCCCAACACACCTGCCAGGACGTTTTTTAGTAAACCTGAAGACCTCAGTTAACTGGTTCAGGTGTTTCATTAGGATTGGAGCTAAACTCTGCAGGATAGTGGCCCTCTCGGAACATACAAATGATACATATTCAAGAATCAAATCTCTAGAGCCTCTTTTGACAAAAGGCCCAAGAAGAGCCTGAGCTAAGACTCTTAAAGATTGTAACATGCTTACTCATCGCTTACAATATATAAATATTGTAGAAACTTAATTTCCTGTAAAGCTGCTTTGCAACGATTTGTATCATGAAAAGCGCTATACAAATAAACTTGAATTGAACTGAATTTAATTTAATTGAATTTCCAAGCTACAGATGTACAAAGAACCAAAGTATTACTGAGATTAGCACACAATTTGGCCAACAGCTGCTGTAACTATCAGGTACTGTCTTTCAGTAGGTGTATTTGACATAACATGAAGAAAACCACTGTCTGAATACCCTAAAATCCATCATAAGAACCAACTGTTTTTTGATGTGGTCATCATGTGGTCAACCAGTGACCTTAACCAAAGGTTCCATCTCTCAAAATTTGTCCCGCACAGTGATGAGTTTTTTTTATTTAATAAAAATAAATTATTAAATTTATTTTTTTAATAATTTAAAAAAATGTAAATTATGTAATACAAGCATAATAAAGCAGGCTCTCTTTTCACTCTGGAGAGCGCACATGACCGCTGCAAGATCAGCAAGCAGGCGATCAGCCAATTGACCAGTCTTGCTGCAGCAACTGTCCAACAGCCTTAAAGAACTCTGGCTAGCTCACCAGAATGGAGCAACGCAATTCCATAATTCACATGACAGGATCCCTTGTCCCTGGCAGATGCTCAGGCAGGCAAATCCTCCATGTGCTTCTTTGGCTTGCCAGGGTGGCATTGGGCTTCAACAGTAACATGTGGTTTGGCTCCAGTGCTCAGTTTATATGGGCGATGGTAAGAAGAGGAACCGCTAAATGAATTTCAGATTCTGTTGTTCTAAAACCGTAGACAATTTTACACAAAGCCTGGCATTAAAGAATGGGGTCCTGGTGCAAAATGAGGAATGCTTCCAATAACAAACCTATTATGCAAACAGCTTTGTCTTCATCCTTCTGTAACCTGCAAATCTCTCCAAAAAAAGAGGATGCATCTACTTCTAGTAAAATGTCTCAACAAACGTCTCATTAAAAGTATGTTTAGTAGGTCATTTCAGAGTGCCGTCTGAGAAATTACAAAAAGAAAATACAGTTTATTTTCACGGTTCATCTAAATGCTGTCTTTCAGGTTTTATTAATCGTAAGCAAACATATACAAAGATAAACGGAGGCCTTGTAGCTTCTTACAAGAAGTTACAATACCATCAAGCAAACAGTGTCCAACATTTTTTTATAAATCATACTTTGTCTAGAATAAAAGTTACAGCAAGCGTTCATGCACAGTGTGGCAACGGTTACTCTCTCGCTTTAGGGGATGGAATGCAAAAGGACTTTGTGTGCGGTTTCATTTTTTTGCGTCAGGTTGCCAAAACACTAAAATGATACAAAGAACAATGCCAAGCTGTCATGCAGATGAATTCAATGGAGGCCTGTTAATTCTCCTTCACCTACAAAGGTGGCATTTCTTATCAAGCCTCCTAGCAGACACCTCTCAGAAGGAAAGGAAGCTGAGGAAGACTTAAGAAAAAGGGGGAGAAATCAAAGCAGCATTAGGAGGCCTGAGATGTTAGTTCATGTTTTTTATTCACATGACCTCAAAAGGCAAGTTCACATCTTAATCACATAAGCTCTTTTGTGCAAATGTTGTAGCCTCTCCTTCGTAAGAATGAAGTGGCGGATGGAACTCTTATTCCCAACAGTCAACTTTTCCAAGAGCCAACTCAGGAATTTCCCGTCCGGCATTTTTTCTTCTCCTGTTGTTTTTCTCCCACTTCCTCTGTTCTTTGCGACTTTCTACTTGACCTAACGTAAGTAGACCTTTTTCTCTTAACAGCCAAAGCTGTCACCTTCCATCGGCCCAGTTTCTCTTTATTAAAAATGCCGATCAATGGGTCAAAGGTGACAGCGTTGTCACACGTGGGAAGTGACGGTGCACTTCTCGCATATGACTCAGGAAGATAAACAACATGATGGAGAGAGGAGTCTTCTACTTTGTGTTTGATGTCATTCAGAGGCAGAGCTCAAAGAAAGAAATGAAGTAAAGGAATCAGAGGAAAACAACCCGATCCACTCAATGTACATGGTGTGATGTGATCTAGTTTTTCAACTCTGAGCAACCACCCCTCCAACACAGCCCTGAAGATCTCCAGTGCACCAACACATTGCCGCTATACTAGGCAACACACACATTGTTTCCATTCAGTGACTGCTGCACGTTGGGAGATCAGGGCTCAGAGGCATACCCTGTCTCTTCACCTCAAGAAGAATTCTAATGGCCAGAAAACTTTTAAGCTTTTTTTTACAGCCCAGGTATGCTACCATCGTGTGCATTAATTATTAATGCCTTCAGCAATTTTCCATC
>JAUZSZ010000095.1:32798379-32812188 GCA_034780575.1 Labeobarbus marequensis | reverse complement strand
TCTTTCTTTCTTTCTTTCTTTCTTTCTTTCTTTCTTTCTTTCTTTCTTTCTTTCTTTCTTTCTTTCTTTCTTTCCCTCTACAGTGACGACAGAGAGGAGACAAGCATAACCAACATCTGCCTGACCTGTATGTTTTAATACTCTATTTTACGACACACTCTGTGGTTTTAACCAAGCAATTTAGGCACCAGAGGGCAGCAAACGACTATGTATATGAAACAACTGCTACAAATGGATCATTAGGAAAACTTGGCAGAGATAAAGACTGATTAATTCCATTTCTATGTCAAGTTGAGGTTAACGCACCTGTAGTAATTGTAGAGACGGATATTTCTGACTGTTACTTAGATGGTAGAGACTACTAAAAGTGTAGCTAATGTTACTTAATGAAAACGCATCAATGATGACCCAAACCAGAATTTTACCTGTGTGGTCTTTACCATCAAAGGTGTGTCAAATAATTAAAGATTTAAAAAAAAAAATTGCTTTATTTCTTTTACACATTCACCTAGTGAAATGCAGCAAAACACAATTAAAGATAGAAACATGTATGTGTTCTTCGTTACAATGTAATTTTTTTTAATATGTTAGTTTTCTTATTTCCTGTCTTTGGACTTTAATTCATCTTTAAAAACAAAACAAAAACTCTCACACACTTACACATCAAAAACTACAAAGATACACTCAAAGACATGCAGAAGGAGCTCTTTTGCACCTGTTGACAACCATGAAAGACTGTCCTTGTTCCTCACTTCTACAAACCAGCCACCAAGAACAAGAGCAACAACGAGATGCATGCTCAAATAAACAAGGAGAAAGCTTATAGTAAACATGGAATCCTGCCAAAACCACTGCGTCCCATTCACACTCACACACACACACACACACACACACACACACACACACACACACACGCATGCATCGCAAATCCTTCAGCTACGAGAAAAAAGCAGCAGGCCTCCACAGAAGAGCCAGGCAAAACTGCTGTGTGCTTGCTTTCTCTCTGTATGTGCGTCTGTCTCCCTCCTCACTTCAATAGGTCTTGATTGACAGGACAAGCATGCACCTATGTCGCATGAAATGTGCATCCCTGCAGGCCTTTGTCTGGTCTCAGAACACATGTTCCTGTAACAATGTGCATCTTCATTAGCCACAACTATAGAAGCATGATATTTTATCTTTCATCTTCGTTAAAGAGGGGGTTTCCTCCACAAACAGTGGCATAAATACTGAAGTTGTTTTCTTGTGATCACATCACATTCAAAGTTTGTGTGTGAAGGGTATGTTGAAGGATATCAATAATATTAGCATGTACAATGTTGAGTCCCATACTCCAAGAAATTAGAGTAGAGACATCCCTGTAGTGATGAGAATCTGCCAGTTACATATAATATGTAACTGTATCACATATGCATCAGTACGACAGTCCATTTTGATTCAAATGTTTGATTCTTCTGTCCGTGGATCTAATGAGTGTGTATATTTAAATTCTGTGTTATCATTTGGCACTGGATAGTTTCAGCACGAAAGCATATAAATGAAATAAACATATAAATAAACATTAAAATACATTAAAGGTACAGTTCACCCAAAAATGAAAATTCGGTCATCATTTACCCAGCAGGTTGCTCCAAACCTGTATCTCTTTCTTCTGCTGAACACAAAAGAAGATATTTTGAAGAATGTGTTGAACTGATAATTTAGAATTTTTTCCTTACTATGGAATTCAATGGGGACCATCAACTGTTCAGTTACCCACATTCTTCAAAATATCTTCTTTTGTGTTGAGCAGAAGAAAGAAACTTGCACAGGTTTGTAACAACCTGGTGGGTAAATGAAGACGGGGGTTTTTTTGTTGTTGTTTTTTTTAAGATAGACATGTTTTAACAGTAGATTAGAGTTCTAATACTTCCTACAAATGATTCTTCTCATGCAACAGTTTAGGGCTAATGCTGCAAGTAAACAACAAATGAAATAATCATAATTTATGTCCAGGTCTCACATTATTTCTGCTGGTAGGCATTTAGGGTGTAAGCAAGTCTGCATTGAGTGAATTAAGGTTTAAACAAAAGCAACAGTTTTTCTCCTTTTTTTATGAGGTTTTAAAAAGATTTAAAAAAAAAAAAACAAACAAACAGAAACCAGACGAGCAGTAAACAAGAATAAACAAGAAAATTGTTATAGCATTAAACTCAGCCTTACTACACAATTATTATTGATGACCTTAATTCATAATATCAGTTTATACTTAATTCTCCTATATTTAATGAGAACAGTTAATGTAAGTGGCCATCCCCCCATGCAGCAGTTCTGGTCCATACCTTGATGATTCCCTTTTTCCTCTCTCAAGGCTCTTTTCTTTCTTAACGTCCCCTCATCGACCCCCCCAACCCTGTTTAGAACAAAGAGGCCTTTTGTCTCCTAATTGCCCTAAGAAGATCTTCGTCAGGCATGGTTACACATTGCTGTAACAGTTAAAGAACCCCTGGTCGATCATTCTCTTCAAAATGCTCTCCATCTGATCTCTCAAAGATAAGTCAACAGATAGTAAGCATACTAATATGCCTTTTCGCAGCTTTTTGAAAATAGTCTCACATGTACACATAAGTGCCAGTATTCCAAAAGGATTCAGTAACTACTCAGGCTGCATCTGAATATGTTTATTTCCATATAATAGGCAAGAAAAAGTATGTCAAAAGAGTAGGATGTCCAGATTCACTGTTGAGGAATTCAGAACCATACTTAGCATAATACTCTTACTACGTTTACCATATACCAAAGTAAGAGACAAGTAAACATTTTTAATTTGATTATGAAGTTTGCCATGCATCACATAATTGTAAGGGATTTCTTTTCCTCATTAAAGATGCTAAGTACAGTCTTGTACCTTTGTCTTTTTGTCTGTTTTTTTAAAAATACTTTTTAGGCATCAAATCAAAGAAAGTAATGTTTTGATTTCAATGTAATGTTTAACCTTGTTGCTGGTTGGTTTGGTTCTTGACATATATGTTTAACAAAAAACTTTGCACTTTGCCTATGGGAAAAATACTTCTGGAACCAAGGCACCTGAAAAAGAGTGCAGACACTGTTGCTTACATTCATACATTACAGTCATACTATAGAACATAAGTCCTATTTGGACAGGACTAGTTTTCTTTGTGATTTTAATCCAATCAGAATCTGCCAAGTCTGTGTTTTTCTCACACAACTTCTGTAAAAAAATTCCAGAGCAAATTTCCTACTCTTTTTCAGCTAAATCTGTGGTCCTCTGAGAAATCTAATCCTGAATATGAATGTCTGCCATGTGTTTTTGACTAACCTGACCTACTGTATATGCACTAATCTCCCATATGTTCCGTAATATAAAATGCATATAAAATTTAAAAATATAACATTATGAAGAGCTGAACATTTTAATATCAGCATCAGGCAAGCTATATGTATAGATTTATCTGCTTAGTTATGTGGGTTAATTATAAGCAGCCATTTCTATAAAGGCATGTTAAGTTTATTTAAACAATGTCTCTATAATAAATTATAGAAACTCAAATGTCATTCAGAAAACTCAGCAAAGGTATTTCAATCTCATCCGAATATAGGGCTATATTTTTTAAATGGCCACAAAGTAATTAATGATTCAACAGAAATACCTATGATATTAATAGTACTGTGCTAACTGATATGACAGTTGTCTCAGACTTGTACTGACACCTATGGGTGCAATATCATGCAAAAGAAATATTCTTTAGTATCACTGTCATTGTGTAAAGGATCTACTCACAGTCAGCTAATTTATTTCTCAAGAGTAAGTGTCCAATAAAAGCAGAGATAAAGCGAGTAGTATTTAGGTGCCACGTGGTCTTAAAATGGCGGTCCAGAGCTGCTTCATGTAAAGTAAAACAACTAGGTATTTTACATTTTTTAAATTCTCTGTATTAATCTGATTGCAGCTTGTCCTTCAGCTTTGGAAAGACTCTAAACAAATAACAACAACAGCAACGACAACAACAACAATAATATAAACACATAATGACACAAACTGTACTATTAGAAGTATTATTAAAAATAATATTAATACTTATTATGGCAGTAGTGGTGGTAGAGTAATAGTGGTTCTAGAGTTGATGGTGAGCTGAAGGTGGCAGAAGCTTTAAACATGCTGCTCTGATACACACTGCTGGCAGAGAGCAAGTTAGAGGAAGTCGAGCTTGATCTCTACGATAATGATCAAACTAACCTGAGGTGTGCCCAACAGCCGGAATAATTAACACTGTGATTACGATGAGAGTTTAGCTTCCAGACAAACAAAACATTTAGTTGTTAGATCAATCTGATGATTTGAGTCTAAATCAAAAGCACCAAGGTGACCTATCTAATAGTACAACATCACTACTGTCATAATGTTAGCTGACACTAATCCCATGTTGTGATCAAGTTTCATGCTGGTTACTGAAGGGTTAAACCCTAAGCTCCTCATGACTCTTCTCTTTTTAGGAATGTACTTTACCAAAAACCTATACTTGTTCATACATATTCCATTAGAACATATTTAGACCGACTTTATCTGAAAAACTGCGTGTTTACTATTGTCCTCTTGCATTATCGACACACTGTTTTCCTGTTTAATACTGTAAAGCTGCTTTGACACAATCTGTACTGTAAAAAGCGCTATATAAATAAAGGTGACTTGACTTGACATTTACAGAATAATTAATACAGTCACCACACCTGGCGTAAAAACAGACAAGTCCTAACATAAGCAGCGCTTACTTTGTCTGCCCATTATAAACTGGTCACCATGTTGGTCATCATCTGACCAACAGCCCTGAGCATCAGAGCCCAGTGGTCATCCAATCAATATCATAAACATAGTTGTCACAGAATTTCCTCATTTATTTCTTCCCCTACTGCTAATCCTTTTAATTACTGCCTTACTCAATGCTAATGTTATTCACGATTAGTTGGTATTATGCTAATCTTCGACCCACATTCGGCAGGAGAGCAGGAGCATCGTCTGAAGGCCAGATTGCTGGGAGGCTGGCATGCAGACTGACATCAGTCTCCCAGCTGCACAAAGCAAGCCAGACAGAGGGACTCTTGCAGAAAAAAAAGACCCTTAATAAACAAAAAAAAAATGGGGGACCGTAGTGTGTACCTTAATGAATGACTGTTGGCCACAGGGATTAGCGATAAATGCTGCTTTCCTCTCTTTACTAGCCGACCCCAGCATCTGCTGACAGTTCTGACATTTTGAGCCAGTTTCTTAGTCTTGAGTGTCTGAGTGGTTTGTGATTCAAATTAAACCATGTCTCTTTTTTTTTCTTTATGTGAAACACAGAAAATAGAAATATTGTGAAATGTTCCAAATTCTTGATTGAACTCAGATATTCAATCGGACACTGCATCTGTCAATATTCAGTGGTAAACACATGGCATATTTAAATTTTTTATTAATGTATCTACTGTATAATATTCATGTATACTGCAACATTTGTGACCCTGTTTGTGAAATCCAGGCTAAAGTCTCAAAATCTAATTATGAGATAACAAGCTCCAAAGTTTGATTTTAACCATTAATTTCATTATGATTTCAATCTTTGAGACAGCCTTACTCAGTCAATATTAAAGATATCAAGGTTACATTTTCACAGAATGTTCTTATAAAGCATAATTTTAAGTAGAAAACAGTGAATCACAAAAAAGAAAAGACTTTAGCTGGGTTTTCACAGCCAGGGTCACATTTGTACTGAAAATGATTAACTATAAAGCTTGTGTCAGTGTTCCAAATTCAATTACTGCCTTTTATTTACTCATTTTCAGTAAGAAAATATACAATATGCATAATATTTAAAAATATTTAATAGTGCACAATAAAACATTAATGAGTGTGTAACCCCTAACCCTGTCTACAAGCAAAGAATGATGGTGATTGCAATCGTCCTCAAATAAACACATAAAAATAATGTAACTTTAAATTATGTATAATCCTTATACAATTTAATTTCTATTTGTTATTTAATTTGTTGAGTCCCATAGACTCACAGACAAATGGCTCAGACAGAAGCCACAGTTTTACACAAAATGAATGACTAATTACTTAATAACTGAAATATTGTATTATATTGTATACAAATAAGCAAAGCAAGTTATCATAAAATTTTGGACTTCGTGTTGTGCAACAAAGATGATTCCTTTCTAAACAATGTTTTAGCTATAAAGCGTTAATGCTAAATCATGTTAATAATGTTTATAATGCTAATACAATAATAAAAAATAAAACACTGATTTTAAAGCATCCCTTTATACCCTGATTGTTGTAACCACTCTATTAAAAATACATTGATGAACTGTTAACTCACAAGATGGCTGGCAAAAGGAAAAAGTATTTAACTTAAAAAAAAAAAATGAACATTCATAGTGGAATGAGAACCAGCAGCAGCTTCATTGAAAGCGACACTCAAACAAGAGGCTTTTGTCTGCCAAGAGGGAAAATAGACAAACACAGAGAAAAATGTCAACAAGTGCCGGGCAAGTCCACATTTTGTGCGACAGTGTCTAGTGGAGTAAGTCACGAAATCAACCAAGCAACATCAAAAACATCATCAGAAATCAACCAAGCAACGGCAGCAAGAAACATCATCTGGAATAACACTTTATCTCTTATATTTCTTCTTTTAATTTTCATCTGAAGTGGCCATGGATCATCGCCGATATACTCTCAAAATCCCCATAACAGCAAGAATTGGGACTGACCCCTTAAACATGATTAAAGGTGAGTTATAACCTAAAATTAGTATAGATCGCAGTATGCAAACAGAAGAGGGACTCTGAAGAAAGAAAAAAAAATTGACCTCCTGACACAGAGTATAACGCAGGGTCCTGACCTCACCTGACACCAGTGACATCCAAATCCAACACACATTTTGCTAAATATAAACACATTAGAAGACTGGGAATAAAGCAGGGTTACAAACAGCAATATGCTAAAAATAAATGTTAAAGAAATAAAAGTACAGCAGCAAATATATACATACATACACATATATGGTTTTACACATCACAAAAAGATTCTGTAAATAATTATGTAAATATTGCTAAATAACTTTTTCAAATGATAAAACAAAGAATTCAAATTCAAACAACTACTCTGCAAAACCTTTTCTCTAAGACATGCTATGAATCACACTGAAGGAGGAGTTACGTCACTCAAAAAATTGGTGGGAAAAAGTGAAGAAAAAAAAAACTCCAAAAAGCACCAAACTTACCATCCACCAGGTCCTGGCTGTCATGTCATAACATAGCTGCCATTTGATGGAGCTGTCTGCCGTTTTCCCAGCCATTCTCCCGTCAGTAGCTTTCATCAGGAGCAGCTCAGGAGTAGATAACACACTAATCAAGCCTTCATCAGACGCCACTCTCTCAGCCCCATGTAGGCCAATCCTTATCATACTGCATTATGGGAGAAAAAAAGTGCACGCACACACACACACACGCACGTAAGAAGCCCTGTGCTGCAGCGATGACTCCAGCCTCCAGTGCTGCCTATAATGACAGGATCAGGATCCGAATCCCTCACACACACACACACACACAGAGAGAAAGCCCCCCACCTCGGCGAGGATTTAAATTTTTTAAGCTGCACAGAACAGGAGCATGGAATTTTTTTTTTTTTTTTTTTTAACTTTGTTTTTTGGCGTCTTGAACAGTACAACAAGTGGATAACCAATGGATGTTTTACAAAGTTTTATTATTTTTTTTTTTTGCATTTTCATTGGTTCTGTATTGTTGACTATGGTTTTTGGACACCCCCCCCCCATAAATACACACACATACATATTTTGGCCCCCCTCCCCCATACGCTCCTCATGTTGATGAAGGGAGGCCCAAATGAGAATTATATTCCCCAAACAAAGACTGGGGAGTTTCACAGACATGAGAGTCGGGCACGGTTCAGATATCACAGACTTACAGCAAATGAGGGAGGGAGAGAGAGGGAGCAGGAAAGAGAGAAAGAAAGAGAGGCGCAAACACAGACAGGTATTCCAAGTCCATTCACTAACAAACCTGGCATACTACTTCACCAAGTTTTGACCATCACTTTCTAAACATTAAAGGACAAACTCTACTGATTCAGAACAAGCAAGAGGATTTAAACATCTGATAGATGAAAGAAACTAAAAATTCTCAATAATTGATACTTTTAAAAAATGATACAATTGTTTCTACAGTGTAGTTAAAGAAAAATGTAGAAAAATTAGTTACCCTGTCGTATTCTGAACTGAAACATGAGACTGGTGTTGAGAAACATTTTCATGTGATGATTCTTTATAAATGACTCTATAAAGCACATTAGAAGTGTTAATCATTCTGTCATGTTCTCAGGTAGGCTATCACTGAAGCAATAGCAAAATTGCTAATGTAAAGAAGGATAGTTTGTCAGAAAAATAGCGCAGAATTCATTCTTAAAAAAGAGAACTAGATTTTTTTTTGTCATTTTTATTTGAAATAAAATTAAAAAAGCAAGCTCTAAAATAATCTTTACATTATTAGCTTGACATTTGACAGTTGTCTTTTCCAGCTTTTATAGATTCTAAGAAAGTTCATACCCTGTTTAAATATGTGTGAATAACTTTTGTATAATTATATTTCTATATTTATTTTATATTTATCGTATATATTGATCATGTATATTCATGTCCTAAAACTACTTTTTTTAAAGTTATATTTAATAATTTTAAGATTTTTTGAAGACTTTGCTAACAAATTTATTAGTAAATATCACAATTATTTAGTCCTGTTTAGTTCACTCTGAATGGCTTATAAACTTTTCAGTTCATAAATGAAATGTAAAATGTTCAAATGATTTTTTTAAAGTGAATCATATTTTAAAACCTGATTGTGAAACCCAAAGTGACTTCATTTACAGATGCTTTCAAACTGTGTTAGCATTGATAATGATAGCGGCGGACAATGCTGCTCATCTTGGATCTAGATTCTATGTAAAACCCACAGCAATCTCTGGACAGCTGGAGATACACACAGCTGCGAAAGCTGATGAGCCTCTAGAAGTTTTCTAGAAGCAAGTGTCTTTGTGGGGTGCAAAGGCATCAGCTAGCACGTAATAACTGGCTTGCATTAATAGCATTAGCACAGCTTTGGCTGTTTAAAGCAGTGCAAAGCAAGCTTTGATGACATTAACCAATTATAAGGAATCTCTTGCATTTGAAGGCTGAGAGATGTAAGCGTCATCCGATGGATGCTCTGGAGCGCCTGATTTACAGTTCTTATTCGAGTCACACAACAATGTTATGTTTAAGCACATCCCACTCCTTCAGAATTACATTTATATACACATACATACAAACAAATGAATCTCTAGTCATGCTTTTGACATTTGCAGATTTACGCATCAACCTGACTCTTTGCTTTGAGTAGTGGGGTTTAACACTGAATGCCAGCTTTGTTCCATGTTTGGAACTCTCTTTGTAACCTATCCAGACCTTTTTCCCTCGGCAGCGCATTCCCATCTCCACCTCCTCACAGAATGTTCCCGCCTGCAGCTGCTTCCCTCCACGTGAATTGTAGGATTGTGTGAGAACGTCCCGCGAGTCAGGGCACAACGCGTCTGGCATTCAGGGGCCGAGGTGGCATTTCAGATGCTCTACGGTCAGAAGAATACCTAGAGTGTTGTTTATCCTCCTCGCAATTTGCATTGTGTCTTTCCATTCATTTCTGAAACCTTTCCCACATTTCCACACAGGGTCCCAAAGAGATTATTCTGTTTTCTTACACTTCATGACTTTTTACATCAAAAATCCTAAAAAAAATTCTGTTCTAGCTCATCCAATGGAACGTTAGACGAATAATTCAAATAATTAGCAGAATAATAATAAGCCAAAGTACAAGGAGACTGATCCATAAAAAGGATGCTAACTGAAAGCAGACTGAAGAAAGCACAGAACAACTTCACTGCTATTTCAAATCTTTTTCTTTTTTTCACTGTCTTCTGAAAATGCATTCTTTTAAACATTTAAAAGACATTCTTCACTTGAATTACTTCACCTGTGCCATATTGATTTTGACTCTGCAGCTCGATGCATTTTCTAGCCTTGATTGGATTAGGATTACATTTTTAGTTTTAATTGGATTTCTACTTTCTTTCAGTCTAGTATTTGTAAGATTTATATGAAAAATCAATAGGCAAATCAATAATTTGAAAGGCTGGGAAGTGAAAATTGTTGAATTGATTCAAAGAATGTGAACAGCTGCTACAGACTTACTGTGTACATAAATTTGTTTGTGCTATCTACTTAGTACAAATCACAACTGTGACATATACAGTTAAGTGCTTTTGTCAATAAATCTATGTGTTTAAATCTAATAATACTAATGTATTAAATCTATTACTTATATCATTTTTATTATCAATTCAGGATGAAAAAGATATGCTGAATATTTCATAATGTCATGTATACCTAACATTAGTCCCATTTCAAATAGAGCAAATACAGCAGTCATGGCTAAGGGTCATTTAAGGTTTATTCATAGTTAAGACTGAGCCATTGTCTGTTACTAATTAATGATAACCAATGTCCAGAGATGCTCTATAATCCCAGTCTAGCACTGTCCAAGAAACATTAGGATTATAATATCTTCAATAATATATATATGTGTAAAAGGGATATCATCCTAAATATCACCCTAGATACCCTTTATTAGGTTCTATTCCCATAATTCTCTCTTTTGTTTAACCAGATGTCCACTCCTAGAACAATAACAGGTGGCCATTTGTTTAATTAGGCCAGTTTACTTAGCAGGCCAGACACATGGACAAGCGTCAAATTTTACTTCAATATATATACAATAAGCATTCAATTACAATAATCGAGAGAGATATATTTTAAAGCAATGAACAGTGATTGTAATTGGTGAGGGTGTAAAACGATTTTTTCAGGATAAACAGGACTTTAATAAACTAATTAACGCAAGAAAGGAAAATGATTGCCAGTAATGGAGTAATCTAAAAAAATTAATTACAAAACCTATTACCATGATCTATTGGAGAGTCTAATTTGTTCACAAATGACCACCTGTTGCTCCACAGAAGAAATGATGCCTGCTTCAGGACAATGGAAAGAAATCATAGTTAATTTACTGATGTTATAACACATAAAACCAAATTAAGTGTCATTTCTGAAACAATATATACATTTAAATTCTCTTGGCACTCATTTATGCAGAGTTTAATTTGATTTATTAAAATATTTCCCTGAGATAAAATAAAAAACTACATGAAACTTTTTTGGGAAATCTTATTTCTGGTAAATTTCATCAAACGTGTGAAGTATTCAAATAAATTGTACTATTTTCTTTATGTTTTGATCATCATCAAAAAACTAAAAATATAACAAAAAAAGTTGTTAACAACAGATTTCAATGTAAAGTAGCAAAAAAGAAGATAATTACACTAAAACAAAAGGAGACCAAGAAAAAGAGAATAAGATAAGCTTTAATAGTTGAGCATGGCATTAGCAACAGCAAGAAATTGTCTATCAAATGCATAAATGTAATAAAAGGAGAAAGCAAACAGATTGCTACTAAATGAACCATAATAGAAAGCTATTTAGTTTCAGTGAAGATGGCCATTAACGTGATATGTTCTAGATTAATTTTGGCTGAGAAGAGCAATGCAGGCGAACACTTACTCAGAGGTCATGACTCAGTCTCTCAGTGAGAGAGCGACATTAAAGAGTCCCAGCCAAGACTTTTTTTCCCTCTGGGATGAGGTGGTCCTGCCATCACACAGGCAATCTTTTAGGGTAATTCAAGGGAGGTACTATCTGCTGTCACTCAAGTGAAGAATGCTGAACGCCAGGGAGCCAGTCAGTGCTGACAGGGGCCGTCATTCACACCACCACACAGTGCAGGACACACGCCGGGCCAATCAACAGAGGCCCCTACTGGGAATGGACAGCATCAGGGCGGGAGGCATCCAACCGTGGCAGGGAGAGAGAGAGGGTGGGAGCGAGTGGGCGTGGGACCTTCTGGGGCAATGCCAGAGTTCGACAAGAGTTAATGGAAGCCACTAAACAACCACTAGGATTAGAGGTTAAGATATGGATTAGTTAAAGGCCTTGATGTTAAATCATGGAGCACAATGATTAAACGTGAAATTCTCCCATTTAATGAAGAGCCCTGGAAAAAAAATCATCCAATTCTTACTAAATATAAAACAAATGGTGGCATTCAGCTAATTATGTACCTGAATAAACCAGAAACTGATCAAATTGCAAAGAAAATTAAAAAACGTCCACCCCAGGCAGAAGTTCAAACAAGGTGGGCAGAGGAAGGGGTTAGAGCTGGTTCTTACTGGCCCAGACGCCACCTTTCAGCAGGGTATAACACACACACACACACACACACACACACACACACACACACACACACACACACACACACACACACACACACACACACAGACAGACAGACAGACAGACAGACACAGCACTGATTCATTGAATTGTTCTTTATCCGACACACTATCCAAAGCCCTCTCTCTAAAAGACGTCTCCTCGCAACCATCGCCTGTGCCGCAGTATTACACTTGCCAGCCTAGAGGAAGTACATAAGGACCTCTTTGTTAGGTTACACTGGAGGGACATTGTGTAAAATACAGTGCCTGCCCAAGATAAAAGGCTTGCCTTTCCTCTCATCTGAGCTAAGTTTATCCTCCCTGAAGTCTCTCCTTTCTGCCCAGCAGACAAAGGGATGACTTTAGTTTTATCAATACATTCATCATTCTAGGTGAGGGAAATCATGGGGAATTTGCCAGTAATCGCTGAACAGGGGAGTGCCTAAGCGTGTATACTGAGCTAAACAAAGTACCTAAGTAAGACCAACCTTAACGGAAAATTGTTTTGCTCTTTGTTTAAGGCCAACAACCCTTTTCAAAATGTCCCATTAGACATTACAGGTAAATTCTTCACAGGATTAGACTTTGCAAATTGAGTCTTGGCTATCAGGCGGAGAGCAGTTGGAAGCAGAAGTCTACCTGTCAATGACTCAGGTAACAAAAGTTTTGGTATAACACTGAGCCGTGAATGGCAAGGACAATGGCAAACAGGAAACTCACTGTACATTTCCATGGCAGCTAGAAATCCTGCATTGCTGAAGATCCTGACAAACAGTTGGTCGTGTTTATAAAATCACAAGGCTACTAGTCCATTAAAGATTATTTTGTAATCGATAATTACAATATGTTTGAATTTAGAATTTGATTATTTAAATGAGAGAAATATACATTTGTATTATGCAACAATTAGTTTTAATCCTCCAATCTGACTGGCCGAGTGGTTTTTCCAGATGTCTTGATATTTCGTCCACAGCACTGGGATCTCTCAAAATTTAGAAGAAGCTATACTGACTATTTCCAGCATATGCAAAATGCAGTTTAACTTTCTTCATCTTCAGAAAAAAAGTAATCAAACTTGCTGTTTGAACTTGCAATATTACAAAATAGAAGAAATGGTCCAACTTTATCTTAGGTGGCCTTAACTACTATGTACGTACATTAATATTAATCATTTGATACAATGCACTTATTGTGTACATACATGTTTTTACATTGTACTTATATTTAAAAAAAATACCTGCATGTAATTACATCTGTAATTAATTTCTGTAATTACATTTATAATTACACTGTTGAAAAATCCCTTACACCTTAACTCGCACTTTAACCTACCCATGCCACCAAACATGCCCCTAACCATACCCTTATCCCACCTCAGTAGCAGAAAAAGTGTTTTG
>JAUZSZ010000095.1:32784709-32794982 GCA_034780575.1 Labeobarbus marequensis | reverse complement strand
ATGCCTATTATTAACATATTGGCTGTTTATTAGTACTTATAAAGCACATACTCTGCATGACCATATTCTACATCCCTAATACCTAAACCTAACAACTACCATACTATTATTAAGCAGAAAATTAGGAATTTATTGAGGGAAAAGCAGTAGTTAATGGTTTTTTTAACAGCGAGAATTGGACCTTAAAATAAAGTGTGACCATGTCCACATATCATATCAAATTCAATCAATAACCATTGTAACCCTAATATAAATGTGTGAAGTTTGAATGCAATCTAGACACACTAAATCACCCATGTTGGCTGAATCACATGACCAACAACTGCATTGCTTCACTGCCATTCATAACTCATCTCCCATAGGTTCATTGGATAATCAAGTGTCCATCAAAATGGTTCCTCCAGACTTTCTGTAAAACTAGGTCATCCAGGTACTTTTTCATTTACTGTTTTTTGTAAAATACTATTTGGACATACTACTATATAGAAAGTAGGCAATCAGACATATTGTTTTATTCTTTCAGGCACAAAACACTGTTACTATGTTCTACTTCATTTGGAAATATTAAAGTTGGTAGATTAATGAGAGCTGACAACACTTGACAAAAACTCTTGACCAAAACTAATAACTTGAACTTAAAACTTGAAACATTTTTCTTTTGATTACAAGTGAAAAAGTAAGCATATTATTTTAAGCTGAGATGAACTTGGATCTTACAGTGAAAGCCATTACAACTAAAACCATAACGCAAATAAAGCTGAAATGATTCCTCAGACAATGCTGAAATACTGTATATTCTGATGAGCATGTGCAGCGTAGAACAAGTATTATGTAAAAGCTGTGGCTATTTTATTTGAAAGGTAGGTTCCCATGAATCCCATTCTTTGTAGTACCAGTAGTGTCTCAGCTAAGAACTAGTCAATATTTTTAACACTAATAACTTTCATTAATAACACTGAAATGATACAGACTTCAAAATCATTAGTTAACGTACATTTAAAAGGTTGTCATTAATCTTTAATTCAAATTTCCATACCTCCATATTTAAAAGTACATTAACTACTATCACATTACATTAACCTATCAAGCATCATATACTAGCTTATAAATCACAAAAAATTTGGTATTACTAACACAACGAAACATCACAATAAATGTTCAGTGGAGTCAAAAGCAAATGTTATGGTGATGGTGTGATGTCAAAGCTCTTAAGAACACAGGTCTAATCCAACAAACCTTGTGCACCACTGGTTAGAGAGATTGTGTTGCCAGGGCCTCCAAATGGAACCCCAAACTGGCACTTAACTGTCACTGTGACCGTGTGTGGAACAGTGCCTATCACCAGAGAGACCCTGGCACACACCAGGGCATGAGACACTGAGGCAGGCAGAGAGGGCATTGGGCATCTGGCCAGGCACATAAAGGGCTGCTGAGAGGCAAAGCACCACTGCCATTGCCAATACAATCTTGCCAAAACAAACAATCTTGCCCTAAGGAAACCTTCAAATGCCCAAATAAAGGTTATTTTGCAGATATATTATAGCACCTCAAACTATTTCAAGCATATTCAAAACAAAGAATAAAGAATAAACAGGTGCTTCTTGTATAAGGGCCAATTTATTGTTTAACATTTTTTATTTGCTGAGGACAATTCAAAGCATCTACAGAGAGTGCTCATTGTTTTCTTGGAGGTTTAAGGTTTGTCTTTGCTATAAACAGATTTGGACCAAGTGGGAAACTAGGTGACAACTCAAATCATGTCAGTCATTAGATAAAGTAGACCAAGGTGTTCAAATGGCAGTTGTTCTAATCGCATTCGCAGGCCTAATTCACAGAGCTAATGGTTTTAACTGTATCAAGAAAAGCTTTTGACGCAAAGGCCAAACAAGAAACTGTGGTGTTTCAACAGAATAAATCCGGCGTTACAAAGCTTCTGTCCAGACTGCCAGTATGTGGGTGTTGATCTGGTAAGCGGAAATGCTCAAGCGTACAAGCACATTAATTGTTTAATGAAAGGTCAGTGGTTCACTACAAAGGAGATATGGAAAAGCATTTAATTGACTCTTATAAGTGAAGAGAGGTTGTGAGGGGAAGAGAGAGGCACGCTTTATTTGTGTAAGTGTATGAAAATAATTCACACAGGAGATTGATAGCCAAAATTCCTCATCAAATGGGAGGATTTCACATTGAGGAGAAAGTCTTTATTTAAAGGAAACAAAGTTTGTTATTTGTTTGTTATATGTTTGCACAATTTTTGTTATTTTAGCTGTTGCCCAAAACATATTCAAGTTACATTTGTATAATAGATAATGGAGCTTTAAAATGCACACTGAGTTTAATTTGAGAGTATTCATTTCACATCAAAATTGGAGGAAAGGTTAAGGAATTGCAGCCTGTTAATATGTACCTCCCCCTTTTTCAAGGGGCCAAACGTAATTGGACAATTAACTCAAAAGCTGTTTCATGGACATGGGCTATTCCTTTGTTATTTCTACATCAGTTGAGCAGGTAAAAGTTCTGGAGATGATTCTAAGTGTGCCATTGGCATTTGGAAGATGTCGATGTGAACCCACATCATGCAGTCAAAGGAGCTCGCCATGCAAGTGAAACAGACAATTGTTAGGCTTCATAAACAAAACAAATCCATCAGACAGATAGCAGGAACATTAGGAGTGGCCAAATCAACAGTTTGGTTCATTCATTTGGTTCATGAGAAAAAAAAATGAAAGCACTAGCGAGCTCAGCAACATAAAAAGGCCTGGACGCCCACGCAAGACAACAGTGGTGGATGATTGGGGGATCCCCTCCACGGTAAAAAAAAAAAATACTTTCACAACATCCAGGAGGTAAGTGTATCTCTGTTAGAGTCTACAATCAAGAGAAGACTTCATGAGAACAAAATACAGAGGGTTCACCACAAGGAGCAAACAAGGCCAGATTAGACTTTGCCAAAAAACATCTAAAAAAGCCAGACTACTTGTAAGTATGGAGAAGGCTTGGAACAGCTCATGGTCCAACACCATCTGTGAAACATGGTGGAGCAGCGTGATGGCATGAGTATGCATGGCTTCCAGTGGCACTGGGTTACTGGTGTTTATTGATGATGAGACCGATGCAGTCGGATGAATTCTGAAGTGTATATACTCTCTGCCCAGATCCAGCCAAAGGCAGCAAAGTTGAGTTGAGAGTTTTTGAAGATCAGAAAGTGGAATATTCTGAAATGGCCAAGTCAATAACCTGATCTCAAGCCGACCGAGCATGCATTTCACTTGCTGAAGACAAAACTAACGGCAGAAAGACCCACAAACAAACAACAACTGAAGTCAGTTTCAGTAAAGGCCTGACAAAGTCATCACAAAGAAGGAAACCCAGTCATTGGTGATGTCCATGAGTTCCAGGCTTAAGACAGTCATTGCCTGCAAATGATTCTCAACAAAATATTAAAAATGAACATTTATATATGATTATATTTATTTCCCCAATTACATTTGAGAACCTGAAAATAGGGGGACTGTGTATAAAAATGGTTGTAATTCCTAAGCATTTTATGTTATAATTTTGTTCAACCCCTTGAATTACAGCTTAAAGTTTGCACTTCAATTTCAATTTGATTGTTTCATTTTAATTCTATTCTGGTGGCAAAGTGAGCCAAAATTATGAAAATTGTGTCAGTGTCCAAATATATACAGACCTAACTGTATGAATACATACTGAAAACTGAGGATATCATATAAACATAAATCATTTCAATAGTTATTGTGTGAAAATTACTTATAAAAACTTCTCAAATTTGCAGAAATAAACAATATATTTATTAATTATAAAGAATGCTGTAAAACAAAAATGGAAATGACAGTTGCTCATGATATTTGAAATAAATTGAGCTTTATGTATTTTCACAACAATTTGGACATTGTTAGTTATGAATTAACTGAACTCGTAAGAATGTGAAAAGAACTTTAAGAGAACTTCTAAATGTCCACAAAGACAAAAAATGCCTATAGTTGAAGAAACAACCAACAATCTAGAATCTAATATGTTTATACGAGAAAAACCACAAACATAAATAACTACACATCAAGCAGAACACCCTTTATTTTTTAAAAAACGCCTTCATAATTTATATCTGATATACTTAAAACTCCCATGATTACAAAATAAATTTTGTGACTAAAACCACAAATGAAGGAAATAGACAGAAACACCATAACTGATATATTTCAATCATAAACCTGAATAGGGTCGTCATCCTCAACAGGACAGCAATTAGTAGTTTCCAATATAATAATATTCATGAGGAGTAGATTAAAATAAAATAACGTTCAGTGAACTACCTGCACATACAATTGTCATATCTGCTATAATAGTGAATAATACTAGCAGGTTTTATTGCTTTACAATGGACACACACACACGTGAACGGCCTATATCAACAGCTACAGTGAGTATACTGCTCTTTTATAAGCTCCCTTAGTAATTGATATCATGTTAATATAAGGATAAGAAAATTGTTCTGTAATGTTAAACGTATTAAATAAATACCATATGAGTAATGGAATCAATCCAATAGTCCCTGCACTGCATCTTCCCCCAGTGTTTCATACTACACATCATTGGTTTAGCAAAAAAAAAAAAAAAAAAAACAGCAATACAAAGTCTTACATTTAAAACACGAAAAAGAGCAAAGCTGCAACAACGCTCAGAAATTAAAAATAACCACAGAAGATAGTTTTTAATAACCAATTATTAGACGCTCTACCAATAAAATCAAAGAATGAGAAATTTTAAAATGAAAAGTATAACGTTCAGAAAAAGACACAAAAGTTAAATGCATGATATTCACAATAAATATTCAAGTATGTATCTCTCGTATGAAGTGAATATTGTCAGCTTGTAAGTGCTGTAACAAAAAACAAGCAACCATTTTATAAACATTATGCAGGTGGAGTGTAACGCAAGACAAAATGAAAGCAGAAAATTAGTTTTGAATTAAATTCATGTTTTGTACCTCTGACATTTTGAATGGAACAGAGCTAAAATCAGGCTAGAAAGGGCTACCTGATCACCGCCAGTGCTACCGTCAGAAGAAAAATGTGCCTATTCATGTGTCAAAATCATACAGACCATAACTACCAAGCTTTACTCGATTACATTCATTCAGGCCTAGAGGATAAAAACCACAATTAACTACTGTATTTGTGCAAATTATTGTGTAATAATTGTTTCATCTATAATGTCTTGTCAAGATAAATGTGTAATATGAACCCAAATGTTCTTGTGGATCATTACAGTTACCTGAAAACACAGTAAAGTAAATCTGATCTAAAACCAAAAAGTCACAGTGGTGTATTTGTGCACCTAACAGATAGCAAGTTATTTTATTAGAACTGCATGTTTAGAGGCACTTCAGAAAATTGGTGATTTGCTACTAGATTTTGGGGTTGATCTGAATCACAGAGAAAAGTTAAAAAGGTAATTTAACAAACCAAGAGCTTGTGTGTAAGTGTTGTGCAACCTTCATTAAAATCTGGGCAAAAATAATTCATCCATCCCTTTTTAGTGAATTACATCTTTACATCAGTGAACTTAATTTATAACATTTTATCTTTTGCAAGGTAATATTATTGCAATATCGTTTTCAAATATGAAACTTGCATTAAGTATTATAATTAACATTGGTTTAATAGCTCCTCAAAAAACATGACTTGATGTTGAAAAAGTTCAAAACTTGTAGATTGTAAAAGGCACACAAACATTAATAATGAAGAAATAAAAAATAAAAGTGATCAAATCGCAGTAATAGTAGTCAAACGCTCAGCAGAGGCATTAGCAGTGCTTGGTGAGGTATGCGTAATTATGTGCATGATAGCGAAAGTTATTGTAAACTATGTTTGTTTGTGTGTGTGTGTGTGTGTGTGTGTGTGTGTACTTCAGCAGTGTCTTTTACCCATGCCAGAGGTCATGACTCACCTCAAGGGCCATCAACCCTCAGTGCCATAAAACCAGACAGACAATCTCCACCCACTCACGTACCTACTCGCATGAAAACCGCTCATGTGATCCAGACCTAGGGGAATGGACTGGGCCGAGGTCTCAACAAATAAGAGTTACCCTGGAGACAACCAAGCCTCACAATAAACTATCCCCTGTAATCCTATTTCAGTAGTAAATACCAACCTGCCCCAGCATGTGCAGTTAAAACGGAAAAAAGACTATGTTTTTGACACTGATATGTTCAACTACAACTGTATTCATTCTATATGAATAGATATGTGTCAGATTATTCTCAGTTGTTATGAAGAACCTGAAAAAGTTTGATCCTGTAGAGATACCAAGCTATTTTGGAGAGGATTTTGCTGAAGACAAGGGGTGGGGAGTGGGGTTTGTCGGAGGGTGACCTGTGTGCGTCTCTGTCTGTCTGTCTACACATGAGAGCGGGAGGTCAAGTTGAGCCTTAGAGGCTGTCTGCTCCTGAACGGCAGGAACCACAGGATCTTCCAGCGAGTGCCAAACACCTCAGCCAGCGCTTGCTGCCACGACCGGCGAGGTCCACTGGGGGCATAGAATAAATTAAAGTATGCATCTTAAGCTGATGCAAAATAATATCACATTTGAAACATGAACAATGCAGAGAACCTAAGATCTTTAGGAGAGACCGAGTCTAGTTGTCACACATTTTACTTCAGTGAACAGGTTTTAAAATTGAAACAGTGAAACATTTTTTAAAATCAAAATATATTCTGTATAGAGACACACACCCTAAACTTCTTGGCTTTAAAAAAAAGCTATTGTGGAAAGCTACCGCACTAGATGAAAGACAGTTTATTTAACAAAAGTTGACCTATTGTGTCCAATAGCGGGGCATGTTTATTACGAATCTTACTATTAAACAGCCTAATAGAGATTTTCCAGTTAAATTTGCAACAATTTTTAAATACAAAACAATTAAGAGAAAAAAAAACAAAGTACAAATATCAAACCACTTTTTTTAGCCATAAATGCTAATTTTGAATGTTTTGAACCCGGTGTTTGATATCTGTACTACCATTCAAAAGTCTCTCCATGGTGGCACTTATCTGATCAAAAATTAACTAAAAGTAGTAATATTGTGAAATATTATTACAATTTAAAATGACGGTTTTCGTTCATTTTGTGTTTCATTTTCATTTTAATATATTTTATATTCTAAAGTTTGATGAATTGTCAAGAAACATTGATCAATTTTAAAAACAAATAATAAATGAAAAAATATATTAAAAATAAAAATATATTAAAATAAATAAATAAATAAATAAATAAATAAATAATAAAACTAGTAACATCTTACAGACACCAAACTTATGAACAGTGCACATACAAAACCAGTGATAGATAGGACATATTGATAAACACACATTTGTGTGATTGGACATTTGTCTCAAAACCTCATATTCAAGCTGTGACAACTAGTCCCAGTCTCCAGGTCTACATGTAATGATTAGGCAAAAGACATTACATTATTATTATTAAATGGCTATGACGCTGTAAGTTTCAGTACTTACATGTCTTCCAGTAAGTGTGACATCTTCTCTATAGTAGTTGTGTCCTGTTGTTGAAAACAATGAAAGATATTGCTTTGTATTACCACTGAACTATGAACATGTCATTTCTTATAAATTTAGTACACAATACAGCGACAACTCATGAAATGATTTATGACAGCAAGCCAGTGGATTCAAGGGGGTGAATTGGATCGGTTTTTGATTTTTCCCACGCTGGGAGTGAAAAGTGCAACAGCATACACTGAGACAAAAGAGAGACAGTGAAGCCGACAGCAGCAACACTCCCTTGGTGCCCTCCTCACCTTGCCAAGTTGGCACAGGGGCAAAAGGGCATCTGCCTGTGGACAATGGGACCGCGTGCATAGGGATGCTAAAATCCCCCCTGCTTGCCAGGTGAAGAGACGCGGCAAAGAGAAAAAAAACTGAATATGTAAATAAGGTAGGATTAACAGAGGCTAGACTGAAGGGCCTGTTTGTGTGAAAAATGGTGGACTGACAGTGGCTTTCTAGAACAATGTGCGCTTTGTGTGTGATACACAAGACACATACATAAAAAAGACTCTATTCCTGAAGCCATAAGACATTATGTAAGAAGTCTGACTTGAACTGTTGAAGTCAATGACTGAAGTCAGTTTCACATTGTGAACCGCTAGAGGACACACTCTTGGCCTGGAGCAGCTAATGTCATGCCAATTCAACCTGGCTGCAATTCAGGCTGAACTGATCTAGGCTCAGAGAGCATGCGTGAGGAAAAGATATTTGCAGGGATAAATGGTTAAGACTGCTTCCTCACTTGCTATGACTGGCACGAGGCTATGCACTAACCACCCTGTCAGACGCTAAATCTTCTAAGACATCACAACACGGGATAGCAGGGTGAAGGTGTAGCTTGTGTGTTAAAAGCACTGGGACTTTTCTGGCCTTTGGATAAGGAGATGGCTTAAAGGCAGGACAGGACACAAGATAAGACAGCTTAACATGGACTTTTAGCAACACAAGATTAGCATTGTCAAAGGAAGTGTCCTGCAGGAATGGGTTAGTGTCAAAGGTCATCTAAAAAATGGCTGGACACAGCTTGTGTAATATTTAATGAGAAAACTATTACGTTTTTCAGTTGGTGGAATTACACAAATGAGCCTCTGTAGGAAGACACATTTGTCCAGAGGGTTTGGAATGAGGTAAAGTGAACTAAAGCAAGTTGTATTTCATTTAACGGTTGGACATTTGTACTGAGAAGATGGAAGACCCTCGTATTCAAAGGACAGAGGACAGGATGTGAAGTGAGACGTGTTCTTTGACACACGTCCACAACATATGGTGGATGTGTGGGGGTCAAGTGAACATGACTGGGAACCAGAGAATAAGATTAAGGGGAGGTGTATTCTTTTTAAAGGGCTGCACTTTTTACCGAATTTAACTAGGTCACTACTAATCCTCTTTGCCCTGGCTATCACATGAAGTCATCAGTTAAAGGATCAGAGGTAAACATGATTATCCCGCCCCCCCAATCATAGCCATGTTTCAGGCCTAATCAACAGAGGAAGGATGGAGGACATAACAGAAGTAGAACAGAATGAAGGACTGTATTTGTTATTTTAGCCAAACAGGCCAGTGTGGTTGCGATGGCCACCAGTTTGCTTTTTCCATTGCTTTGACCTTAACATTAAAGGAATAGTTCACCCAAAAATGCTGTAATCAATTATTCACCCATTACCTTAAGAATTCTTAGAAACACTTTATGGTGAGTAGTTAAAAGTACTTAAGAATCATTTGCAAACTATTCATTTGCAGTTACTTCACATTCTAAAAATTGTAGTCTTTACATCGTTAATACATTAATAGTCTAGTTAAAATAAAACAGGATAGTTCCCAATTCATTGTCACTTTAATTTACAAATTATTCTTTACAAATGATTTACTGATCACTGATGCATTTAAATGTGATCTCATAAGTATCTGAATGAATTTTATGTAACATACATTTACAGAGACACAAAAACACAATATTTACATATTAACATAACTCTCACTGTACATTTTCATTTTTCATTTATTAAAAAGTGGTTATGTTACACAAACCATTTTACACACAAACATTACATTAAGTTTCTTTACAAGTAATGTTTGTGTGTAAAATGACTTGATAAACACTATGCTAAATTAATGTATTTCTAACGTTTTAGGAATGCAATTAATTTCTATGCAATTAATTCATTTCTGTGATGGAACAACCACCTCCCTTAAAAATGGAGGACAAAGTCATGAAAGCATCATGAAAGGAACATCATAACTAGATTTGCATTTCTTGAAGGAAAAACAAGTGCATGCACGGCTACCTGAAATTTTTAGGTAGGTTTAGGTTTTAGACTGATTCTGTGTAAATAAAATGTAGCACCAGGACTGTATCATATATTGTTGTCATGACCCACAACATGCATCTTGTTTCCTGTCCCCTGTGCATGGAATACCTGCACTGCAGTGTAAATGGCTATATTATACCCCAGAGGGCCACCTTCCTGCAAAGGTTCACTCCAACCTGCTGCAAAAACCAACCTGTTAGTAATTCTAAAGACCTTGATTACCTGAGTATAGATGAGTTTAATAAGGATTGGAGTAGGGCTGCAGCTAACGATTATTTTTTATTGTTGACTAATATATCGATTATTTTTCAATTAATCTATTTATTATTTTCTTATCAGTTGATGAATTCTTTAGTTAAACTATCAATAAAT
>JAUZSZ010000095.1:32623169-32637306 GCA_034780575.1 Labeobarbus marequensis | reverse complement strand
TGTCCCCTGAGCATAAAGAAAGAAGCATTGCGGTTTACACAGAGACTCCTACAGAGACCTCTGATTGGGATATTTCCAATGGGTCACATCCACAGTGTAATATCTTAATGGGGGGAAGTGGAAGAATTATATGAGTGTGAAAAGAGTGAAATTTCAAAACATATGCGAGTATATCAATCACTATCAGTGCATGTGTGCAGAGGCGAGACTGAAACTAGAGTTTGTTGCATAAAATCAGACTGCATGAATTGCTTGGTCATTAATTAAATGGAAATCAGTTAGCAAGCCTTTTAATTATGTGTATGTGTGTGTATCTGCTAGTGCCCATCAGACCGAAAGATGACCTTGCAGGACAACATAAACAGACACAGCTCTGGACAAACAGTATCACAATTGGATTTAGTCTTTGTCTGG
The DNA here is from genome assembly GCA_034780575.1 of Labeobarbus marequensis. Taxonomy (NCBI): domain Eukaryota; kingdom Metazoa; phylum Chordata; class Actinopteri; order Cypriniformes; family Cyprinidae; genus Labeobarbus; species Labeobarbus marequensis. Next base: position 32,636,892 of record JAUZSZ010000095.1, on the reverse strand, counting down.
ACAGTCGTAGCTATACAAACCCTCATTAATTAGATGTTTGCATGTGTCTCTGCATTAAAAATGTTTGACTACCAGATAATGTATTAGTGCACTAAGGTCAGTGACAACACAGTGCAGCAAATGTTAATGAGGAAATCAATTTACAGAGTTTAAAAATATAAATGAGAATAAAAATAGGAATATGTGCATATTGGTCCTCCAAAATAGAGCTCGGTTTCCGTACAAGTTAAGCTCTGTTGACAGCACTTGTGGCATAATGCTGACTACAACAAATAATTAATTTTTACACCAAAAATTCATTTCCATTTTCCCCTCTTTTTTCTTAAAAGAAAGAAAAAGATGCAAAAATGCTTACAGTGAGGCACTTACAATGGAAGCCACAGGGTGCATACAGTGTGGTTTTAGTGAGAAAAAATGACTTATTGCCCTTTCTTTATGTGAAGTTATATCCAATTTTACATTGTTATATTTTACATTACATTATATTTACATATTTTATAATTCTTTTGAGAGTGCTTCGTGACCAAAAGCTGTCCAAGATGGGTTTGGCAGGCACAAGTCAACTAAGCATGCACCAGTTCAAACCAAACTGACTTACAGTATGAACATGGAAAGAAATGAGCAAAACTAATGCATATAATATTATCAAAATATCAGCAAAACAGGAAATCATCAAAACACTAATGAACATGTCCACAACCAGATTCACCCAATATAAGACTTTTTAATGCACAGATATGGGCACACATTTTCAGAGCCGAATATTTTGCCAGTTCCATCAGTATATGTGTGTATTCCAGTATATTGGCCACCTCTACCCTTCCCCCCTGCCCTTACCTCTCACCTCTAATAACTCCTCACCTTCCTCTGCCTCATTACTCCAGCACTGTTCATTGACTGGCTGAAGGAGCGTGTTGAGTCATCAGCAGCAGAACTGCAGGTCATTAAACGGTCCTGCCATTCACCCCATGGTCTTCTCCACCCATGTAATAACAGTATTACTCAGTCCTTCACCTCAGGCAACTGGACCAGCAGGACACAGGTGATGTGATACCATCTCTAGTGATATCTGTTCACTATCTGTGGTCCACAACTCCAAATGGCCAATCTGGTTTGTGGCCCCTGAGTAGATAGACATGTCAGATGACTTCTGGCTCTGTGCTGGTGCTTGGTGAGGGGGATGGTGTGGGTGTTTCATGTATGTTTTCCATCCCCCATCCTTGACAAGAAAAGGAATCAGTAAGAATGTCAAGAGGAGATTCCATGTCATCTTATTACATGCAGACAAAGAATAAGGGAGTAAATATTTGATAATAATACTCATATTTTAGTTACATAATTTTAACTTTGTAATTAAATGAAAAAATGACACCATCATGGATATGGATATATATATATATATATATATATATATATAAAACAAAACAAAAAAATCCACAGAAGAATGACCTGTTATGTGTTTCCAAGAAACACACAGTGGCAGTATTTCATTTATGAATGAATCTGTGTTTTAAAATAATCAGCTGAATGACTGAATCAATGACCCATTCATAAACACAGTGGCTGCATCTAAATATGCATACTTCCCTAGATAGTAGTGATGTTCAAATTCGCAGTATTCATAAAACAGTCAGAGCTGCTTATGGTTTTTGCTTGCTTGCTTATGGTTGACCTGAACCTGTTTCATAATTAAACACTTTTACACAGTTATTGAACTGAACTGAATCAATATTACCCTGACTGATTATTCTTAGAGCTGCTTTACAGCAGAATTTGTTTAATATTTGATGAAGTTAGAATCACTTATTTTGTTATTTTCCTGTTTATTAATGTAAAGTTGTTTTGAAACAATCTGCATTGTATAAAGACCTATATCCTATAAATAAAGATGAACTGAACTGACTTGAATGTAGTACATCTGGATTATCTTCATCCTCCTCACATTCATTCTATATAGAACAAGAACATACTTTTTAAAGGTTTCAAAGTAATGACTTATTCAAAAGAAGTACTTGTCAGAAAGTATGCAATTTTGAACACTTTTCTTTAATTGTTTCGAAGACCTGAGAACAGTTTTATTATTGAGAATACAATAAGTATTCCCTTTAATCCATACTTTTTATGACATGGACTGATAACTGACTTTGCTTCAGCAAATCAGCTGAAGTCAGATATGCTTTATCAAAATAGTCTTAAAAAAAACAACTTTGGACTATCTGCTCACACACACAAACAAAGAAATGTCAAGCCATTCTGTGCCAGTACAACTTCACATCTCTATGTTGGTTTAAAATTAATGTACTACAGTATGTTCTTGTACTGAAGAGACTCTGTTTGATTTAATAAGCACCTTCTGAAAGAGCCATTTGCTCAATTATGAAGATGAGCTTTCCATTAATACTAATTAGCCTATTACTCAGACAGGTAGTTACATTCACACCCCAAACACACACACACACACACACACACACACTCGAACACATTCACTCATTTCAGCTGTGTGTTCTTGTATAAAAACCTTGCTTTTACCCATTAAACATAATACACATGCATTTTCCTTCTCTTCAGTCTCCCCATACATGCTGCCCACTCATGCACATTTCTGCATTTCAACCCCATTTACAATTTGGATGGAAAAAAAGGAAGGCTGAATAAGAAATCTGAGACAATGAAAGTAAGGTGGTAATGGAGTGAAATAGAGGAAAGGTGATGAGAGAGCAAGAGTAAATTTTGAGGCAGAGAAAACTGAGGGTAGCTAAATTAGATTTCTCTACTTTTCTTGATCGAGTTTATGAAATGAACAATTTTTTAAACTGGATGATTAAATGAAATTAAAATCTGAGAACCATTGTGACAGCATTAATAATTAACGCATGACTCAATGTAATAAGTCAATAAACGGTCTAAATTTCTAAAAAAAACAAGACATTTATTTCTTTATACCACAATTTGCAATACAGAAATCCACAGTAGGGGGTGTGATAAGGGGATTGTGGTAATCTCACGCCTCGACTGCCACACAAAATATCAAATCATCCACCAACAAATCACTGTGTGATTATTACTGAGCAAACATCAGGGTCTTACAGGTCTCTCAGGAACTGATAAACATGCCCTCACAAAACAAGGTGGAAAATTCATGACTAATCTGCATACCCTAAAAGAATGAAGGGTGACCTACAATAATTAAGGGGGGGGGGGGATTGTGTGTACAGCTGTTTATGTCAGGTTGTGGTTTTACAGGAAGCAAGAAGCTCAAAGATTGCACATGAACTTTGAATAAAATTTGAATGTCTAGGAATTTATGAATATATATATACAAACATGTCTTATTAAGAGAATAAGAGAGAGTATCATTAGTTATTATCTCTGCATTGTATAAATGCAGAATGTAAATGTATAGGATTGAATAAGCATAGTATTAGAAACCAGGCCTCCTTATAAGTGGTGATGAATATGTACGAGCAGGCGGTATGCATAGATTAAGGAGTACATTTTAAGAAGACAAGATGTCAGTGAATGGTTTCACCATACATACTCTTTACAACGAGCCATTAGTACTAATCCACCATGAAAGACCTGATATAGAAATCCAATGAAGGGCAGATATTATGCTTTCAGTTTACGCCCCCACAAATTAAGGAATGAATATGCATGAGGTAGAACAGCTAGGGATGCCAAAGAAGAGGGTGGATAAGTTTATGTGAAATTTTGTTTAGTCACTATAGAGAGAATCAGTGTCATGGGTAGTAAGGAAAGATTACATATTCCGTATCTTGGATTAAATTTAAATGTGGCAAGAGAGAGCCAGTTAACTAGAGCGCAAGCATGAAATAAATAGGGGTTATAAATATATAATTATGCGTCATATTTTAAAATAAATAAATAACTTTCAAAAAAACGTTTTCACATAAGGAAGGGATTTGGGCAGATGGCTGCTTTTGGGATCATGTTTCAACAAATACACTCCCCAATGCTGCAAACACAAGATGACAGAACGCTCCGTAAAAAAACGTAGTCCTTCCCTGAAGCGGCTTTTGGAATGTTTCTCTCTGATTACAGGTCAAATGAAGCCAAACTAGGACTCAGTAAAGTTCTGCAATTCCTGTCCAATAAACTACTGGTTTATGCATGATGCTAATACTGTGCTAATGATGAATTCTGTATGATGGATAATTATAGAATATTATGCATCTGGGATCATGAGGGAACTATATTCCAAAAATAAAGAACATGTAAGGAATTATTCTGAAATGAGTATAAACGTCTGCGTATGTATAAGCCCCATGGCTTAGACCATACATAAGCCACAAAAAAGCCTTATGGTTATCACATCATGATGGTGTATCAATGCTTAAAGGAATAAAAAAATGCATAAATCTGGGTTATAAAAGATGAAGTTGTAAAGTTACTTTTAGTTCATCTTTTGCCCCCATTCACTTCCATTGTAACTGCCTCACTGTAACCTAAGATCATGAAGTAAAAGGAAACACCAAATGACATACTGTATTCAGCAAGGCGCACAGGGACTCTGCCAAATACAGATCACAGAAACCAATGAAATCACAAAGACATCAACTGGGGCCGCAGCCTCATCATCTTCTGCCCTGAGCAACATCTATGCATTTTTGGGAAAAGGAGACAATGTAAAGAGGACAACAAAAGACAACAAAATGCAGCGAGAGGGAAACTGTCAAATTCATATCAGTCCATCTGCTTGCTGATACTGTAATTCAACTAAAGTAATTTTATTATCTTAGAAAACTAAGACTGAGTTCATTTGACGAAAATCATCTTCCAGATGCCAGACAAGCTATGACAAAGAAAATTCCTAAAGAAATACACTAATTAAACATGTAGAAATGGGAAGCAGATGTAGAGTAGTGGCTGCTTCAATATCATAATGACTAAAGCTGCTGGTTTAATTGAGAACTGTCACCCTTGCCACTTTCTTTAGAAAAATATCCTAACAGCTGGTAAAAACACTTTTTATATAGATAATTATTTTCTTTTTCTTCAGTGTACCATGGCAACTGCATGTACACACTGTAAACTGAAAGACGTTTAACCAAGAGGCTGCTTGTCCTTGGCTGTGTCAAATACAAGCGGCTGTAGGACCCTGAGGCCAGCAGAAGACAAGCCATCTGCAACCATGTTGGCTCTAAGCCAATACTGCAGGCCACCTCCTGCAGAGCCAAGATGGCGGAATTGCACAGAAGGCATAGCAAATACACAGGTGGGGGGCATCAGGTGTTGCGTAGATGTGGCATCATATGGAGACTGTCTGGCTGTGAGAGCGGCTGAGAGAGCAAGCTGCCAGTCAGTATGACAGGAGGATTGAATTAGCCACGAGCACGTGGTAGCTGCTGATTCTTGATTCTATGGGGAATGTGTTTGGTAATGTTGAACTCAAGGCATATGTTGTAAGATTTGACAGATCACATTCAAAGGAATTATAAAGTAAGAAGTGACATTTTGAGGGACTAATGCTTTGGACTAATGCTAATTGCATGAGCATAACAACAACCAGCTAGCTGTCTTTCTTATAATATTTACAATGTTAATATCAGTTACCTCTATTCTGGCTGAAAATGTATGACCATACAAAGTGATGAATAGGCAAATAGTGCCTAGATGTGTGTGGTCAAAATATACAGCTGTGTAGTGCAGGATATACTGTAAACCATTTCCTGCAGTATATGTTTACATACAAACAAAGATAACAACCCTCCTTTCCCATCAACTTGACCTCATTTTTGTCTTAATTCTTCTTCGTTCAGATCAAAGCAAAGCACCGTGAGAGTAAAACAGAGAAGGACTGAATATGCGAGAATCTGCCTCACTTTTGGTTGCTCAATCAATACTCACGAGTTTAATAATTCAGTTTGAACTTTTTGAACTTTTTCTCAATATTTTAATAATTTTAATTATAAATATAAAGTCAGGTTTTTTAATCCATTATCTTCTATGAAATATGGAACTTATTTTTTTGTTTTTTAACTCTTGTGTTCTTTTTTAGATTGAATGTATGTTTTTGTGTGTGTGTGTGTGTGTGTGTGTGTGTGTGTGTGTTTGAGACCTAATACTGTATTTGAGATTAACTTTTATTTTGCCTTTTTTTATGAATCTATAATCTCTGACTTAATCAAAACCTTAATCAGATATTTTGGAAGCTTTAATCTGTTGATTATAGCACAAACCGGACACCCACGCATAGGGAAAATGACTGTTATGCTACAGAAATTTATACAGTGGATATTTGATGCACATTATCAAGTAGAAATATTATTTATAGTCATTTGTCATAGGATTATGAAAAATCATGTCAAATCATCCGGATATTTCAATGTTAAGGCTGTTGTTTGTGTTATAACTCTATCTCTCAGACCCCAAACAGAACATGAGGGTTAATGGGGCTGTAAACAATAAATGTTATGCATGTTAACAGGATATTAAGGACATCAAAGATAACATTTAGTAAAGCTGTTATCATAGACAGAGATTACAATAACAGACAGATTTTCCACATTAAATCTAGTAAAAGTGTCTTGCTGGTGATCATGCAGCTTAAACTAAGATATTTCTCAGCAGGGATCACTTAATCCCCATTGGAAAAATTAAGAGATGTCACAGGATGGTTGCCAACAAAAATGGGACAATAGTGGTGACAATAACCACAATAAATTGCATTTTAAAAGATTTCTGTTTTTTAACTTTTTATTGACCATTCTCGTTTCAGTTTTCATTTTTCCTTAGCAAAAAATGATGAAATGTTGAAGCTGTTGTTGACATCAGACATATCATTGGTGCGCATGTGATTTGTTGTATTCTCAGTAGCCTGTTGCAAAGCAGATGCTCACTGTCTCGCTGTTTAACAGAGACAGAAATAAAACCTTGAGAGACGAGACAAGACACAAAAACAATCTAGGCCATGTCTAGGCTATCCAGACAGGAGTAATCACTTCTGTGTCGAATTAAGACTACTAAATCCTGGATTATAATTTAAACAAGGCTAGATTAAAAAATTAACCGCATGGGTCATTTGTGTAAAGAAAATGGACCTGTTTAATTCATTTTTACTTTGTTAAAAAGCATACCCCAAAACGCATTTAAATTCTATTTATACCCCTTTCATCATTGTATTTCTATCAAAAATAACTACATTTATGCATACAATATTATGTTCAAAATCCTTGACATAAATGAATCCTGTTAAGTGCTACAGACTGTTGTGAACGATCACATGATAAAATCTGGCTGGTATTTACTGCTTTCAGACATTCTGAATATTTGTAGAGATAGTGGCTTCACTGGTGGAGGGAGGGCAACACTCACACAGTATTGAGTGACCTATTCAGACAGTTGATGTTATGGTGGCCACCATAACAAATCAGTAAATAAATCAGTAAGTCAATAAAATGAACAACACAATGAGAGTCAGTGCAGGAAATATACTGACAGACAAGGGAAAGGTGTTTCCAGTTTTAGAGGTTCATTTTAAAGACAAGATTTTGTTTTATGCACTACTGATACATTATTTTGTTAAAAGAGGGATGTAACGGATTTGTTGACAACTTGTTTCCATCTTTGCGTTGTTAACATAAATATATGAACAAAATAAAATCAGAATCAATTTAAGATCTCTTTAGGTCAGTCTTTCCATCAAATGGTTTAGAATCTTTTTCTTCATATATTTGCTCATTTATTTTTAATAACAAAAAACCCAGAAGTTATATTTTTGGTGACTGTAAAGGCCCTTTTACACCAAGAGTGAAATTAATAAGCCTCAGGCTGAAGAAAATGCCTTTACCTCTGCACTTACTCTCAATTTCTCTCAACACTGGGACAGCAAAGGTGTCAGTGAATAAATAGGAAAACATATTTGAAAAAGTAACTCAGATATTTTCTTGTTAATTTGAAAGTAATGTGTTACTTTACTTATTACTTGAAAAAGGTAATCTGATTACGTAACCTGCATTACTTGTAATGCGTTACCCCCAACACTGGCATTGACACCCACAGTATGAAGATAACAGACATTCAATGAGTTGCCAAGCAACTTTTTATGTATGGTTTATGGTAATGTATGTATGTTTTGTTTACCATAATCAGATTCCTTCAGTGATGTGGGCCAGACTCTCAACCATACAGTCCATATGAGAAATATGATTCCTTATTAATCTCACTATTTACAATATTACCACAACATTACTGTAAATACAGCAAAGCCATTTTAAGATGTAATTTTTCCCTCCATCGAATGTGATGTGAACATTTTTGCCTTTATGAAAGTTCATGAAAGCTGAGAGAACAAAAGAAAGGACATCTGTGGTATAAAGATAAAGAAAGTGGGAATCTAAAAAACACTTCGCTGGAGAGAAGGAATAATTGAACCGCCCATGGAGGCATAATAATGGAATCTTACCCTCACTCTCTCTGGTTATCAAAAGCATTCCCACTCCTCTGAAACTCATAGGCAGAGATAGAGAAGTGCAGCACTTTTCCCTGAAAAGCTGACCTTCTCTATCTGATGAAGACACAAAGGCGCTCTTTCGTGCTTTCTTCCTCTCTCTTTCACTCCTCTTCTCATACAATAGGATTAATGGCCTGATTTCTATTTCCCTCCTTTTACTCTTCCAAGTGGGGAGGTAACTAATCCACTTACTCAATGCTGAGTAAACCCCATGTCCATCAGGACCCTAAAACTTGGCCCTATAGGTTTTAATTGGTCCAAGCGAGCGTCTGATCTGTTTTGTCACCTAATACAGCTCCATCCAGACATCAGTTTGGTATTTGCGTTACATTTGTGGTAGATAAGACAAAACTGCATGCAACTGCATGAAAGAAAAAGAAAAGACATTTTTGATTCAGGAAGGTTCTATTGTGCAATATTCAGTGGTAAAAGCCAAAGCCTGGGGGGTAACTGAAATAATCACACAGGACAATGAAGCCATGGAGACGTATAGTTAGAACAGACACCAAAGCTTGAGCGCTGCTGTGACTCTATGATGTCATGTCAGCAAGATTGGCTCCTGGCCATTTAGGCTTAGAGATCCAAGTGATGCAATGCCTCCTTGCTGCTTTGGCACAAATAGGCTAAATTTAGTCAAAACTTCCCTCTGTTTGTCTTGTTCTATTTATACTCCTTATGTATAACGAAATGGGGCATTTGATGGTATTAAATCACCCAAAAACTACATTTTATGAAACTGATTTTAAGAAACCAGTATAGTTTACACAGACCTAGTCCTAGTCTTGATTATGGTGTGTTCAGAGAGTAAGTGTTTTCACTTAGGATTTTCTCCTCACATTGGGTTTTCTTAGAAAAAGAGTTCTATTACATGTGTCACTGCTTTAATGTTAGAGCACAACATGATTAACTGATGTGGCACTAGGTTTCACTTGAGACATTTTGAGCTTTAAAGCCTGTTTGTGGGGAAGTGAGAAAAACTGGGGAGGAGAGACACAGAGAGAAAGAAAAAAAGCAGAGAGATGTACTCGCTGAACCTGAGAGTGAAGCTAAGATGATTGCACTGCTCTTAGGATTGTAAATACTTACACAGATGACTGAGTGCATCATCGCTGGCAACGTTAGTGACCTATCAGACAACCTGTATGCCCAGTGGGAAGACATTTAAAAATACCTGGGAAACTAGAAAATAGCCAAATATAAGCTATGATACACTTAATATTTATCTGAGAGAGTGACAAAAGCTATTGTTATCTTAAATAGTGATGGCAAAGCACAAGATAACCAGATGCTAATATCTGTTTACTACCATTACCGTGACATCACCACAATGGAATCCAGGCACAAAAGTGTACATTTCAGTGGGTACAAGGGCAGCACATCCTCATAGGGTCTGAAAAATAAGTATTTTATAGGATTTATAAAAGCATATTTTATCTTCTCACAACAACATTGATATACTTTTTAATGTATATTATTTTGTAACATGTAGAAAATTAATGTGTATCATAAGCTTATTAAATTAGCGGAACAGTCTTGCTAGCATTGTTTGTAAGGCAGACACATTGTGTAAGTTTAAGACTAAAGACCCATCTCTTTAACCTAGCATACACATCATTACACTTCTTTAATTCAAATCCCTTAAAGGGGTCATGAAGTGCAGTTTCAGATTTCCATTCTCATTTTCACTCTCTGTGAAAAACAGAAAAGTGAAAGGGGCATTACCTCTTGCAAAAACTGAAGTAAACATCACTGCTGTGATTGGCTAACTACATTGCACCTTATCCATGACACCCTATACAGCATGCTGTTTGTTTTGATACTCGAGATGGCAAGCACTGTGATACAGCTGTATATGTTTGAGCTTGAGTCAGATGAAATTAAAACAATGCAACCATAATTATTACAACAGTCTGTTTCAGCGTGGTAATTTTGCTTGATTTATTTCGGGTATAGTTCTAAAAGTCCTATTATTGCTTAGCTTGTCACAAAAGATGCTGCATGTACACGGGTATGAAGTGATTTTATTAGAAACACTCAAACAACGACATGCTTGGCTTCATAATAGCGTTAAATGATGGTTTGACGTTTATTACAAACACACTGTAAGATTAAAAATAAATGTGTTGCCTCTGATGATGAAATGCTTGGCACTGCTGTATCTATATATATTTTTTCTTTTTAAATAAAATACATCCATGTCTGACATTGTTGGTCTTACTCAACATCTTTAGAGTAGCATTGCTCTTGTGATTGATCGAGGTTACTGTAGTCAACCGGACCAGACTTGTATCCAGACCAGATGGTGGACCTGCACCTAGGATGACCACAACATGTCCCTTCATGACCAGTGAAGACCACCATAATCAGACGAGGTGTCACACCTGTTTAGTTCTGTTCTTTTTCTTTTTTCATGTTCATGTTTGCATGAATGTTATTTTGTGTTTTGTCATGTCATATTACAATGTGGTTCTTTTGTTTTATGTGTCATGTTTTTGTTGGTTTGTTGTCTTGTTATCAGTTCTGTCTTCTCATTGGTTGTCTTCAATGTCTTGTTATCTTGTTTAGTAGTTTTCTCTTGCCATTGGTTGTCACCGTCATTTTCTCACTTAAGCTTTGATGCAACCTGCTGTTGGTAAGTTTAGTCCATCACATTTATGTCAAGTCTTATGTTCTTAAGTCGAGTTCAAGTCTGCTCTAGTTCAAGTCATAGTTTTGTTTGTTTTGTATCTTGTTCATCGTTTGCCAATAAAACTGCACTTGGGTTCTATACTTCGGCTCAACTTCAGTGGACTAAATGTTACACGAGGACATGGCACTAGGACCTCAATGACTAGACAAGCCCTCACCACAGATTACTATGGCCAGCTATGAATTTGTCATGCAACAACCAGCGATGACCAGACTTTAACAAGTCTGATAAGTTACAGTTTATTATTATTATATAGCTATGAAACGACTGCACTGCTGTATCTAAAGCACATGGCGTGCAAGGGAAGAGAATTACTAAACTAATACTCAAGAATTAGCTGCTTTCACCAAACAGGTTGTAGTCTGTTAATTAATTAAAAACTTCAGTAACTGTAAACACAGAGAGTGAAGAATGATATCACAACATTCTATTTCACAGTCAGTATAATAATGCATTTGAAACAAAACAATATAGAGAAATCCACAACTAGATAAAAAAAAAACAATTCTGCAATATTAAAAAGGCCTCTCTAAATATATCTTGGGCAGGTAAAGTTGACAGACCCTTACAGGGAGACGTCTTGGTGAGAGTCACTAGAGGAGGAGGAAGGAGAGGAAGCTTGACTGCCTCCCTCATCTGTGCAGTCAAGCCTGACCAGACACGTCCACAGTACCAGCATGCATCTCTCTGAAAGAACCATAAGGCCTCACAGCTTGCTGGCAGAATAGTGCGATGTGACACTGCATTAGAATGCTTAATACCAGTTGGCAGTCTTTCTCTCTCTGCCATTTCATTTCTGAAAGTGCACATGACAGAAGTAAGGGCATAACTTCTGAAGTCTGTCATTTCTCCATGCTTTTAGGTTCATTTCCATAAAGAAAACATCTAAGTTTTCCAGGCGTGACTACATTTTTCAGTGGTCCAGAGCACCATTTAGGCCCATCTGTTTTCTGGAAGTAGGTGTATGCCTGAAGCACAAGGACAGTGATGGGTCTTTTACAGTCATCAGTTTTACTTACTTCCCAGGGCTGAATATACCATATAAATGAGAAATGAGTGTGACACCATGCATAAAAATTAGAGCTGCACAATACAAAGTATATGTGCCATATTGGTTATCTGCTGAACACTGCTTTTTAATTCCCATGTTTTAAAGGGTAAATCTACGACTCTTTAGCTAGCATTGTATTGTTACAATATTGGAAGCATAAGTAAATGAACAATGTGTAGCTATTATTTTTCTGTGTATTCTTTTTCTTCAGTTTAAATCAGGGGTGCCCAAACGCCGTCCTGGAGGGCCAGTGTCCTGCAGAGTTTAAAGAGATGGGTATTTAATCTAGATTTAAACCAGGGGTGCCAAAACTCGGTCCTGGAGGGCAGGTGTCCTGCAGGGTTTACCGCCAACCCTAATTAGACACACTTGAACCAGCTATTTAAACTCTTACTAGGCATAGTGGAAACTTCCCGGCAGTTTTGTTGAAGCAAGTTGGAGCTAACCTAGCATACATATAATCAACCAGAACTGGGAACACTTCCTATAACATCTGATGTACTTCTTACATCGTAAAAATAATGGCATCTAAACTTATATTAGTCTCTCTGTTTCATGCTTATTCTGAGGTTATCATATAAGATGGTGGACCTTCACCTAGAAATTACCACAACAGACTTGACTGTCCAGGAGACGATACAACTAGACAAGCCATAGAGACAGATATCCTGTGAAGACCTAATCAACATGACAGCCATCAGCACACATCCTTATTGAAGATGACAAGAACCAGACAAGTCCTCTGCACAGCCCCTGTGGCCAGCTGCAAATCCTGTACTCCAGTCCTCAAGCATAAGAAACTGGATGAATGTTCCAATCCACAATCTGACTTGTGATGCGGCCTGGAATTAAACCATACCGTGTTTGTTTGCCTGACCAGCGGAGAACTGCTCCCCCCAACTCAGCCTAGTTTCTCCCAAATATTTTTTTTTTCGCTTTTGTAAAAACTACAGATCATACTTCCACATTGTTGTATCCCACTCATAGACAGTCTGATTGAGCCCAGTGCATTATGTGTGTTGAAAGTTTTCCCACCTTTTTTTCACTACAGCCCTTTTTTCTGTTTTCTCTAGTTGTGTATAGTGGTTAATTACTCGTTAATAATAGGTTATATAATATTGATTGTTATTGGGTATAAACTAAAAATAATAATCTGTAACTTATCAGTATCTACCAGGATACCAATATAAGCAACAAAAAAAAAAAAAAGAAAAAAAAAAGAATAAAATCCTCACAGAACATTAAATTATAATAATGTTTATGTGAAATCAGATTAAATGTAATAATGTTAACCTCTGCAACTTGGTATAATAATTTAACATTACAATGTTAGCTTAATATTATAGTTTGATTCTCTACATAGGTGGTTGGGTCTCCCGCATAGTATCACCACACTGTAAAAAAAAAAATCTGTAAAATGTACGGTAAAAAAATGGCAACTGTGGTTGCCGGAATTTTACCATAAAAAATACGGTAGCAACATTTTAGGTTTTACGGTTTTAACTTAAAT
>JAUZSZ010000095.1:32550528-32565756 GCA_034780575.1 Labeobarbus marequensis | reverse complement strand
TCCCCATTATTGTGGTTTCAAAGAACAAGAGATACCTGGAATTTATACTGTAGGGATGGTCATTTAATGAAACTCAACTATAAATATTCTCATATTTTGAGATACTGGATTTTTGACTTTCATGAGCTATAAGCTCTAATCATTAAAATTAAAACAAAAATGTTTTAATTTACATGTAATGAATCTAGAATATATGAAAGTTTCACTTTTTAAAATAACAAAAAAAGAACTTTTTCACAAAATTCTAATTTTTTGAGATGCAGCTGTATAATGTTTTAGTGTATTTTAAACTGTAATTTTTTCCTGTGGTGGCAAAGCAGAATTTTCAGCAGCCGTTAGCCTACTCCAGTCTTCAGTGTCGTATGAGCCAGAAATGATTCTGATATGCTGATTTGCTGCTATAATAACTTGTCTTACTATTGACAATATTGAAAACAGTTTCTGAATTTTTGTGGAAAACATTATGCTTTTTTTCAGGATTTTTTGATGAATAGTAAGCATTTGTTTGAAATAGAAATCTTTTGTAGAATTATAAATGTATTTACTGGCTAAAGCTAGAACAAATCACCAATGCCTTGATAGGAGTAGCTTCAACTGAAATTTTCCATATTGTTTTTTTTTTTTTTGTTGTTGTGTGCTAAGCTGGAAGAGTATCCATCCTGTACAAATGCTGAACTCAGCAGTCTGCATTTCAGGAAACTACCCTCGCTGCTGACAGTGGAAAAGGTCACAGAAAGTCATAGCTGGTATGGGAATGATTCCATCAAAATGTTAACAGGTGTGTGTACAGATGATGGCTAGTCATCACTCTTTAATAGTACTTTTGTACATGCGGATGCTACATTTTCCATTTGTCATCCTTTACTTTTTTTCTTTCCAAAAATCTGCTTTGTTACACCTAACACTTTAAATGTCATTACATCAGAGAATAAGGTTATTTGTTCAGTTATCACAAAGACTAATTGTACATAATTTGGCTTGATGCATATTAAGTCATAACTTGTCTGATCTCATTTTGATTACAAATGATAAATTAGCCTGTATTAATTTTTAATGAGGGGGAGGGACCAATGAATGACAGAGCTGTCCAGTCTAGGATGATGGCCTGACCAATCTTCAGTGAACGCTATTAGAGAGTTTCAGTCATCAAGATACATGTTTATGGATGTTTCACAGTTTGTATAAATGTATTGGATATGATCTATAGTTACACACATAGGGAAACGTTGGCTTAACTCATTGGAAAATCAGTTCCCTATATATTCCCTAAACTGGAAAAAAAAAAAAAATGTTTGCATTAAATTTCTCCTTTACTTTTCTCCTTTAGCCTAACACTTGTCAAAATAATTAAGTAAACTAAGCCTTTAAAAGGATATGAGGCTGTAGGTTAATGTCTCTAAAACTAAAACTGCACACCATTTTTTAATGCAATTTTTTTGAATCCTTTTATTTGATAAACAAGGGGTTGCTAGGCCAGTGACATGGTCTAGGCTATCAGTACATTAGCGCCCCCTAGAAACTGTTAAAGGCATAGCTCATAGACACAGAATCACTGCTCAAAAACAATTATTTAAGCAGGGCTCTTACAATTGAATAAGTTTATAAACTTGTGAATAGATCTGAAAGAGGGAAGAAGGCAGAAGTGGATTTTTAACAATAATGCAACAAGTACATTTAAATGGGACTGTAATACAATTAAAAAGGGCAATGTTGCATTGACATCTCACTTGATGAATCATAGTTTGATATGAAAAAGGATTGAAGATATCGACAGAAGCGGCATCATTAGATGCAAGATATGTGTCAAGTGGAAGTGATACGGGGGATGTGTGTCATTTGCCTTTTACTCTAAGCCATTTACACTCTCCATTCACACTTGCATTTTTTCTCAACCTCTCCATCTGGGCCACATCAATTGGATATGAGCAACTGAGCACTGAGATGCACATATCGGCTGTATTTATTCAGAACAAATTTAAGGACTGCTGACCTAAACTGTTCTGCACCTCATTAGTGCACATTTGACTCAATGATACAGTAGAAATTGATTCCAATATAGGCTGACAGTTTGTTTGGAGGCATAGGAATTAGCAGTTGCTTGTAATAAATTGTATCTAATTGATTTAAATGCAGCTAATTGACCCTGAGAGTTTGTTTAACCTTCTGTGCAGAATGTACGTTCATCAAAACATGCTGGGGTTTGCTAGGTTGATTTGAACTGAATATGGGATACAAGAGATCATGTTCTCCCCTAATTTAAAAACGCCCAAAAGCAATTATCGTGAACTGCATCATTGTTTGTTGTTGGTCTGAAAATGCTCCAGAAATTTTTTTCCATCTTAAATTCCCATGACAGTGATTGTCACAGTTGAGATTGTTCTCCTTCTCTTACTCCAGCTATCAGGGGTTTCTCCCAGTTATTGAGTTTGTTTTGGAATGAAAGATTAAAGATGTACTGTGAAACCCCATTACCCTCTTAAGGCCCTATAGTGCTCTAGAGAGCACATGAATAATTTAGAGGGACTCAGAGTCCAGAGAGAGTGGCAAAGATCGAAAGCATACATTTAGGTTTCCACTTTAAGCATGAAATGAATGTTCACCTTTTTTTTCTAAATGCATATTTTAGATCTTATTGTGAACAGTTCATCCTTAAATATGTGTCATCTTTAAAAAAAAATTGACCTCATGATGTTTAATGTGCTTAGGGTCATAACTGGACCTTCAAGGTGAAAACGACAGGTGACGAATTCTGGACTTGTCTATTCATTTCGCCTACATTTCAAAATCCAATCAATAACTAGGGCCCTTTGACATCTACACAATTTAACAGCAATTTATTAAAAGTTTAACAAAAAGTAAATTTTTAAGGCCCAATGAAATACTATTTTTTCCTTCTTAAATTTAGTTTTATTTTTACCAAATTCTGTGTTTTTCAGAAATTTTCTGGATTCCATTTTAATGGTTTAATGGCTGAAGTTAAACCGAACTTTTATTTTGACAGGTTGCTGTGAAGTTTCTGTTTGTATATGATATGATGGCGGTTTTTCTCACAAGAAACAGTAAAATGCTCATGAAGTGACTCTCAGAGCAGTTCTAGAGATTGTTTATGTGTTCATGTACTCATGTATTGAGGCAGCAGAGGCTGAAAACACCACAAGTGTCACGTGCGCTTCAGTATGTGTGTAGTAAACGAAACCACGTGTCTGCACCATTCATTCACACAGAGACGCAGAACATGCAGGATTCATTTTTTAATTGTATTTTTGCAGCTTTATATTTACAGACACTAGTCCATATCACATTTTGATTTAAGTGTACTGACCTACTTTTGATTTAATCATCCAAAATATGGCAAATTCTGTGACATTCTGCATTAGTTAATCCAATTTTTATGACTGGATTCCGCGATTCTGTCCGCACTTTCCACATTGCGGAAATCTTAGGGCTCTAAATAACTGATGTATAGAATCCTCGCCCCCTACATTTTTTCTTTTCCGATATTCTGTTACATTCAGATGCGTGCCACACTACGGAAGAAAAGATCTGTATTTCTATTTCATCATGACTTTAAGGACTATTTGTCCTGATTTGACAAAAGGAATAAATGTTGTTTACATGTTGGTCTGTTCGTCATATCAGTTCGTGATCAGCTGCGACATTAAAACCACTTACAGGCGACATTGATTATGTTGTTATACAATGGCACCTGTCAAGATGTTGGATATATTAGGCAGCAAGTGATCAGTCAGTTATGGAGTTTCATGTTTTGGAAGCAGGAAAAATGTGCAAGTGAAAAGATCTGAGTGCTTTTGACAAGAGACGAATAGTGATGGCTATAATCAGAGCATCTCCATAAAGGAATGTTTTGTGGGGTGTTCCCGCAGTGGTTAGTACCTACCAAAAGTGGTGCAAGGAATGGTCATGGGCGGCCAAGGTTTATGGATGCTCATGGGGAACGAAGTCTAGCCCATCTTGTCCAGTGACACAGAAGAGCTACTGTAGCTCAAATTTCTGGAAAACTTAATGCTGGCCATGATAGGAAGGTGTCAGATCACACACTGCATCACAGTTTGCTGTGTATGGGGCTACATACTGGTCAGAGTGCCCTTGATGCCTACAGTGGGCGTGTGAGCATCAGAACTGGACCAAGGAGTGGAAGAATGTCGTCTGGTCTGATGAATTTTCTTTTAGATCAAGTGGATGGTCGGTGTGCACCATTTACCTGGGGAAGAGATAGCAGCAGGATGCAGGCATGTAGTGTTATGCTCTGCGCAGTGTTCTGCTGGGAAACCTTGGGTCTTGGCATTCATGTTACTTTGGCATGTTCCACCTAGCTAAAGACTGATGAAGACCATTTAACCCTGTGTTCCCTGATAACAGTGGCCTCTCTCCGCAGGATAATGCACCCTGCCACACTGCAAAAATCGCTCAGGAATGGTTTGAAGAGCATGACAAAATGTTCAAGGTGTTGCCTTGACCTCCATATTCCCCAGATTTCAATCTGCTTTAGAATCTATGGGATGTGCTGGACCAACAAATCTGGCCCCACCTCACAACTTGCAGGACTTAAATGATCTGCTGGTGCCGGATACCACAGGACAAATTCAGAGGTGTGGATTCAATGCCTTGACGCATCAAAAATGTTTTGGCATCATGAGGGGGACTTACTCAATATTAGGCAGGTAGTTTTAATGTTGTGGCTAATCAGTGTAAAGCTGTCATGTGGCTTCGGAGGACTTGAAATTTAGTGCCCAAGTTGTTTGAAACACTTTTATGATACACTATACTTTTATGGTGCTTTGCATCCTTTCGATGGTTGAAAGATTTGGTTGCTGTTCTTTGTCAGTGGATGGAAAATAGCAATTAGCACAGTCTTAAAAATTTCTCCTTTCATGCTTCAGTGAAGAAAGTTGACAAGAGTAAATGTTAACTGACATTTATGTTAAAGTCAGGAATATAAATATTTGTAATATGAGACATTGAATGATCATTCATAATCTACGATCAGTCATTTTATTTAGACGTTTGAGCCACTGTATACAGTACAGTGAAAATGGATTTTGGTTTACATACACAAATTTACACAAATTTAGATTAGCCTAAAACAACAACAAAATATTTGCAAAAATACATATCACATAGTGCAAGCACATTTTGAGATTTCAAGCTTTGTTTGAAAATGGTTAACCTTGATGAGATACAGAATTGGTTTGACAGCATCCTCTACTGGTTGTTTTGAGTACCACAACCTTCATCTCACAGTACATAGAATTTCATAAATTGCTGTTCACCAGATTTTTTTATCTATAGAATGAAGCTGAGTTCAGAGGTTAAACGTCACAATAGGGCCATAATAATAAAGAAAAAGGAGGAAGGTCAAGGTTTAACACTGCCTGGATTTGAACTGCCTTTTTATTATGAACCGATGAATAATTATGCTGCCAGTTTGAGTTGAGGGAAACAGGAATGTGATATTTATCCATATAAAGATTCTTTCTCTTCCTCCTGAGAGCCTGATGCTAGGTACAGAGATGGATCTGCAGCTGGTGGAGGGCACAGTTGTGGCCTTGGAGAGCTCTCTGAAAATGTGGCTTCATGACCAGGGCGGAGACAGAGAACACCTGCACTTGTTTTTACCCCCTTCTTTCACCTCACAGGGTTCTACACCACACCCTACCAACAGCAGGCCAAGCCCGGGTAGAAACACACACATGAATATTGCACAAGCATCCACTAAAATGTTCAGTTGGGAATCAATTTCTTGCTGTACATAGCTCCAAAATGAATATTTTAGTTAAGCTTGTGTTGTGTGTTATGTGTCTGCTTATAATGTATGGGTATGTGATGTTGCTTATGCTCATGTCCCCCTCTGCAGTCTGTTTGAAGTGTGACATGCAAGAGAGACTTCTCAGCCCAGCCCAGCTTCCCAGTACTCCTGACCTTGGAGTGAAGACTGGGAGCATTCAAGATTTCCAGCCCCCACACAAGAGTCTGGCCAATCAGAACCCCTCTCCGCAGCGTCTGCGAGTTGTCAAGTACAGTCACGTCTGTAGTTAAATTTTGTTTTACCAGCAAAGCTGTAAGCAAATGACAACAGATTAGCCTTAAGCATGACTTTGACATTTTTTGTGAATAGGGTTTTATCACAGAGTTCCCAGACTGCTGTAATGGTGTATATTTTAAAATTTATCACAGATCTAGGGAAGTCCACAGTAGTGGTTTTGATGACTAACTATGTTCATATATATTCAACAGGAACACAAAAACTCAGTTTAAATGTGGCCTCTGAAACAGTTAATATTCAAGTATGCTGTGTGTGGGTGAAGGGGAGAAAAAAATGGACTATGCAAAAGTCAATATGATGGAGTCAGGTTTTTATCAAACAGCTCTGTGTTTGAGTCTTCTGTTTCCCACAAACAGTCATACATTGTATTCCCTTGAGTGTTTTGCATATGATTTTCATGCACATGAGGTCATTCTTCCGGGCACTGTGATACAATCATACTACTTGTCCCCACCTAGTCGTTATGGACCAATATGACATATACTTGCATAATTCCCTTTCACACAGGTGTATCTTTTTGTCAGTTTTACTCACACAGGGTTTGTGAGACACTTACCTCTTTTAAGAAATTAATGCTTTTATTCAAAAAGGGTGCATTCTATTGATCAAACGTGGCAGTAGTTAAAATGATTTCTGTTTGATTTCGATTATCAAACTTTCAATTAAACAAATAATCCTGAAATCAATGTATCATGGCTTCCACAAAAATATTAAGCAGCACAACTGTTTTCAACATTGATGATAATAATAAATATTACTTTCTTATTGTACCAAATCAGCATATTAGAATGATTTCTGAAGGATGATGTGACACTGAAGACTGGAGTAAATGCTTTTGAAAATTCACCTGTGCCAATCACAGAAATAAATTACATTTTTCTTAAAATAGAAAACAATTATTTTTAACTACAATAATAGTAATAATATTAACAGTATTAATAGTTTGATTCAACAATTAAGCATCGATCTAAAAAATAAATATTCAGATCTAGCTCTGTGTGTGTGTGTGTGTGTGTGTGTGTGAGAGAGAGAGAGAGAGACATAGAGTCCTTCATGCCAGTGGTGTGTGTCAGTCTGTGCTGTATGGACTACCCCTCGTCATCAGACCAACCTCATGCTGGCAGCTGGACTGGGATGAAATGGAAACAAACCAACAAACATTTCACGCTCTCTGCCACATACTAAAAGTCAGTGTCTGACTTTATGTGTGTGTTTGTTTGTGTGTGTTCGTAGAGCACAGCTATGTGATAATCTGTTATGTGAGGGATCTGAATATTTTTGTTTACTTAGACCCGTGACTGGTTCCTTTTGGTGCGCTCAGAGTCGGGTCAGGTTCAGGTTCTGGTGTGTTCTCTTACTATATACTTCCATCCTCTGGTTCACTCGCTCTGCTTTTGAAACCTGTGTTGACACTAGAACTTATGCTACCCTGCTGCATGCCTGTCTCAATGGAGGACCCACCAGTTCCTGCACTCGTCTCTTTGGAGGTACCATTACATTATAGAAAGATGTCATAGACTGGTAATTCATGGCACTGACAGACAAATATGGTGTGAAACACTGAATGGCTCAAACACAACTCATTTCTGATATTTAGCATCAACAACTGGATCTCTGTAATGAGAATAATTAGTATTATTAAAGGGATAGTTCATACTGAAATGACAATTCTGTCATCATTTACTCATCCCACTAATCTATATATAATTCTCTATTATAGAAGAGATCAGTGACTCATCCTTATGTCACTCCAAACCTGTATGACTTGTTTTTCTTCAAAAGCGTGGTTAAAAAAGCATTGAGACATTTTTCTGAATATCTTCTTTCATGTTCCACAGAAGAAACATAGTCATACAGGTTTAGAATGACTTGAGGGAAAATTAAGTATATAAGTTCACTTACACTTTACAAACTGAGCTTCAATCATCTTTGATTTTACACCTCTATGATGATCATGTGACCACTGTTTCCAGAGCTCCCTGGATCAGCTTGAGAAAGACCCCATCTTTAACCCTCTCTGTCTGGACTCC
Source organism: Labeobarbus marequensis (assembly GCA_034780575.1). Taxonomy (NCBI): domain Eukaryota; kingdom Metazoa; phylum Chordata; class Actinopteri; order Cypriniformes; family Cyprinidae; genus Labeobarbus; species Labeobarbus marequensis. The sequence goes on along the minus strand of JAUZSZ010000095.1, from coordinate 32,557,662 downwards.
AAACTTTACCCACGCCTTAGAATTAGATCTTTGCTCACCCGCTCATCACAATTATTTGGAGCACAAGGCCAGGGCCGCAGCCATCGCAGGGGCGCCAGTCGACCACCAGATGGCTCCACACAGCATCAGGTTAGAGGAGTAGAATGGAACAAAATGTCTAAGATATGTGCATAACAGAGTAATGTGCAGAATAGAAAAGAAGATCTGTTGACTAGTATTTGATCTGCAGTTTGCTATAATTGGAGTTTAAGCTGGACAGTAAGCTGAAGTTGATAGCTGTAGAATTATTGGTATTATTATGACTTTTGATTAACTTCTTGATTTCATTATAAAAAACTGAGATATGACAAACCGCTGTCAGTAGTGTTGACATAAGTTGACCTAAATAGATTAGATGTAATCAGGTTATAGCAAAGCTTCAGGAACTTTCAAACATTACTCTTTACATTGTGCTATTTTAGTTGAGCTCTAAATCTGAATCCAAATTTTGTAAAAACTAAACTTCATATAAATAGAGAGGAGATATCTTTCTACGAAGCATTTATCTACAAAGATAGTTGAATGGGTTGAATTGGGAAATTATGTGTGTGTGTGTGTGTGTGTGCGTGTGATGTTGAAAGGGGGAAATTATTGCCCCAGAGAGCAAAAACGAAACCAAGCACTGGCCTAATATTGAAACACCCACACAAGGGGAAGACAAAAAGAACGAAAGGGAGAATGAAAATGATAAAGAGCAGTAAAAATAAATGGCTCAGACTCAACATGACCGATTTTCCAGCCACAAGCACTTTGTGATGTCACACTATCAAAAATATATTTATGATCGATAGAAAGATTCAAAACACAAAAATGTAGTAATTATGCTAGTGCACTGAGGAACAAATTTGACTTGAGGTATTTATATTTTAAATAAAGCATGCAAGTTCCACCAGTTGATAAAGAGTTTGTCAGACCTGATCATCATGTTGTCCAGCATGATTTGAGAAGATCCAAAGAGCATCCTGAGCTTCAGTGGAAATGGAACATCTGATCATCAGTACAGTGTCACATTATCACATGTAAATTTACTCATTTGATTAGTGAACTAAAAATAGTGCAAAAACTGAACATTTATTATTCGTTTTTACATCATAACATTCTTTGTTTCAAAATTAGATTTTAACCAGTTTTAGGAAGTTTTGCCTAAAGGGGCTAAAGCTGCATAAGGTCACAATGACACTTACAGCTAGGCTTGGAGGAGGAGCAAATCAGACACTCAAGTCATGCAAGACTTTGGTTGCAGTCAAAAACAAAGCGTGCCAAACAAATGCTGTAATAGAGAGTTTGACATGTTCTAGAACTATCCTTTGCTGTTGCTTACGCTCTCATTTTAATGTGTTGTCATTTTTGGTTGGCAGGGTCGGCAGTCTCAGAGTCGTGTGCGAGCCACAGTGGCCCCGCTGCCTTCCATCCCTTTAAACAAGATGCCTTGCTGTTTACTAACCCTCAGCCACTAGCGACCCTGTGCTCCTGCCCTCTTTTTCCAGGACAGCTATGAGGAGGAAGACCCTTTGATGATCCAGTAATGAGAAAGAGAAAGCATAAAACTTTCACTGTGAGAGGAAATTTCACATTCATATTCACACTCACACTGACTGACACCAACCGTTTCTAAACTCCCACAGACAGGATGTTACATATTTGCACATGATCAGATATACACTATTATATATACAGCTAATTTGAAAAATATATTTGTAATACAAATTTGGTGTACTATTCAGAGAGCACTGTACTGTACAATAGAGAACAGTACTGAATTTAGATTCTCTCATCTAATGCAGAGCAAGTTTTAAACGCTCAATATACACCTTAGGCTAGCTATACAGACCATTCGTTATTTCTTTAATAATAGTTAATTGTTCAGTCTTCAGAATACAGTTTAGTAGAGCAACATCACAGCTCTATTTATCTCCTTACATCTGAAAAACATTACAGCACAGATTAAATAACCTCATTACTTCTCCAAATAAAAACTTCAGCAACTTTGAGACTGACACTGCAAAATCAGCCCTCATAATTCAGACACTTGGTACGCAAAAACAAGCTGTTTTGTGACCCAAATGTTTGCAATTAAACCAGTCCTCATAGCAACTAGCGTGATTTCACTTTTGGAGGAGTAATTAAACTATTAATTAAACCGTTCCATACGGTTTAACAAAGCCTGCACTGCAACTGGGAAAAAAAATTTAATTGTGAACTGCTGAGGCTGCTAAAATCAAATGCAAAACCACAGAATTGTAAAAAGACAAGAAGAAAGGCTGTTTAAAGAGAGAGAACTGCCTTCTCAGTGTAAATGCTGTGGCTAGAAGGCTCTGTAGAGAGTTGAGGAGGAAGAAGGACAGAGTAGTGGAAAAGTAGAGCCATTGTCTTCCTTTATGGAAGCCTCCAGTGCAGCCCCAAAGGAGACACACTGTACTCAGCTGAGCAGGAATTCAAGGCCTTCAATGAGTTACAGAAAGCGAAGAGAGGGGAAAAGAAAGAAAGAGGTCGCTCTGTGCAGCCCCGTGACCTCTTGGAACAAGGTTCAGCTTTGGAGGCGCTGGTTTAAAGTTGCGAGAGCAGAGGGATGCGATTCTGAATGCAGACTGAGGTCAGAGCTCTAATGTTACTCAATAGGCCTCTATTACTAGACCCCATCAGTATTGCCTCATTAAGTTTTCTGCCATTCCACCCACCTGGCACCGCCTACGCCTTGACATCATGTTGAGGTTTGGCACTGTGCAAATGGCACAAAAAGCAGACATGGAGAGAGGATCTCACGTCATTTTCCCCTCTTTTTTCATATTTTACGTTCACAATTTCCTAACTTTTTCAGTTGTTACGAAACATTCAGTAGGGTTTTTTTTATGTTTTGCAAATGTCTCTCTAATTATGGTTAACTCATGTTTTAAGCATGTGTTAAGAATATTCATTGTAATCATTTTTGATCTTGTTAATCTTTGTAAACACTTTTTATTTATATATTAGTTCTATATTTTTATCAACACTTTATATTATAAATGGTTTTAAAATTATTCATTGCTGTTGTTTAATGTTTTGCTGTTGCGCTTTTAAGAATAAAAAACCTTAAAAACTGAAATTTTACACGAGAATGAAATCAAATAGGCAAGCCTAAAGGTAATCCATTAAAAAGAACTGTTAAAATTCGACTATATCATATGTTTTTGTTTTTTAAAGAAAATTTACAATACATTAATGCTGTATAAACATATATAAGGCTTTTTAAGAAAATGTTCAATTAAATGTTAAATATTTGCCAGTGTGTGTACTATTCAACTTTTTTGTCAAAAGTTAATTTTATGTATTTAATAATACACACATCTGGTGATTAACGCAAAAAGTTGTGTTCACTGACGTGTACTTTAAGTACAGTACAGATGTAAGATGTGTACTGTGAGATTCTTTTAGTTAAATTTTGATTGAAAGATGTAGCATTTTCAAGTAACGAATGCACTTCCCCATCATTTGCCTCATACATCAGAGAACAACAGCTCAGTTCTGTTTTCCGTTTGGTTATCCAAGCATCAAGTGGCCAGCGGAACGAAAACATAAACGGAACATAAGAAAACAGGAACTAGTACAACATGAGAAGTGCATCCAAACTGAACCAATGTGTACCTTTTTTATCCACATGATGCCGAAACTGATAACTTGACCTCCTTATACACTATTTAAAAGGTTTAGTGGCAAAATAGGTCTCTAAATAGAAAGCATCTGTGCTTATCATGATGAACCAAGTTTACTGTACACCAGATTTTGCTCGTCTCAAATATTTATTCAGTATGTTTGTATTATATCCAAGAACAAGTAACTAAATAGACAAATAACTGTCAAAATACATTAAAAAAAATGATACTGACTGCAAATGACGATGATAAGAAGAGAGTGGAAAAGAAGTGCTGTCAGTCCACTTCCTTTTTTAATACCTAAAAGTAATCCGCTGTTAAAATTTAGCACTGCAACCCAGTATGATGATAAACTATGCTTTTTAAACAAGTCAGTCCTTGGACCAAATTAATGCATTCTTTTTAGATGAAGGACTCTGCTCTGTCAACACATTCACTGCTTTTCTGCTTAAGAGCACTAAACGTTGAAAAAAAATACAGCAGAATGTGATGAATAGATCAGATTTTGGTGGCCCGCTCAAAAGAAAAAAAAACTGAAAGAAAAGACTTGGGGAGACTGGAGAGAGGACAAAAGGAAATGAGTGAGAGGGCGAATGAGAAAGAAAACAGGACAGGGAACAGTCTGTACCTTCACACACTGCCAGGCAGACACATATTAACTCAGCCAACATTTAACTCCCATTTGAAGTAAGGCCCCTATTTTACACAGATGGTTAATATTCACTTTGCATCAGGATTATCCCTCAGATGTCAGACACTGTTTCAGGACAACAGAGGACTAGATGAATAAGGCACTGAGGGTGAAGGCTCGGGCATTCAGGGTGATTTCATGCCCTCTTAACAAACCAAATCCAGATTTTTCCTTCGATATGCATGTACTTGTACATTTTTGGAAATGGAAAAGTGAGAATAACTAGAGAATTCGCTTGTACTATGATTTTTATTATCATCGTCATCATGTTAAACAACAGCACAGCTGCTGACTCTTTCACATACGTACATACATATAAAACACACACACACACACGCTCAGAGCAGTGGATTAGTATCCTTTTGCTACAATCTCCATGCAAAACAATTCAAGGTTTGTACGTGCAATAACTGACTTTTTGTCTTTGCACTTCAACCAGTAAATTGGATCTGGGAGATAACGTTCACATAACAACACTCAAATTCTCCAGAGAGCCGAGTGTTACAAGTGCTTTATAATCTCTTCCAATACAAAAGTCACAGACTCAAATTTACAAAACAGGATTACTTTGCCCAAGAAGTGCAAAAATCTGGCATGTGCCAGTACAAACCCTTTCAGAGGGCATTATCCAGACAAAATATTTGTACAGTCTTAGCTCTCATTCATGTTGACAGTCAGTGACTACATGACTAAGGTTTCAATCCGAGCACTGACGCTGAGCCCTCCCTTGTTAACCATGAATGCATTTCCTCCAATTAAACATCTAAGGGTTAAGGAGAAGGAGACCAGACTGCCTAAATGCTGACAAAGGTTAGGTCAAATGTCACCTAAGTTGTCATAGATGATGTCTGGAGACTGCATGGTAGGATGCCATGCATTTGGAGGTGGCTGATGTCTAGATACTTTACTGTAAATCTCCACATTGTTTCCTGCACCAGCACTTCTTCTGCCACCTTCCATGCTGTTATGGCTGTTGCTACTGTTATTGTTGTTCAGGTTAGCACTGCCTTTAATTTGAGGCAGTGGAGGAGGGTCTTTCTTGGGCAGTGCTACTTTGCCTGGTTTGGGTGCTGTGACAGGTTTTGGGCCTTTTGGTCTGGGTACTGGCAGTGGTTGTTGAGCCACCTCGTGACCTTGAGGCTCCTCCGTTCCCCTGGTTCTCCAGGGATGCATTTCCAACCGTGCTTCATCATAAAGCGTGATAATAGGTTGTGCAGATATGGCACGTCCCTCTGGTTCATCGTAGATGTGCTCTGTTGGACCTCCATCTGCAGGATGCCTGCTTCGCCCATTGAGTCCCAATCCCACTGTCCTCTGCACCAAGTCCACACTGATCTGATCATAGATGTCTGAATAAAATGGATCAGGCTTGATGCCCGGGTGGCGGCTACCCCCATCGTCGCCAGTCGGCCTGAGGCGTGGGTTAGGAGTAGGCATGACTTTGATACTGTCCACTGGGTCCGAGTACAAACAGTCTCCTGGACTGGGTGGTGGACGGACCGAGTCAGCAGGCTCCGAGTACAGACTCCTTTGTTCCTCTAACAGATTTTTGGACCCACGTGGCATGGGAGATCGCGGCGGGGTCCCACTAACGGGAGGTGGAGGCTCTGGAAGGCTTCGGCCCTTTAAATTTTTCCCATCATTCTCCTTTCTACCAAAGACACCATCCGCAGATCCAGGCTTGCTACCACCAGAATCTCCATCTGGTTCACGACTGTTTGCTTCTGAGATGGCAGCACGGATCTGCTGGAGAGCTGGGCAGTCAGAGTCTATTGATGGACAACTTTGGTGTCGTTCTTCAGCTTGGGCTTTCTGCTCCCGAATGGATTCCTCAACAATGTGGAATATTTCATTTCCCTGCTTTGTCTCGAAGGTGAAGTTCCCCGGCCCAGATTCGCATCTTCGTCCGGCTTCAAAAGAGAACATAACCTGTAGAGAATGTGACAAAGTGTTTGGGATATTTCGTTACTTTTGTTTTATTCTCTTATGCACATGGACATTAAACTTGCTTTTTGAATGAACCTTCTTTAAATAAAAGTCATCATGTTATCAATATTATTTAAGTATTATTATATACAATCATAGATTTCATTATATAGATTGTTTTATTAGATTATATTTCATATTTTCAGTTTTTATATTAATTTTAGTAGTTGTGTTTTTATTTTATTTACTTATTTTCCAAAATTTTGGTTTTTATTTGTTAAAAAAATATTTTTAACAATTGGACCCAGCACACTGGGCTTATTGATCTTTCCATTCACATTTTATTTTGGGGACACATTCTCACTTTTAACTAACTATTAATAACAACTTTTACCTCAAACTCTTAATTTTCTACTTATTAATAGTTAGTAAGGTAGTTAAGTTTAGGTATGGGGTAGTATTTAAGGATCTAAAATATGGTCATGCAGAATAAGGCATTAATATATGCTTTATAAGTACTAATAAACAGCTATTATGCAAGTAATATGCATGCTAATAAACAGCTAGTTAATAATGAAAATTGGTCCCTCAACTTAAGAGTTACAGGCTTTTCAAACCATCAAGACCTGCATTCAGTAGTTATTCACCACATTAGCTCTGCCTTCCACCCAGTCATAAAGGAGAGAGGAAGGCCAGCTTCCTGTACCAAGGCAGTTTCTATAGTAATGACAAGAAGCAGAGTTGGAAACAACAGTGGCTTAGGTTCCTGCTTTATATGTCATCTGTAGTATGAGGCCAGCTGTCTGCAACTATGTTGGGTTAATGCAAACAGCCGTTAGATTAATTTAG